>BSBN01001326.1:5290000-5890000 GCA_027924645.1 Cunninghamia lanceolata
TGTCGTGCTCAATATTGTAAGAGAAGTGGGTGACAAATTTGTCTACAAGTTCACTGAATGTTTTAATGCCAGGTGGTAGTCTAGAAAACCACTCCGTGGCTTGTCCTCCCAAGCTTCTTGGAAATAGTCACATAAGGTAAGTGTCATTGTGTGCGACCTCCAGGCATGCAGCATTGAATTCCCTAATGTGGTCCCTTGGATCACCCTTTCCTCGATATTTATCAAATTTTGGTACCTCAAATTTAGAGGGGAAAGGTATCATGATCAAGGTCCTATCAAATGGATATGGTGAAATATCCTCTAGGGTGTAATGTTTAGTCGATGCTCCTGTTTTCATGTCTATGAATTGTTGTTGTAAAGCTTGGATTTGTTGGTTCACTAGACTTAGGGCATCCATAGGATCATTGGTTGTTTTGCTTTTGTCTGCGGGTATGTCCTCATGTCTACTTCCCTCAGGGTTTCTTTCTTCCTTAGTTTCTTTTAGAGCCTGTATGTCAAAATATTTAGGGAGCTTGACTCCTAGATGTGTTAGGTGTAAAATGAATTAGGTAGGGTCTTGGGCAAGAACCTTTTCCAATAGGCGTTGAAATTTTGGGTCATGCTGTGTTTGAAGGATCTCTTCCATAGAAATTTCTTCATCACTTTCATGACCGTTTGGAACAATTTTCTCAGCCATTTCAATCTGTTTTTGTTTTTGTAATCTTGTTAAGACCATGCAAGGTGACTAGAGGTGAGATGGAATGAGTTCTTTGAGCAAGGTACTAGAATGTGACAAGATTTTAGCAAGGTTCTTCTTAGATCTAGTTGGTGTCAAACAAGTGGATGAACAAAACGATAGTCAAAGTAAGAATGATAGAAATCCGTTTACTTGATATGGACTAGTCTTGCACAAGCCATTAGTGGAGTTCTAATAGAAAAGGATAAGTTATCCTTGATAGTGGAGCCTCACTAGGTTTGTTTGAGATGTGATGTGATCAAGAATAACTTGGTTCTCACCTTGTTGGATTTTGAGAGAGTTTTGGTTAGATTTTGGATGAAAAGCGGTTATGACGTGGAAGAAAAGAGAAATGGTTGATTTTGCATAGTATTAATCAGATTTTGGAAAATAGAGACAACTTTGAAAATGGTTTTTGAAAAGTTTGATAGTTCCTCTCTTGGAAGTACGGAATATCTTGTTGTTTTAGATGCGTAGCAGTTATATGCGCCACGAGTTAGATAAAATGTGCAACTTTGGTAATGTTTTAAATGCGCTGCAATAGAGTTCACATGCATCAAAAGTCTACTCAAATGCATTGCAAGTCATTTCAAATGCGTAATTCTAGTTTTTGTCTTAGTTCTGCAGAAATTTGGAATGTTTTTCAAGATTTTTCTATTTTTGGTTTGAAAACTTGGTGTTTTTGAGAATTGATTTTCAATTATGGCAAAGACACAACAAACACATAGAAGTTTTCATGATTTTTATCTTTTGTTATTTTTTTAGTATTTTTGGACTATTTGACTCAAAGACAAGTACACCCTAGGCTAGATAGGATAGTATTTGTTGAATCCTCTAGCTGTGCATACTCAAAAGCGTGTAGCTCTAGGACCTGGTAGCACTGGCTCCTCTCCATGGCACTCACTTCTTATGCATACCAGATCTAGGTTTCCTTAGGCTCGTACCCCCACTGAACCTTAGGATTGTCCCTGCTACCTCTACTAAGAGTCACATGAATCGAGGCCGCTTCAAGAGCTCCACCCTTTGTGTCAACAAATAGGGGTTTTTGGTATACTACACAATTGGTTCATAGTTAAAGCAACCGTTCGAGTGTGCGGCAGCACTACTCTCTGTTATGGAGTCTCCCAGCCTCAAAGGGTTATGTTGGTAATAATTTATGTTTAAGGTTACAAGATGTGCACCTCCCTAGAAATCCAGAAGTTTTCTAAGTGTTGGACCCTCTCTGTGTTTTGCTGCATCATCATCATATTCTGAGTAAGGGGAGGTCATCATCATCATCATATTTCCATGCATCCACCTGATGTTTCTTGCGAGGGTCATTTCTCATCATGTCTGGATATCCTGTGGGGGTCATCATGCATTTGCCAACCCGACCTTTGCCGCGAGGTGATATTTTAACATCAGGTGATCTTAGTCAAGATCATCCTGATGTTAGCGCTATGAAATTTCTAAGTATGACCCACTTTTCATCAGGGTCATCATATTTGAATATCGGGTGATCTTTGTTAAGATCACCCCGATGTTATTTTGTCACCTTATGTTTGTTCAACATCAGGATGCTGCTGATGTCATGTTCCTGCGGGGGTGATATCCGCTCGAGCTTTGCCTTCATCTTTTTCTCTGTAGGATGATATTCTCAATATTGGGTGATATTCCAAGTATCAGGTCATATTTATATATCACCCCAATCTTATAGTGGAGCAACCATGCAACATGATTTTTTTTGTGCATCAGGGTGATATTTCCATGTATCTAGTTATCTTCCGAATATCATCCTGATGCCGACATGATGGTGATGTCATCAAGGTCCGGGGGTCATATTTTAACATTAGTCATTTTATGGAAATCCCCTGATACTGAGAATATGATGATGATGTCATCAGGATTTTTGTGAACATGCATGATGTTCATCGGCTAGACATTTGGTATCGGCAAGGCAAGAGGATCTTTCCCTGACGCATCAGGTTGTGCCGATGAAGGCGATTATCATGCAGGGCGATGTTGATGTCAGGGTGATATTTTATATCCAGACATCATGCTGCTAGATGATGATGATGATGATGTCTTATGCTAGTGTCGTCGGGAGCAAAAGCACCGACACCATATATGCTCATGACCTAGTATATAAGGTGATGAGGAGGTTGCCGCGGGGTGCATGTGGGATAATTTGATCCTACATAATTTGAAATATCAGGATGAGGTATTTTGGCGGGAAAGGTTTGCGATGCACAACTGACTATTTTTCCCAAGGCCGCAAAGTAGGTGGACATTAATGGCAGATGTTACAGGGTATGGGCGATGGCATGGACGAATCTGGTACCCAACTGAAGATGTGAATCCCCAGGCGGTGGTGCAAGGCTCGAGATCTCTTCCTGTCTCCTCCCCTACCTATTGCATTGAATGTTTGAGCACCATTTCCTCAGAATGAGCTGTATCTGGCAAATTTTGACTTTTGCCATGTAATTAATGTTGAGGACCTTCCTTGCTGTATTTAGGCAGGTTGAGTTTCTCATTTGAGGTTGTTGAAAACTGGACATATCTGGCTCTGTAATAAGATACAACTGGTTCTGGTTGCTCTGTGTAGGTGACCTTGTGAGTTTATGTATCTCTTGTTGTATGTCTCATGCACGAATCTACTGATTTCATGATTGATTTTTATATGAGTAATGCTGTATTTGCATGTGTTTTGTTAATTCTGTCTCCAGTATTGCATGTGTCCTTCTTCTGAATCTAGATACCTAAGGGGTGTCTGGTATTCTAGAATATAGAATTCCTGTATTGAATGCTTGATCTTTCAACTTCTGCTCAAGGGGTAGATTAAATTGTTTTTAGATTAAGTGTTAGGAAGGATATACTGCAATAGGGATGCCATAAGTAGAGATAACTTAACACTCTGTATTGGGAGGTATCTGTAAGGCAGATACCACAAAATCCCCTTGAAATCCAGTTTTATTGTGTTCATGCTGATCATTCACAGGTGTATGTCTACTGACTCCAAGCCCTGGATAGGCACCAATCTAGCTTTGCATTGAGATTACACACCAGGTCCTAGTTTTGCATCCACATACAAATCAAACTCAAACTTCCAAAACAACCATTAAGACCTTAGAAGTAGTTTAGGACCAAGATCCTTTGATTCACAACTAGATATAAGCCCAAAGCTAGCCCCTTTGCACTTATCCCATAGTTTTGGTCTTCATATAAGAGGATTTATCTGCTTTGTATCAACATCCCAAGCCAACCCACAAGCATATTCTCATGGGTGTTGAATAGGGAATACCCCCTAGGTTTTGCAGAGCCTGAAGAAGAAGAGGAGATAAAATAGAGTCTATCTCCTATACTGTTGGCCCCTGGCCTAGAGATCCTATTGATCACTCATGGCTACCTTGTAGGGAAATTTGGGAATGAGCATCCAGTCAGGGAAAAAATGCAATAGAAACTGGCGACTCTACTAGGAATTTTATTGAAAGAACCCTAATTTAAAAGAAAACAGTTCCTAGTTATAGGTGGCGACTCTGAGTAATCTCCCAACTGGTCAAAGTGAAATTTATATGCAAGGGAGAAGATCCCTGTGTAATCCCCTGTTAGAAGAGTTACCAGTAGAAAGAAGGATGATGTATAGAAGAAAAGGAACCATCTCAGTCAGTCATGAGGGTTCCCCCAGGAATAATGATGATATTAAGGATAACCCTAGGCCGTCAGGACAGCATGTGCCTTATTTTTCAAATGCAGAAGCTGATATCCAAGGTGCATATGAGAGGCAACAGGGTGGCAGTTTAAGGATGAGGTCAGAGGTGTTTCAAGAATGCCCTTTCTTAGACCCTGGTGAAAGATTTGAAGAGGCAGAATCTCTGAGGGATGATGAAGATGATGATTAGAATGATATGAGACCATCTACTTCCATGCCCAAAGAAGAACAACTAGCTGATGAAATTAAGAGTTTAAGAGCAGAATTAGAATATCTGTAGGTAATGAAAGTCAGAGATGATGTGAGACAGAAAGTACAAGCTCTGAGGACTGCTCACCAGGATGCAGTTCCTACCCTTGAAAATGCAAATATGTAGAGAAATCAACAAAGAAATGAGGTCCAGGATCAACATAATGATCAAAGACAGAATGCAAATAATGCTAGAATACCATTAAATAATGTAAGAAATCAGAATGTAAACAGAAATATCATTGCCAATCAGTTTGATAGACAACCCATGTAGCTGGATAGATTCAGATAGGTAGTGTTTGATGGTATTCCTAGTTATCCTAACCCCATTGACAAACATGTGAGGCTTCAAGTGCAAATTTTTTTAGGAAATAACACTGTGTCTGGGGAGGATCATTTAAAAGCTTTTCAAAATGTCATGGACAACTTTGAGGTTGAGCATGAGGATGTTTTCATGAAGTCATTCATGCAATCTTTGGTTGATGAGGCTAGAGAATGGTACAAGAATCTACTTGATCGGAGCATTTCTTCATGGGATGATTTTAAAAGGATGTTTAAGAAGCAATATGGTGACAAAACTGACCCTAGCTTTTTTGTAAATGAGTTCACTAGTATCACCAAGGGGTCAAATGAGCAGGTTGTAGATTTTAATGCAAGATTTACTAAAGTGTTGAACAAATTGATGCATCACATGAGGCCAAATGAACCTATGTGCATAATATTATATATAAATGCTTTTGATGCCAAAATAGCATATGGGTTGAGAGATAAAGGTCCTGCTACTCTCAAGGATGCTTTCAAGATAGCAATAAATATTGAGAATAATAGGAAAGCATCAGGCAAGACAAACAGGAGAGATGAGGTGAGAATTCTGCAGAATCCAAACAAACCTCAGAATATTCAAGGTAATACATCTGCCCCTAAAGAAAAAAATGATAAACTGGCAAATGTTGTTAAGGACCTAAGCTATAGACTAGCTAGAAGTGAAAAAGGGATAGGTCCTGATAGGCAAGTTTACCAAAGACAGGAAAAGAGACCATCATTGCATGATATGCCATATAATACCAATTGGCATAATGGTAAACCTGTATTTCCACATAACAACACAAATCAGAGAGCTCAACATACCAAGGAAACTCCTGATCCTTTGAAGAGAGCTGTAAATATTGCTGATGATACTCCATGGTGCATAATCTGTCAGATGCCTCATTCACAGTCACAATGCATGATTGCTCAGTCTTTGTATGATAATGCTGTATCCTGTAATGAATGTAATGAGTCACATTATATATAGGATGATGATGTTAATATGCTGTCTACTAGCAGTGGACACCCTCCTCATGATGCAGTTGAAAGTACAGATGATGGGACTCAGGCCTATTAGTAAGTTTTTTATGATGAAGATAATGAAGATAATTATGTGTATGCTCAGGGCTCACACAATTTTTTGAGTAACCTAAGGAGACCTTCTGATGAAGAGATTAGAGCTCTCATAGTTGTAGTGGTGGCCTAAGTCAAGAGCAACTATAACCTCAGAGGCAAGGCTCAGGTAAGTAACTCACACCAACCAGAGAATACTTTCACAAGCCAGGCAGCGCATAGTCATAAAGGGGTTGAACCGTAAAAGAAACAGTGGGGTAACAACAAGCAAAATTTTAAGCAGAAAACAGATCATGATTCTCAAAGACCAGAAAATAGAATCCCCCAAGTTGAGGATCAAAGCAAAAGTTCCCAAAACAAGAATGATAGTCAAGCAGCCATAAAGATTAAAGCCAGGTCAGTTCAAGATAGGAATAAAACCATGGAGCAAGCTACAACTGTCATACAAAATTATGCTCCATTTGATATAGCTCAAGTCCTCTCTTAGGTAAAGGTTTCTATCCCATTGATGGAACTTATGAAGGTTGAAGAGATCAAGAATAAGACAGTATCCTTAATTTCAGGAGTATCTTGTCAAACTAAGCAAAATGATGAGATTCAAGGTAAGAAGCAGGCCTTGTGCAATGAAGAGGATGAAGTCCCTGAGGTATATCTAGGGGTGACCATGACTAAGTGCCCTTCACAAGTGGAACCATTCTATGTCTCCCTTGTTATAAATGGAAAAGTAATTAGAAATTGCATGCTTGACTCAGGAGCATCAACAAACATCATGCCTCTAGCCATCATGCAACAAGCAGGATTAAAAATAGACAAGGCATGTGGAAAATATTATGCCATGGATGCTAGAGAGGTACCTGTCATTGGAATCATAAAGGATGTGGATTTCAGACTGGTAGCATTTCCTGAAAAGAGCTATGAAATGAATATAACAGTGGTTGACATCAAGCCACAGTATGGTATGTTGTTGTCAAGAAGATGGGTAGCAATTATTGGGGGAAGTATGCAGTTGGACCTGTCATATGCTATGATCCCTATGAATGGAAAGGATGTCAAACTGATTAGAGAGGAAAGGTCATCAGAAACAGTGGAGAATCAAGAATCAGAGGAGCATGTGTGCTTTGTGAACACTGACTGTGATAACTTCAGGGTTGTCTCAAATGATAAAGAGAAAAAAGAGAAAAATGTTTGCATTGAAGAGCTGGACCAGCAGGGTCTATGGACCATGTATTTTGATGGAGCTTGTGCAAAGGAAGGCTCTGGAGCTGGAGTTGTATTCCTGTCTCCAACTGGTAAGCTTCTAAAGTTTTCTTTCTTGCTGAAGTTTGCTTGCACAAACAACATTGTAGAGTATGAAGCCTTACTTTTAGGCTTAAATCTGGCTCTCAAACATGGTATTAAGATGCTAAGGGTATTTGGGGATTCTGAGTTAATTGTGTCCCAAGTTAGAGATAGGTATGCCTCAAAGAACAAAAGATTGAAACAATACAAGCATGCTGTCTGGGATACCATTGAACTATTTGATGCATTTTCAATAGGCTGGGTAAAAAGATCAAAAAATGTCATGGCTGATTTCTTAGCTAATGTGGCTATTAGGCTAGATGATATAACCCTCTCTGACATTACAAATGTTGAAGTTAAAATCAGACCTGTAGTACCAGAAAACATATGCAGTTGGCAAGTGTTTAATGATGACAAGGACTTGTTAAAATTTTTGCACTGCATAGATGAATATGAGAACCAATAAATTGACTTTCAAGCTTTTGTAGAAATTATAGATGGAAAACAAACTCTTATGGGGAAAGAAGTAATTCAGTTGAAGACTAACAAAATCCCTAGAGGGTTAGTAGCTTTAGAAAGAGCCTTTAACAATAGAGACCAATTGGTCACAAAGACATCTCCCACAAATAAAGATGACTTAGAGGAGATAAATTTGGGGACATCTCAAGCCCCCAATAAGGTATACATTGGCAGACAGCTGAAACCACACATTAGGAGTATGCTGATTGCATTACTGAAAAGATATAAGCATGTTTTTGCCTGGTCATATGAAGACCTCAAAGCTTATAGAGAAGACCTATTCCAGCATGAGATCCCTTTGAAGCCTAGAGCTAAGCTGTTTAGATAGAAGCAAAGGCCTATTAATCCTACCTTAGCTCAAAAAATGCAGAAAGAACTTATGAAGCTTAGGGAGGCTAGAATAATTGTGCCAATTAGACATTCAACTTGGGTGTCTAACCTTGTCCTAGTCAGAAAAAAGCATGGTGATATTAGGCTTTGTGTTGACTTTAGAAATTTGAATATGTCCTCCTTAAAGGATAATTACCCATTGCCTAATATGGAAGCTATGTTGTAGAAAGTGACTGGTTGTGAACTCCTATCCATGATGGATGGATTCTCAGGTTACAATCAGGTGAAGGTAAAGGAATCAGAACAATACAAGACTGCCTTCACCACTCCATGGGGAACTTATGTGTATGTAAGGATGCCATTTGGACTAACAAATGCAGGTGCTACATTTCAAAGAGCAATGGATGTTGCTTTTGCAAGGTTGATTGACTCAATTCTGGATGTATATCAGGATGATCTGACTACCTATTCAAAGAAGGAAGGGCAGCATTGTAGACATCTAGAACAGATTTTCATAAGAGCACTAGAGTATGGCATTTCTTTAAATCCAAAGAAATGTGCTTTTAGGGTAGTAGAAGGGAAACTCCTGGGGCACATTGTTTTCAAGGATGGAGTTAGGATTGATCCTGAAAGAGTAGCTGCAATTGACAGGATCCAGATGCCAAAAATAGTGAAAGGAGTTTAGTCTTTCTTTGGACAGATAAATTTTGTAAGGAGATTTATTCCTAACTTTGTAGAAACCACTAGGAACATCTCTAAGATGATGAAGAAGGATGCAACTGTCAATTGGGAAAGTGAAGCAAGTAGATCTTTTCAGGACATCAAGGAAGCAGTCAAGATGGCTCCTATGCTGAAATCTCCTGATTTCTCTAAGCCATTCCAATTGTTTTCATTTGCTTCTTTCCACACTGTTGCTACATGTTTACTACAGAAAAATGATGATGGATTTGAGTAGCCCATAGCTTTCTTCAGTATGTCCTTGTAGGCTTCTGAGTTAAAGTATGATATCATGGAGAAACAGGCATATGCACTAGTCAGAGCAGTCAAGAGTTTCAGGCCATATCTAGTAGGATCCCAGATAATTGCATATGTGCCTCATGTAGCAGTCAAGGATATTTTCACTCAGCAGGAGGTAACAGGGAGAAGGTGTAGAAGGATAAACAAACTGCAGGAGTTCAATATAGAGATACAAATTACCAAGTTGGTAAGGGGACAAGGATTAGCCAAGATGATGGCACAGTCAAACTTGGAAGCATGCCAAGTCAATGCAGTCCAGAATGAGAATGCAATGTATCAAAATCTGAATGGTATAAGGACATCATATACTATTTGCAAAACTTGAACTGTCCTTCCCACCTCAGTGATATTCAGAAGAGAACTTTGAAGCTGCAAGCCATTAAATACATCATTGTTCAAGGAGAACTGTATTGGAAAAATCATGATGGTGTATTACTCAGATGTGTGGATGAAGGTGAAGCTAATAATATTTTGAATGACATGCATAAAGGGGTGTGTGGTGGACATTATGCTGCCCAAACAACAGCTCATAAGATCCTTAGGGCAGGATATTGGTGGCCCACTCTCTTTTTAGATGCACAAAGGCTGATAAGGAAATGTGACCCTTGCCAAAGGTTCTCAGGAAAGTTAAGATATGAAGGTGCACTGCCCCTTAGAACTGTGACTGTGGATGCTCCATTTCAACAATGGGGAATTGACTTCATAGGGGAAATTGTAGAGAAATCAAGTGGGGGGCACAGTTGGATTTTGGTGGCTACTGACTACTTCACCAAATTGATTGAGGCCATTCCAACTAAAAGAGCTACAAGTAAGGTGGTGATGGATTTCATACTGGAAAATATTATCATCAAGTTTGGGGTACCAGTCAAGCTAATCATAGATAATGCCATGTGCTTCAGATCAGGTGAATTTGTTGATTTTTGCAATAAGTATGGAATTAACTTGTCTCACACATCACCATACCATCCACAAGGAAATGGTCAAGCAGAATCAAGTAACAAAAGCCTAATGAAAATCATCAAGAGGATAATGGATAAAAATAAGAAATCCTAGGATTCAAAACTGAAGTTGGCATTATGGGCTGATAGGGTGACAATGAAAAGAGCCATTGGAAGGTCACCTTATCAATTAGTGTATGGTGCAGCAGCTAGATTGCCTGTGAATAACCTCCTGCCAGTTTACAAGTTTATACAAGAGAATGATGGGGAGGTTAATGATTCAATGACTGAAAGGATCAATCAGCTAGTTGAGTTAGATGAAATCATGGTAGAGGTACAAAAAATAAACATCAAGAAATAGCAAAAGGTGAAGTATCTGTTTGATAAAAGGGTTACAGAGAGAGGTTTTCAGATAGGTGATATGGTCCTTATGTGGAATGCAAGGAACCAGGATAAGGGTAAACATGGCAAATTTGAACCCTTGTGGATAGGCCCATATCAAATTAGCAATATCTATGGAGGAGACTCCTACTTTCTCCAAGCCCTTAATGGCGAACTAATGGAATTGCCGGTGCACAGCAAATTCCTTAAAACCTTTTTCACATAAATGAGTAACTTGTGTGCACAATGTAAAATAGTTGTAAGTATTTTGTACATACCTTGTGTGGTCGGTCCTGTTTTGAATTTTGGGTTTTGTCTGGTCTGCCCCGGAGAAGTTTGGTTCTCGCTACAGTCTTGCACCTGCATGTCCCCAATCGGAGCCTATGTTGGTAATAATTTATGTTTAAGGTTATAGGATGTGCACCTCCCTAGAAATCCAGAAGTTTTCTAAGTGTTGGACCCTCTCTATGTTTTGCTGCATCATCATCATATTCTGAGTAAGGGGAGGTCATCATCATCATCATATTTCCATGCATCCACTTGATGTTTCTTGCGAGGGTCATTTCTCATCGTGTCTGGATATCCTGTGGGGGTCATCATGCATTTGCCAACCTGACCTTTGCTGCGGGGTGATATTTTAACATCGGGTGATCTTAGTCAAGATCATCCTAATGTTGGCGCTATGAAAGTTCTAAGTATGACCCACTTTTCATTGGGGTCATCATATTTGAATATCGGGTGATCTTTGTTAAGATCACCTCGATGTTATTTTGTCACCTTATGTTTGTTCAACATCAGGATGCTGCTGATGTCATGTTCCTGCGGGGGTGATATCTGCTCGAACTTTGCCTTCATCTTTTTCTCTGCAGGATGATATTCTCAATATTAGGTGATATTCCAAGTATCGGGTAATATTTATATATCACCCCAATCTTATAGTGGAGCTACAGTGCAGCATGATTTTTTTTTTGTGCATCAGGGTGATATTTCCAAGTATCTGGTTATCTTCCAAATATCATCCTGATGCTGACATGATGGTGACATCATCAAGGTCCGGGGGTCATATTTTAACATCATTCATTTTATGGAAATCCCCCGATACTATGAATATGATGATGATGTCATCAGGATTTTTGTGAACATGCAGGATGTTCATCGGCCAGACATTTGGTATTGGCAAGGCAGGAGGATCTTTCCCTGACGCATCAGGTTGTACCAATGAAGGCGATTATCATGCAGGGTGATGTTGACGTCAGGGTGATATTTTATATCTGGACATCATGCTACTGCATGATGATGATGACGTCTTATGCTAGTGTCATTGAGAGCAAAAGCACTGAAACCATATATGCTCACGACCTAGTATATAAGATGATGAGAAGGTTGCCGCGGGGTGCATGTGGGATAATTTTATCCTGCAATCAGGATGAGGTATTTTGGCAGGAAAGGTTTGCGATGTACAGTTGACTATTTTTTCTGAGGCCACGAAGTAGGTGGACATTAATGGTGGATGTTACAGGGTATAGGCGATGGTGTGGATGAATCTAGTACCCGACTGAAGATGTGAATCCCCAGGCGGCAGTGCAAGGCTTGAGATCTCTTCCTCTCACCTCCCCTACCTGCTGCATTGAATGTTTAAGTGCCATTTCCTCAGAATGAGCTGTATCTGGTGAATTTTGACTTTTGCCATGTAATTAATGCTGAGGACCTTCCTTGCTGTATTTAGGCAGGTTGAGTTTCTCATCTGAGGTTGTTGAAAACTGGACATATCTGGCTCTGTAATAAGATACAACTGGTTCTGGTTGCTCTGTGCAGGTGACCTTGTGAGTTTATGTATCTCTTGTTGTATGTCTCATGCATGAATCTACTGATTTCATGATTAATTTTTATATGAGTAATGCTGTATTTGCATGTGTTTTGTTAATTTTGTCTCCAGTATTGCATGTGTCCTTCTTCTAAATCTAGATACCTAAGGGGTGTCTGGTATTCTAGAATATAGAATTCCTATATTGAATGCTTGATCTTTCAACTTCTGCTCAAGGGGTAGATTAAATTTTTTTTAGATTAAGTGTTAGGAAGGATATACTACATTAGGGATGCCATAAATAGAGATAACTTAACACTCTGTATTGGGAGGTATCTGTAAGGCAGATACCACAAAATCCCCTTGAAATCTAGTTTTATTGTGTTCATGCTGATCATTCACAGGTGTATGTCTACTGACTCCAAGCCTTGGATAGGTACCAATCTAGCTTTGCATTGAGATTACACACCAGGTCCTAGTTTTGCATCCACATACAAATCAAACTCAAACTTCCAAAACAAACATTAGGACCTTAGAAGTAGTTTAGGACCAAGATCCTCTGATTCACAACTGGACATAAGCCCAAAGCTAGCCCTTTTGCACTTATCCCACAGTTTTGGTCTTCATATAGGAGGATTTATCTGCTTTGTATCAACATCCCAAGCCAACCCACAAGTATATTCTCATGGGTGTTGAACAGGGAATACCCCCTAGGTTTTGCAGAGCCTGAAGAAGAAGAGGAGATAAAAATTGAGTCTATCTCCTATACTGTTGGCCCCTAGCCCAGAGATCCTATTGATCACTGATGGCTACCTTGTAGGGAAATCTGGGAATGAGCATCTAGTCAGGGAAAAAATGTAACAGGTTATGCCTTAGAGGGTTTTGGGGGAGGTTGGCCGTCGGTGTAACACAACAGCACTCATTGCATGAGGTTTTCACCTCAAGTACAATTTATTTTAAGTGGAATGGCAGGGCTTGGCTTTATCCTATTACTACTTGTTATGTGGTTACACAACATGCCCCATTTTGACTTGACAAAATAGGGACCCAACCTTTTTGCTGCTTTGGCTTGTGTTGTTTTTCTGCTTGCGGTCTGGTAAAAGTAAGTCATGTAGATAGCTTTAAAGGGGGTGGATTGATCATCATGATGAGGTCAATTTTTCAAATTCATTATTTCATAACATTAACATCATAGTGGGAAAGTAGATAAAATTCCATGCAAGTTTGTCTTTTGGATCACCCTGAAATTCCTTAAGGGGAAAAAGTTATGGTAAGTCAAAGTTCCAGTCAAACCTGATATTCCGGGGGGGGGTTATATTTTTAAACATCAGTCACCTTTGTTAAGATCACCTCGATGTCAGTACATCACCCGATAATCACTTGGTCCGCAAACTCTACACGTCAATTTTAAGTGATAACTGTAGCTGTCCGTCAAGCGTCTTCATATATGTTGCGGGGGTCATATTCTCAATATCACCCAATCTTACAAATATCACCCTATCACAAAATATCACCCCAGTGCCAATACGACGGTGTCATCATCATTCTTTTTACCTCGTGGAGGTATGTATCCAATGATCACCCTTTCTAATAACATGATGGTAATGTCATCCTGATCTTTCGAAAAGGGGTCATTTTATTCGCGGGGGTCACATTTTAAACATCCCCTGATCTTAAAGTCATGACCCGATATACACCTGGTCAACCTTTGACCACATCACCTGATTCCTTAGCATCAGTTTTGCCACTCAAAGGCGGAAGGTCATGATACACAGAGGGGGTCATATTTTAAACATCACCTGATCTTTTGAAGATCACCCCCCTCATCTTGCTTCATAACATTAAATGTACATAAATGCAGTAGGTGGATTCCCGCCGAACACGAATATGATCCAAACACCTGGCAACATCCATGGATTTTGTGCAGATGATCAATGGTTTTAATTGATTTCACCTAGTTTTACCCTAATCTGCCCTATGGACACATTTAAAAGTAAGTTTCCAAGGTCATTTCTCATTTACCTTACAAAAAGTGAGAATTTACAGAGTAGAGAGTCAAACCCTCATATGAGCTACCCATGGACGGACAACAACTTGCAGTATAATGGAATGCGTGATCACCATTATTTGTTACCCTTTTCCATAATCATTAGCCTAATCCAGGAGATAAGCGTTATCAGGTAAGTAATTAAAAAAAACCCTCCTGTTGTCATTTTCTGCATGTCCAGGTAGTATGACTTTTCCAATTGTTTGATTCTGTAAGTATGCATATCATGATGAGTAATGAATATAATATGCATGATGTCATACCGATATATAGTGTTATATGAATGAATATGAATATTATGGTAAGACCAGTAATGTTTATTACAGGAATCCATGGCAAACATTAGGAAGAATAGATCTAGAGCAGAATTTCTTAAGCCCATGTACGTTCAGCCCGAAGGGATACATTTCAAGTATGGCACCATCAGAGACACACACCAAGGAGAAATAGATTTAGTAGCATGGTCATCCAAGATGCATGATGATAAAGCTAATACCCTGCTGGATGCCATATTTGTATCAGGAATGTGGCATGTGGCTGGATTCCCTTATGCCATGGAAACCCTGGAGCTGGTAGTAGAATGTGCCAGAAATTATAACCCTCAAACAAGGCGGGTAGAAAAACATGGAAGGGTTTATGCAGACTTTTCAATCAAAGGGATTACATCTACTTTCAATCTCCCAGTTGGAAAGAAGGTAGTCAGTATGGATCTGCACAAACTGGAGACGAAGTATGAAAACAATAAGAAGAGTGCCAGAAAGAGGATATGCCAGTGGAGGTCTAAAAATAGCACCTATACTACCTCTGCCAAGTTGCCAGTGTACCTATACAAATTTGATTTTGATGATGAATATCAATACATTATTGCCCTACTCAGTAGGATGACAGGCCAGCTTCATGCTGGGAATTTTAAGAATTAGATGTTTGGAATCATCCAGATGGTCCTTTATATAGAAAGCAAGCCATTATGGGCCAAGATCATCAGTGATGCTTTGGATGAACAGATGATGAACTTGGGAGGTCTGGAATGCTCATTCCACATGACTTCATATGTTGTTTATTCATGTGCCTACAAAGGAACATTTGATGCACTGACCACAGTTGGAAAGATTGGCGACAGTATTGATGATGCTCATATATGGGATCATTATCCTTAGTTATAGAGAAGGAACTACCTCTTTGATTACAAACTAGTGAATGATGCATTTTCTATGCATCTGGTTAGAACTATGGAAGAGGATATAACCAAGAGATTGAGCATGGAGGCTCAAGAAGCTATATACAAGCATGGTGCCTGGTTCATCCAGTTTGCAACTTTTTCATATATCAGAATAGAAGGTTTTGAGGGACAACCCTTTATGTTACCCAGGTACCCTATTGATGGGGTAGTCCTGATGGAGTTTTTGAGACAGATATCTACCATACTGGATGCATATAAAGCACAAAATAAAATACCTCTAGTACTATTTTGAGTGACTATGGGTTGGTACATGTGCCCTAATTCCCAGAGCATAAAGAATGTCATAGGTGGTCTGAACTTGATGTACCTATAGCCATTTCCATTGGCTAGATCATATGACCCCTATGGTAGAATGCATAAGATAATGGGGAAGCCCATACATCAGAAGCACTTAGAAGATTTTTGGACTGATTGTGAGGATTAGGTAGAAGTAAGAAGAAGGAAATATCAAAGGCTCACCTTAAATCAGATAAGGCATTTGACTGCATCCTAGTGCCTGCACAGTTAAAGAAAGATGATGGAAAGACCATGTCAAATGAATATGAAGATAAGAAGGTATATAATGATACCATCTTAGCTCCTAACCTAACATAACCTGAAGACATTTCCTTAGATAGGTTTACAGGTGGGGTGCTGCAGTTGACCTAATCATGGGTAGATGAACAGATAAATACACTGAAGAAGAGAGGTGTAGCCATCACAGTGGATAACAAGAGAAAAAGGTAAGGTATCCTTGATGAAGGATATGATGATTTTCTTGGGGAGAAAAGAAAATCTAATGGAGAAAGACTGCCTACCCAGAAACAAGGAAAAGGACCCCCTAGAGGAAAGAAGAGTGATAATGAACCTAATGGGGTGATAATTGAGAGAATCGCCATATCAACTGTAGGTGCATCCATAGAAGGACATGCATCAGCCTCATCTACACCACCTCTAATGGATAAACCAAAGACTAAAAGAATCCTGAGGCCAGCTATAGAGACTGCAAAAATACAACATGAGGGCCAAGCCTCATGGTAGAATGTGGAAGAAGATATCCTTATTAAAGAGGAACTGATAAGTAAAGAGCCTGCAGGTGATGATCCTATGATGGTCACCAGGAAGAGGAAGGTAGTATCCCTAGTGTCACCACCCAAGAAATAGAGAACACATATGAGGGGTGAGATCAGGACTGAACCTATAGTATTGAGAGGAGCTGGCAGTGAAGTGTTCAGAAAAGAAATGCAACATGATGTGCCACTTCCAACTATCATCCAGTTTAAGACTGAGAAGGCTGAGGAGCAAGCAAAAGAAGCCTCCAGGGCAGGTCATGGTGGTACTTTCTCTTTGGAAGACACTGTTGACCTATCAGATGATGAGGTTGTGCAAAACGTGGCTTCTCAGCAGATGGAGACCCTTGCTTCTAATACTCGCATGACCCCACATGGGACCCCATCAGTACAGACGGCAGTATTAGAAGAGTTGAAGCAAACAGAACAAGAAGAGAAAGAAAACAGCCCAAAGAAGGTAGCCCAACAAATAGGGCTTGACAAATTAGTGGATCAGGTAACTAGCCCTATAGTAATAGACTTGACATATAGGGAAGATATGAGTCCTAAGGATAAGGCAGGTGAACCTAATGTAATAGAAAATATTGAAGTAGTCAAGCAAGCAGAAATAGAGAGTGATACTTTGGATATAGGCTAGCAACAACAGGATATATCTGATGAGCCTAAGATAGTTGAAGTTCAACAGAAGGGCAAAGGTGATAAAGAAACATCAAGTAATGATGCTGTCCTGACTCAACATACTGCAGGAGATAAAGATACATCAAGTCATGAGGACCTTAAGACGCCAAAGGTCCATATATCAGGTGCTGAACAAAATGTAGCTCAAGATCAGGGTGATGCACCAGGATTAAATACAAAGATATCCATAGATACCAATATACCTCAAGGTGAGGAACATAATAGGGTGGATGAAATAGAAGAAGAAGAGGTGCAGGATCAAATACAAGATCATCATATGGATACACCACAAGATCCTCCACCACAGAAAGAAGCTCCTCAGGAGGAAGAAATGGAAAAAGATTCCCCTCATGAAGAACATCATGAGGAAGAAATAAGGAAGTCACCTTCTCCACTCAGAACAGAGATAGATACAGGAGACCAAGGTGAACATGGAGATGATAAAAGACCACAAGGATCAGGAGATGAAGTACCTTAGTGGCTTGAGAAGGAAATAGGTACGGAACAAGGTTTTGAAGTTCAAGAATTTGATGTTTCAACCTTGTTTGTAGAGACCATCATGAAACCAAAGAGGAAAGCCAAGTTGACCTTGGCTATCAGAAGAAATCCTGCTACAGGCAAAAGGACTGCCCAAGTAGCACTTCCCATTGTAGAAAAGGAGAAAGGCAAAATCACCCTGGAAGAATTTCAGATCACCACAGTTGACTTGGGGTTTGCCAATGAAGACCAAGAAGGTCAAGAAGGGAAGGATATCATAGATTCTTTGATGCAAAGGGTAAAGAAAGAGAAGGAGAAAAATAAACAGCACAAAGAGCACATTGCTTAGTTGCATGCATACATCAAGGGGTTAATTAACCCTGAAAATACACCAGCAGATCCTGCAGTCCCATTGACTGTTATATCTCAGGAGAAAGTTAATAAGCTAGACCTCATGAACCATCAGGCCAAGATTATGGATAGATGGATACTGATAGCCCTTACAGGAGCAGAAGATGTATTGAGAACCTCTTTACAGAGGTTGAATTCTTTGAGTACTTTAAAGAGGAAAGTAGATAAAATGCAGAATGAAATGGGAAAGAGATCATTCCAATCGGAAAAGGCCTTAAGTTCTCTAAGTGAAATAAAGAGGATTGATCCTCAGGTCTTGATAAATAATCAGGTATTAAACAATAACACTGCCCTGCTAGTAGAAGTATGGTATGAGGACATCAGGTTTGAATGTGATGTCCTAAAGAAGTGCAGTGGCAAGCTTCGAGATATCAGTATCAAGCTGCATAGTATGATGGCATATGAAGCAGAGATATTGGAAGCATTGGAAGGAAAAGTAGAGGGGAAAATAGAAAACCAAGATGCAGATTTTGCCATCAAGGTACTGCATGATAATTTCTAGCTGGTGGCTGATGACCCCCTTACCCACCTGATAGAGGAGGTGATGAACAAGATCATGAGGATCAAGGTTAGGGTGGAGAACTACAATGAGACATTGAATAGCAGAAAAGGCATGCTTGAAGCACTCAAAGATAAATGTCAGGCCCACAAGCATGCCGTCACTAAAGCCAAAACTCAAGATGGCGAAGAGGTAGAGAAAATAGTGTAGGCTTATGAAAATATCAGGACGACAATGAAGGTCGACATCCAAGATGATGTTCATCAGGGTGATAGCGATACAGAAAGTGATGATCATGATGATCATGATGAAGAAGAACCTGAGGAACGAAAGGAAGATGCATCACCAAAGAGACATATGCATCAGGTACTTATAAGATAATAAGTAACCCAGATGGTTGCCAGCTAGCAACCTGTGCCACGTGAAAGGTGTTGACTAAGTCAAGAAGGAATATCTACCATTGATCCTAATTGACAAATCCTGACTGTAGGTCATGTGTAACCGCTCCCTTACTTTATTCTATAAAAGGTGCATGGATGCCATATTTTGAACATTTAGAAGCTTAATTGAAATTTGATTGCTGAAATATCAGGACTTATTTAAAAGTTATTGTAAACATACATGTTTTTGCATACTTAATGAAAGAGAAGACCATTCGATTACAAATCATCATAAATCTTGAGTAATCTGTGTTTGATTAGCTGTGTCCCTAGGAGTGCTTGTCAGTCTACATGTGTTGTCTTCATTCCTCATCCTTTGAAGTTAGCATCATCTGTATCTAGCTGTGGAACATCCTAGTGAAAATATGGTTTGATTTCTTCTCCTCATGATAGTATCTAGTGTGTATGTGGTTCAACAGCTAAGATTCACCAAAATTTGAAGTATTCTTTTAAATTTCTTTCAATTTCATAACATTTCATCACCATAATTGCAAATAACAGACAATCAGAAGCAAATAATGAGAAATATGCTGACATCTCATAGATAATTGGATATACATAGCATATTTGAAGTTAAAGCATGTTAAATTGATAAATATCATGCAAAGATCTAAGTATAGACATATTATTTTGGTAAATAACTATGTAGAATAACCTTTTTGTGTAGCATATTTGTAGGAAACAGAATTTACTAATCAATAAATGTAAGGCCCCTTGAAATGGAAAACAACAACACACATCAACCACTAAGTAACATCAGTAGATTTTGAACTAATCAATGGAGACTTGGGATCATGAATTCTCTGAATTCATCATATCTTTTAAGATAAATAAAAGTTGTGTAACTTTTATTTCATGTTTGCTTATGACTAACATCATGATCAACACCACTCAGGGTCATTCCCACTTGGACAGGCGCACATCCAAGGGCAGGCCCCTCTAAAGGTTAAACAAATGGAATAACAAGTCTGGCGTTCTGGTCACTTAGTAAAGGGGAGAGCATAGGCCTATTGTCATTCAACAAACACAGACGACAGTGATTAATCCAATCCTAGTTAAAAGGAAAACAACTAAATGGGCTCTCTACTTGTGCACTCACGCATTTGTTAACTTTGAAGTGGTTAAAAAGATAGCAATGTTCATTTTCCTGTTTGTAAGATAGCAATGATCTAACTAGGAAAAACAATAACAATAACAAACCTAATACATCAATGAAATATGAAGGAAAAGGAGATTTAAAACAATAACAAGATACTTACAACCTTTACTTTATGCCTTCCATTGTTCACCTATCTGTTCAATATCTTGATAATAATGAAGCCCTCAGAAGCGTATGCTCTCTTGCTTGTTGAAGACGACAAGAATAGAATGGCTATGATATTTGATGAGTTAAAGATGAGCTTCAACACAATATTGATGGATGATAAGTGATATGTGAAGTAATGGTGGTAGTGGTGCCAAAGGCGCGCTAATGTTTCTGCAGCATAAATTTACTCAAACGATGGATATATAATGAAGAAGAAGAGGGTTGTATTTATAGAGTTGTGTAGAAGAAGATCAATGGTTGAGAAGAAATGAGAAGATAGATGGATGAGAATGGTTGAGGAACGTGCAACAAATAGAAGAAGGACATGTGTCATTCAAAAAGAAGCTTTGTTGAGTTAATTGCTTTCTTGATGAGGATGAGTTTTTGTTTTTCTTAAATTAGAATAAATCTTTCTAATTTAAAAACAAAGTTGCTTTAAAGTTGCTTTAACTCAGCTTTTGCTTTTGCATGACAAAAAGAATTTATTTTTAGAAGATGTGAAGATTTTTAGAAGATAAGAAAGCATAATTAAATAAATAGATTTATTTAATTATTTGTAGATAATTTTGAAGGATAAATAAAATATATAAATATATTTTATTTTGTGAAGATTTAATTTAAATAAATTTGCATTTTATTTAAATTTAGAGGAATGGATGATTTAATTAAATAATCAAAATTATTTAATTATTTAGAAGAATAAAGTTGATGTAGGTGAAATTAATTAAATAAATATAATTTATTTAATTAAATAAAATAATTTATTTATTTATTGATAGAGGAATGTGAAGATGAAATAAATATTAAAAATATTTATTTAAGTAGAGTCATGTCATTTTTAGGTGTATACACCAGGTACATCATGGAACTTGACACGTTTACCTATTTCGGTGAGACCACCCATGCTTTTAGTCACAAAAACATAAAAATAAAAACAATGCCCCCTAGTGAAAACCACTCCATGGCACTTTCAAGCGAAGAAAAAGTAAAAATAAAGGACGTATCTTCTATTGAAAACCTCCATGAGGTGCTAGAAGATGGAAGCATGGGCCTTCCTCAAATAGAGAAGGTATATCCTAACATATCACCAATCCTTGTGGAGCCATCACAAGAAATGAACCTTGGAACATAAGAAGCTCCAAAGATCACCTTCAGGGCAGAGTCTCTTAGCATGATAGAACAAGAGAACTTCTTAGCTTTCTTTAAAACAAAGAAGCCGTAACTTTGCATGGACTTATGCAGATATGCTAGGGATGGATCCTTCCTTGGTTGTTCATCATCTCGCGGTGTGCCCTGATGCAAAGCCTGTAAAACAAAAGCTAAGAAAGATGAATCCTCAGATCACGCTCCTTGTCAAGGCAGAACTTTAAAAGCTTCTAGATGTGGGGTTCATTCAACCCATTGACTACCCCGAGTGGGTGTCCAACATTGTGCTTGTAGCGAAAGTCACTGGGGGCATCCGATGCTACACAGATTTTAGGAACCTCAACAAAGCGTACCCTAAAGATGACATTCCTTTTCCCAACATTGACATTATAGTGGACCTTACTACATGGCATGAGATGCTATGCCTAATGGACAGTTTCTCAGGATATAATCATATTAGGATTGCAGAAGAAGATCAACATAAGACATCCTTCATATGCCCATGGGGAATATACTGTTGGGTGGTGATGCCTTTCAGTCTGAAAAATGCAGGAGCAACATATCAACGTGCTGTGATTGTTATCTTCCATGACCTCTTCTATCACATCATGGAGGACTATGTGGATGACATGTTGGGAAAATTCAAGACCCAAGAAGAGCACTTAGATGTGCTGGCAAAGATCTTTGACAGACTAGAGAAATACAACGTGGGTCTAAACCTAAAGAAATGTGTCTTTGGGGTCACTTCAAGGAAACTTTTGGGTTACATAGTCTCAAGAAGAGGAATCAAAGTTGATCTTGCTAAAGTCAAAGCCATCACAGAGATGCCCCCTCGAAAAACACTGAAGCAATTACGAAGTCTATAGGGGAAGATCTAGTCTATCTACCGATTCATTACCCAAATCATTGATAAATGTTAGCCATTCCAACATCTACTCATAAAGAACACACCTTTGTCTAGGATAATCAGTGTCAAGCCACCTTTGATCAGTTGAAAAAATACTTGGCTAATCCCCCTATTCTCACTCCACCAAAACAAGGAGAGCCCCTCCTCTTATACATCTTGGCAACTGAAACCGCTATAGGGGCCTTGCTGGCACAACATGATGAACAAGGAAAAGAAAGAGCAATATACTACATCAGCTGCACCTTGGTGACCTATGAGCTGAACTATACTCCCATTGAGCAAGAATGCTTAGCTGTGGTCTTTACATCACAGAAATTGAGACACTACATGCTCAATCATAAGACTAAGCTCATTGCCAATATTGATCCGTTGAAATATCTACTAAATAGAGCCACACTAACTGGAAGAATGGCCAAATGGGTAATGATCTTAAGTGAGTTTGACATTGAGTACAGTGAAAGAAAAGCTATCAAAGGACAAGTCATTGCTGATCAATTAGCTAAAGCACCTATTCCCACAGAGCATCCTACACTCGCAGAGTTTCCTGATGAAGCCATATTGACTGTAGCACCAACAGCAGAACCATGGAAAATGTACTTTGATGGGTCGTCTACACACTGAGGCTCGGGGGTAGGCATCTTGTTTGTTACCCCTCAAGGTAACACCATCCCCAAGTCATTCAAGATTACATTTCCATCCACCCACAATGTAGCAGAGTATGAGGCTCTTATCACAGGACTCTGCATGGCATTCATGTGGAAAATTGAGAAGCTGACAGTATATGGCGACTCCCAACTAGTCATCCGATAAGTGAACAATGAGTATAAAACTAACCTGGATGATAAACTCCTGCCTTACAAAAAGATGGTGGATGACTTCAAAGATTATTTTGATGATATCCACTTTGAACAAATCCCAAGGCTAAACAACAAAGCTGCAGATGCCATGGCAACAATAGGATCCCTAGTAGATATGAAGAAGGATAGCAAGAAGTGTGAGTTCCTAATCGAAGAAGACCTTATACCAGCTTATGATGATCCCCAATTAGAACTAGTATGTGAAATTGTTGGTCGCTTATCCCCTTGGTATCAAAAAACATACATGTACCTCCATGATAACATTATTCCCCCCAACCTTTCAGCCTCACAGCAAAAAAGATTCATCCATTGAGCCTCCCACTTTACTCTCATAGGAGATACCCTATTCAAAGGGAGTCTTGATGGTACACTTCTATGATGTTTAGACTCTATGATCTGGAAAATACCCAGCGCTGAGCATGTGGTATTATAATGCAATAAAATAAATAAAGAAGACTTGAGTTTCTGCAAATAGGAAAACTCACTGAGAGTTGTGAATTGCCTCCGAAAAACTAATTATTATTTATTTCCTTTTGAAATATATAGGCTTACATATGATATGAAGGGTCACATTACCCTTGGAATACAAAAAGAGCTATTGGAAGGTGAAACTAATTACAAAAATTCAAAAAAACTTAAAAAATTAGGAAATGTTTGATCTTCCTCTTGGTAGGGTCATAACTCCTAGCTATTTTATCAGAATTTAAACTTCTTAGACTCATTGGAAAGATAAACTAATTATCTAGTTTGGGTTGCTCATTTTTGAGCCATAATTCCACTCTAAAGGCCTTCGAAAATGCAATTTACTAAGATGTAGAAAATACCAAAAATTATATATTTGATATTTTCCCAAAATTACCACTCAAATGACCCTAGACTAGATCAATTCTTCCCCCTTAAGAGGCAATGGGCCACATTGCATCTATAGTCTACAACAACTGAGGAAACTACTTTGCAATTTGATTCCTGGTGAACCACTTGCCTTGATGAGGAAGTCTGCCTACTTGAACCACACGGTAAAGGGGAATTTGTTGTTTCTTCAGTGTCTTGACCAAGACATCAGTGATCTAATTAGTTTTGAGTGGAGTAGTAGTGTTAGGATTCAATTTTGTGTTGTTGATATGTTCTACGACTTCTGAAGTATCTAGTAATGGTGGAAAGTAGGGACGCAATAACTCAACATTGAAAATAGGATGTAGTCCCAGAAAAGATGACAGGTTAAGCTCAAAAGCATTCTCACCTATTTGCTTTGTGATGGTATATGGCCCATATTGAATGGGGTGAAGTTTCTTGTATGGCCCTTGAAGCCTCTCTTTTTGAAGGTGAAGCCATACCCTATCTCCAACATTGAATTGATGAGGTATACGATGTTGATCATGCCTGTCCTTATATTTCTGGCTAGTATGTTGCAATATCTCCTGAACTTGCTTGTGGATATGGAAAATTTTCTCAACAAACTTGGTTGCCTTATCTATTTCCTTTTCAGCATGTGATGAGGAAGCATCTAAAATGACTGGCATTGTCACATCAATAGGAGCCAATGGTTGATACCCAAGACACACTTCAAATGGACTATGCCCTGTGGAACCTTGCAAGGCATGATTGTAGCTATGTTGCACATATGGTAGACTCTCATCCCAAGTGTGAGGATGTTTGGAGTGGTACATCCACAAAATATGAAGAATCATACGGTTCACTACCTCAGTTTTCCCATCCGTCTGTAGATGGAATGCAGTAGACTTGGTCAATTTGGTATCCATCAGATCCCATAGTGTTGTCCAAAAGTTGCTGAGAAACCTACTGTCTCTATAAAAAATGATGCTCTGTGGTAGACCAAAATGAACCCAAACATTTTCAAAGAAAAGCTTGGCAGTTTCTTATGCAGATATCCCCTTCTTGTAAGCTACTAGGATAGCCATCTTTGAAAATCTATCTACCAACACATACACATAGTCATATCCATATTTTGTGGATGGTAGGCTAGACATGAAATCCATTGAAATAGATTGCCAAGTTTTGGTAGGAATAAGAAGAGGTATGTATAGTCCTTGCTTACGATTGGCAGGCTTTGCAATGGCACAAGCTATGCAAGATTGGATGTACAAAGTGACATCATGTCATAGTTTGGGCCAATAGAAATATCTTTGAAGTACAACAATGGTTTTCTCCTTTCCAAAGTGTCTTGCAACACAGTTGTAGTGTGCCTCCCATATAATCTTTTGTCACTCCTTAGCTAGAACACTAATGTGTCCCATGTGACAGAGAATACCATCCTACAAATAAAAGTTAGGAACTGGTGTACCTTCTACTAGCCTATTGTAAGTATCAGCAAAATTATCATCTAAAGCATATAACTGAGACCATTTTGTGGTTTGGTGACCACAAGCATCTAGTACTATTGTTAAAGCTTTGATTGGAGGTCTACTCAAGTAGTCTGCAACTTTATTACTACTTCCCTTTTTGTGTCAAATATTGAGGTGAAACTGTTGCAAGTAGGCAGCCCATGTTTGATTCCTATCATTTTGTAGCTTTCCTTGTGTCTGTAAGAATTGTAGAGGCTTGTGATCTATGTGGATTATAGTCTCCTTCCCCAAGATATAGTGTTTCCATTACTTGCAGGCTTGAACAATGGCATACATTTCATTGTCATATGTAGGATACCTTCGTACTATATTAGAAAAGGTTGCACTATGGTAGGTAATTGGATGCCCGTATTGCATGAGCACTGCTCCAAGTGCATAATCTGATGCATTTGTTTCAATTTCAAAAGATTGTGTCAAATCAAGAAGTATCAATACTGGTGCAGAACATAACCTTTTTTTCAATTCTGTAAATGCTTTTTCTTGTGCTTATGTCCAATAGAACCTTGCTCTTGCTCCTCCCCTGAGTGCCTAATTCATGGGCCATGCTAAATGTTAAAATCCAAGTACAAACTTGCAATAGAAGTTAGCCGATCCCAAAAAACTATGAAGTTCTGTGAGATTCTTGGGAGGTGGCCAGTCTTTGATGACTTGTATCTTTTCAAGATCCACATGAATACCCTTGATGTCCACAATGTATACCAAGTACTAAATACTTACCATTCCAAATGAACACTTATCTTTGTTGGCATAAAGCTAATGTTGTTGCAGGGTTGACAGTACTTGTTGAACATGCTGCAAATGCTCACCTCATGTCTTGCTGAAAATGAGGATGTCATCCAAGTACACAACAATAAAAGAATTAGTGAATGGTCTCAAAACATCATTCATCATTCTCATGAAGGTAGCAGGGGCATTAGTCAAGCCAAACGGCATAACTAACCACTCAAACAAACCCTCCTTGGATTTGAAGGTAGTTTTCCATACATCTGCTGGTTCAATTGGCACTTGATGGTATCCAGATTTTAGGTCAATTTTGGTGAAAAAATTAGCCCCTCTAAGTTGGTCCAGCAAGTTATCAATGCAAGGGAGTGGATATCGGTTCTTCACAATGATCTTGTTGAGGACCCTATAATTGATGTAAAGCCGCCATGTTCCATTTTTTTTTCCGGGAAGAACAATTGGGTTGCCACATGGTGAAGCACTTGGGCGAATATGTCCTTTTTGAATTAGCTCTTGGATCTATCGCTTGGTCTCATAATTCTCCAAAATTGATCACCTATATAGTGACCCATTTGGTAATGGTGTCCCTGGAATTAGATCAATTGAATGCTTGACTTGACAGTGGAGTGGTACCCTTGTTGGTGAGCTAAAAACATCTTCATATGATGACAATATTTTATCCATCTATTTTTGTTGAGTGGAAGTGGTGGCCATTTTGCCATGGGTATTGGCTACAATTGACCTCTTTCTCTCATTTCGAACCATTAACAGAACAAATTTTCCAGTATGAGCAATTAAACACTTACATTGTTTTGCAGTGATCAAAGATGCTGGTTGTGCAGGACTTAGCTCAAGTATTCGATACTTCTTTTCTCCTAGTTTGATAGTGACACTGCGAGGTCTAGATTCATATACACCATGATGCTTGTACATATATGGGTGCCCCAACAATACATCACACACATCCAATGGTGCCACATCACATATGACTTCATCTTTGAATGGTTTGATAGAATAAGGTAAGCGACATTGCTTATTTACCTGAATATCTAGGCTTTGATTGCTTACCCATCCCACATGATATGGCTATGGATGAGGTGTGGTCCACAAGTTCAGCCTTTTAATAGTCTCATCAAAGATCAGATTCTTTTGACTTCCACTATCAACAATGAAATGGAGGGCCTTGTCGTTTACCCACATTTGTGAGTGGAATAAATGCTCCTCATCTTCTCGAGGCAAAATCCTAGAAGTAGTGACTGTGGCATAGGGGCCAACTTCAATTACTTGGTCATCACTCCTTTGCTCAAAAGAGTCCATAGGCAATGGTTCATGTTCAAGTTCAGCTTCTTTTTCTTGCAACCCTGTCATCAATGTCTTGGTGGCTTGACAGTCCTTTGTGTTATGTCCTGAGCTTCTATGAAATTCACACCACATCTTCTTTCCACTCTTGTTTGTTGTTGATGATGCTTGTGAAGTGAAATCCTTGGCTGGCTATTTTCCCATGAATTTACTGCCACTTTCATTCTTGGATTTATTATTTTAAAAATAATCTTTTATCCCCTTTTGTTTGAATTTCTCCTAAATCTTTACTGCATATTTGTAGGTAGTCCCCAAGGTCTCAATATTGAGAAAATCCATCTCTGTTTGGATATAGCGATGAAGTCCACTGTGGTACTTCAGAATTCAATGCTTTTCTGTATCCATGATGCCAAGATTTACTAAAAGAGCATGGAACACATTGGTGTAATCCTAAATAGATTGATCCTTCTTCTGGCGAAGCATCTGCCACTCCATATATTTATCCTCATATGAATTTTTAGGATAATATTCTCCCTTAATATGTTCCACAAACTCTCCCCAAGAGGGTTCACCTTGAGTTGCTTCATCAAATTCTATATCAGGGTTTCTCTAAACAAAATTCTATTTTCCCATGATTGTTTTACATGATGCTCAGCTTTGAGGAGAGCGAATGCTATTTTTTCACCATTAGAAAATTGATTCACAGAAAAATATGTTTCTAATTTTGACAGCCAATCATCAACAGCATTTGTATTTATTTTTCCTTCAAAATTTGGAATATCAAAATTTACCTACACTTTGAAAGGAGTGTGACCACCAAACGGTACTCCACCTATGTTTGGTTGTTGATTTCTTTGAAGAAGATAAGAAAACTGATTCATCATCTCCTCACATTGTTTTGCTAAAGCTTCTTCCACCATCGCCTTAAAAGGGTCTGAATGTTCCCCTTGTTCTGACATTTTTGATTGAGTGCGCCTCAAAGGAAGATAATCTGATGGGTCATGTGTCTTCAACCCCAACTTCTAATAACCTAACCATGTGCGATGTGACATATAGGAATGAACTGCTTTGATACCACTGATTTGGACAATACCTAGCACTGAGCCTGTGGTATTGAAATGCAATAAAATAAACAAAGAAGACTTAAGTTTCTACAAATAGGCAAACTCGCTGAGAGTTGTGAATTGCCTCTGAAAAACTAATTTTTATTCATTTCCTTTTGAAATATATAGGATTACATATGATATAAAGGGCCACATTACCCTTGGAATACAAAAAGAGCTACTGGAAGGTGAAACTAATTACAAAAATTAAAAAAAACTTTAAAAAATTAGGAAATGTTTGATCTTCCCCTTGGCAGGGTCATTACTCCTAGCTATTTTATCAGAATTTAAACTTCTTGGACTTGTTGGAAAGATAAACTAATTATCTAGTTTGAGTTGTATGATTACTAAGGCTTAATGCCAAGTGACCAATGAAGTTTTGAGCCCTAATTCTACTTCGAAAGCCTCTAAAAATGCAATTTACTAAGATGTAGAAAATACCAAAAATTATATTTCTAATATTTTCCCAAAAATACCACTCAAATGATCCTGGACTGGTTCACTCTAGGGAAGCTGAAGTGGCCTTACAAGAGGTACATGAAGGCATTTGTGGGGCAGACTCAAGTGGACCTACCCTAGCTAAAAAGATCTTAAGAACACGGTACTATTGGCCAACCATTGAGCGAGATGCCTACAGATTCATAAAAACGTGCCTGATGTGTCAATAGCATGGGGACCTCATCCATGCACTATCACAAGAACTACAACCAATCACAACTCCATAGTCCTTTTCACAGTGGGGGATTGACCTCATAGGAAAGATCCACCCACCATCCTCTGATGGTCGTAAATTCATCATCACTACTATTGAATAGTTCACCAAGTGGGTAGAAGCAATTCCACTCACTTTCACCACCAGAACCCAAATATCCAAATTCATCCTTCATTACATCATATGTTGTTATGGCATGCCCCATTCCATTATAACCGATAATGGGAAACCATTCAAGAACCAGGAAGTCCGCACCCTGTGTGAGAAATTCTAAATCTGACATCATTTTTCCACTCCATACTACCCCCAAGGTAATGGTCAGGCCAAAGCTTCAAACAAAACCATTTTGTGTATTCTTAAAAAGACAGTTAATGAAGCTGGCCATGACTGGCACCTTTAGCTCAATCCCGGCCTATGGGCCTATCGCACAAGCATCCGCACACCCACAGGAGTCACTCTATACTCCCTAGTGTTTAGATCTGAAGCCATCCTACCTATTGCTTGGTCAAGCTCTCATCCCTAAGAGTATCCCTACAGAACATAATCACTGATGAGGAATATCGAGTTGCAAGGTTACACAAGCTAGAACTATTGGATGAGAAACACCTAAATGCACTTCACCATCTACACTTCACCTGAGAAGAAGCTACAACAAGAAAATCAAGAACCACAAGTTTGAAGTGGGCAACCTTGTCCTCATGGAAAACTAGAAGAATCTGTAGGAACGCCCTAAGAAATGAAAATTTGAACCCAATTGGTTAGGGCCCTATGTCATCACTGTCAGCTATGGATCAGGAGCATATCAACTTGCAACACCTGAGGGGTAGCCTCTAGATGAGCCTATGAATATTCTGCATCTAAAAAAGTTCTATGCATAACCCATCAAGTATCCCAAGAAAAAATACAAAAAAATCAAAAAAATAGAAAAAAAAAATCAAGAAAAACCCAAGTGTAATAAAGACGTCCAATGGCAAAAATCACTTTGGTGACACCTTGGATTGGTACCATGGTGAAAACTTATTTCAGGTGCCATGTGTAGCGGCTGGTTCTAGCATCTGATAAGTACTCTTTCCGTCACGACACTCCATACCAAAAACACCTTCCATGGCTTGGAATTTGGAAACATCAACCACCCACCCCATATCATCCCACCTAAGGCTAATCCGTGGTACAAAGACCCTTGTAAGATTCCTTCTATACAGCTAAAATCAAAAAATCCAAAAACATTAGAAAAATAAAAAAATCCAAAAACATTAGAAAATTAGAAAAACTCCAAATCCACTCCCATGACATCATCACAATTTCCAACATCCTCACAATCACCCAAAATCATCATCACCTCATCTTCAACATCCATCCTAAACCATTCCCACATCATCAAGTCTTGCCAGAACTACATATTCATCTCACCCACATCTTGAAAGTACTTGGATCCTGTGGACACAGGTTATGTAGGCAGTCCGGAATACGAAGGAAGTATCGAGTATTCAGGTACATTAGATGCACCCATCCAACCAGTTTGGATGGTCCCTATTTACTGACCTTGCTAGTTCCAACAAATGATACACACGCTAAGCATATGCTTGAAACATCACACCTCACATAAAAATGATCAATCAACATACCAACTATAATCCAACACATGGCCTGACTGTCCTTTCGCCCACCTTTTAAAAATTATCCAAAAAAATCCAACCGATTTGCATCCTAGGATATATCATTCCTACAATGGACAAGAATCTGTTATCTTATCAACACTTATCTTGTCAAGAGCACACAATAGCTATTTGTATCTTTTTGTTGGTCTTTTTGATTATTGATTTTTATCTTCTTGTCTCACTCTAGGTCAATTCCAAAGCTACCTTGATCTCAATATATCATGGTTAGTGGCAGACAACACTTGGAATAGACATGGTCATTGTTTCTGTATGTTGTGCATGTGAGTTGATTTCATTACTCCAAGACTAGTATTCATATCTTGAAGCCTGGGTCAGTTCTAGTATTATGTGCCTCATTTGCATATACAGACATTAATCCCTTATATGTACTATGAACACTCATGGCTATGAGTCCCCTTCCTCAGCTAGGCAAGGTTATACTACCTTGGCCATGCATGAAATCAACCTATTGTTTGTGGGTCTAGTCCATGCAATTGAGGGATATATATCATCACCTAGGTCATCTCATACCTTTGTGAAGTGTATCCTACATTGCTACAATAAATTAAGAAATGCTCTCAATTAATCTTATGCAACTACTATTGCTAGGTCAATTCATATTTCTATCACCCGTCCAACCATACTATCTGGGCCTTGATTTTTTCAACCTCTCATTTATTCACCCCCCCTCCCCCATTCTTCTAACTAACCTCCCTTCTCACTGATTTCCAACCCATCCTGAACCAAAACAAATCCCCCCTCAATGACGTGGTGTATCATGACCTAGAAACTCCCTCATCCTCTATCCCATTCTGTTCCCCAATCCAACCATACCCAGTCTAACCTTACATGACCCATAAACCCTTCCCCCTCCCCACCTATCCCATACCACCAAGCCCCATCGCCTAGGGTTGTACAAAAACATCATGTGTATCATGATTTGATCACTACATAAATCATTACATTAGGCCATTAGTTGCATTATCATAATCATCTAAACCATTGCATTTTCATGTTTTCATTTGCATACATAATATCTGTTTATTAAGATAAGCATATATTTCCATTCCATTACACTTTGTATCCATATGTAACAAATGTTTATTAATCTGAACATTTATTTGCATTCCACATTCACATCATAATCCATAATCAAAACATGCATACATCACATAGATAAAACATAATATCATCATATAACATCCATGATCTATCATTATCATAAAATCCTGTTGTTATTACATGCATAAGGAAATCTAACTAATAATATGTATTTCTTGATTTAGTACCTAATATGATATGATTGATTAGACTAACTATATAGCTATAATTCACATTCTGCATCCATCTAATTTGACTGAACATCCATCATGACATCACCATATTCAAATTATAACATTATACCATCATAGGTCATCATCACACATATATCCATCACATACATCATTAATACATCCATAACATCTCATAAAATCATTACATCACCATAATGTGCATAATCCATAAACATAAACATCCATAAACATAAGCATCATTAGGAAACATAAATGCATACATCCATCCATAACACATCATAAATGCATAAATCATCATCATCATCATCATCATAGATCATCAAGTCTCATAAAACATCATAAATCAACATAATGTACACCACTCAAAATAATACAAGTCATGATACAAAAGGCCTCAAAAGGTTCAAACATATATACAACACTATACATCAGCCCTAGACTGATGAACCTCTGCTTGACTCAGTAGGGGATCCTAGCCGTGGCTATGGCTATACCTACTGCTGTTGTGGTACCTGTGATGGAGGGCCCATCGACTGCTGCACCAACTGAATGGATCTAGATCTACGAGACCCAGACCTCCATGACCCACTCTGCTGGCTGTAACTAGGGATCCTCTGACCCTTTGGAATAGCTGAATAATAGGCTGTGTGGTAGTACTTAGCCCGGGCTCTCTGCTCTCCCACCTGTCCCTGCAACTCCCCAATCTGTGCCTGCAACTAAGCAATCTGCATCTACATCAGTGTCAATATGGGACCCTTGCCTGTCCTTGCCACAACCCCCTGTAATCTCACCACTAGCCCCTCTGCCTGCTGGGCTCTCCCCTCTGCCTACTGGGCCCTCACCTCTGCCTGTTGGGCCCTCGCATCTACCTGCTAAACTCTTGCCTCTACCGCCTACCACTAAGCCCTCTCTCCATCCCTCTCACATGTCAGGGTAACTATTTGGCCCTGTGCCTGTCCCAAGTGTGCCTGTAGCACACTCATCTTCCTAGATGATCCATCCAATAATGCAGCTGCCCCCCGCAACTACACAAACTCAGCATCTCGGCTCTGTAAGGTCTCCTATAAGCTGGCGACCTGGCCCCGCAGGGTGTTACATCCCCAATTTCTGTCTTACTAAACTTTTCACTTGTACTGGGGCATAAGTAAATCTATTGTGATGTTATAGTTTAATGACAAGGAATGATATGGATTATATTGAATGTCATTTATGAAATTATGGAAATGATTATGTTATTGTCAATTTAATATTGCATTATGAAATTTGGTTTATTATTTGAATAATGATGCACTGATCATAATTTGTTTGGTTACAACTTGAAACAGGATTACAGGTTTTCAGATGACTCTTAGAGAAGAAAGAGAGAGTATCTTTCGAGGAGAGAGATATAGACCTCAGGTTACAAGTGGTTTATTTTCCAAACGAGTATAAGTGTTTAAAGAAATTGTAAACCAATGTGTCATAAGAGCTAAGTCTTGTCTTGTCAATTTACTTTTGAACCCTATCGACAGGTAGTTGATATCTTTTGAATCTTTACATGTCGTAGTGTGATTTCATAGTCATTTGGGAAGTAAATGACATCGTGTGAGTAGAACTGTGATCGTTTACATTAAACGTAAATGTTACGACATCATTGTTGTAAAAAGGTTGTGTTATTACTGTTGAGTCACTTAAGGTTTTATGGTCAATGTTTAATGTTAGATAACGATCTCATCATGATAAGTTGGCGTGATTTATCAAGAGACTATGTAGGGGAGACAAGCTCAACCCTTCCACAATATTCATAAGTCTTTCAATTTAATTGTTATTATCATATTTTTGATCAAGGCATAAACTATCACTTAAGATAGGTGCCATGTTGAACCATATTTATGTGTAGAAGCAAATATATATATGTAGTTATCAATACAGGATAATAGCTCATGGTTGTTAATAGAACTCACTCACTTGAGCAGTCGTAGGCATATATTTTGGAGTGCTTTCATTGTAAATGAATAGTGGATCGAACCACTTTTTGTGATTATTAAATGATTAGCAGTGGTTTAATGATGTGTCGGACTCTTCCAAAGAGGAAGTCTGTGGTATTAACTACTACATTCGATGAGCTCCATGGGTCACTTATTTTCCTTCGACATGCGGAAACTTTGCATAATATTTGGCTTCGGTTGAAACTGAATTGGTTGTGGCTGTTTATACATTTAATTAGTCTCAAACTGCAAGTAATGGAGGTGCGAAGTGTGGGTGACTCATTATTGTTGTGATGCTCACAACACGCCCCATTTTACTTCTGAGCAAAATGAGGACCCCTGCTGTGGCTGTTGCTTCTTGCTTAGGTGTGGGTCTGCTTGATGGTAAAAGGGAAAAGGAGGTAAAGAATACAAACCTTGTTGAAAATTGGAAAAAATGAGCATTAGGTACCAGAGCAGAAGAGGGGTGAATTCTTTGTCAAAAATGAATAGGGGTTGCTTTTTGAACCATTTCAAAATTCCTAATATTCTGCAAGATATGCATGTTTCTTGGTAAAATGCATTATAGGAAGGTTTGTATGTTGCATATACAAGGTCGTTTGTATGTGCAGTCGTTGTACTAGTCACATAGAATTGTAGGGTTTGTGAATAATTATACTTGTATGCATATTGTTAATGTTTTATCCTTTACATTAGAGTAAGATTTGACAGGATTCAGAAGTAAAATGGATAATTGGTTAAGTCCATAGGTTGTATATCAGGTTGCATGTTTGGCACAAAGTAAAGATACAAGGTGACATACAATACTTTATATACATGTCACGGACCTGAGGAGAATATGAAATTTGGTTTTATTGAGGTATGTTTCGTAGTTTGTATGTTGCATAGCTTGAGTTTGTACCTTTCGATATACATACATCACGGAAGTGAAAAAGAATTAAATCTAACATAAGTGATGCAACATACATGAATGTCTATTAAAAAGATGCATCTACTTTATATACATGTGTAGATCCGAAAGGTTATGCAATATGGTTTATAAAAGATGAGGAGTCCGGAACGGTTATACAAGGTAGTTTGCATGTATCGAGGCTTGTATATAAGGATAGATACAAGTAGTGTTGTATCGTTGAAATACAAATGGAAAGTAAGGTGGGTCCCATGGATCGTATCTCAAGGATTGTATATTGCACCAATAGATATATATACAAGCCGACATACAAGCAGAGATACAAACAAAAGATGTAAGACAGATTCGTAAAAGAATTAAATAAGGGAAAAGCTTTGTATATTCGGGGGATTGTATGTTAACGATATACAATCCTAATATACAAAGAAATAAAAGACACGGCCGAAGAGATAAAAGGTAAATAAGGGGGTTTGTATGGGTTGTTTATATGTGCACTTGTATCTTTGTCACATACATTCTGATATACCAATCAAAGATACAAACATGGATATAAAGGAAAAGGAGTTAACATTGGTTATGGCTTATTGCATATATGTTTGTATATTGAAAAAATACAAGGGGGACATACAAAGAACAATATACAAAGCAAGATACAAGAAAACACGATGTATGTAGGAAATAAACTAACAGATAGAAGTTTAAAAACAAAACATTGAAATAAAAAAGATGAAGCCTTAGGCACATTAATTGCTGTATTTAATGCCAAGCTAACACCCAAAAGAGTAAGATTCAATGGGTTAGGGTAAATTTAAAGTTATTTCTTTCACATTTGCATTATCAAAATTTAAAATTGCAGAAAGAAAAATTACTACAAAAATTGAGAAAAATTCATCAAGGTGACGGAATTCTAGAAGCTGGATGAAGTAAGAGATGGTAAAGTAAGTCAATGACGTAAAGTTGAGTTGTCAAGAGATACATGTATTTATCTTAAAATGCCGTTATTGTTTAGTTAATGAAAATACAAAGTAGATTTCAGTAATTTCATTGTGAAATGTAAACATCCATTAAGATTACTGGTTTAATTGTTAATTAACTGGGTCTGGTTAAACAAACGTGAAAGTCAAAACAGAAAAGACAAATGGGGGTTAGGGTAAAATAGTAAAAAATAGAAAATTTGTAGTAAAACCCTAGGTAGGAAGGTAAAATGAGAAGTTAAAAAGATGCATTTTTATAGGATGGACCCAAAGCAGAAAAAGGTAGATACAGGCAGTGAAGGTAAAAAAGAGAGGAAGCCACATAAAGAAACAGAAAAGGAAGAGTTGCCACTACATAGAGGGTACCCTTCATTGATCAGCTACACTGGAGTAGGGACAGACACCAACATTGGGACCTGTGATGCGAATGATGTTTTGCAGAAAATCACAACTACTGACGCTACACCTGACATGAGGTGTATATGGGAGAGCGGATTGTACAAGGTTGTGGGTTTTCTATTGGCTATGGAAGCCAGGGATTTGTGTCTAGATTGCATATATTTGTTTGACCTAGCTACCAGGAAAATAATGTTCCATGATAGACTTATTGCAGACTTATCCACGGAAGGGATTGCAAGAACATTTGGTATGGAGATATATGAGAAAATGGTGGATATTGATATAGATCAGTACAATGAAGATTTCAACAGCAATAAAAGGGATTGTAGAAGAAAAATCTTCTACAGTTGGTACAACGCAAAAAATAAGCCCGAAGCTGTGGAAAGAGTGCACAAGAATCTATAGAGAATATACTTTAAAGAAGAAATATACTTGATGATTACAATGTTAAGTAGATTAGTGGGATTGAGAGAGGGCACTAAGTGTGAGCCATGGATGTTTATTGTCACCAAGTTCATGAGGGAAGCTAAAAAGGAGCAAGGAAAAATTTACTGGGCTAAAGCTATAAGTACAACCATATGGAAACAAGCGATGCTAAGGAAGCAAAAGCTGATGCATTTCTATTTGTCTTCATACTTATTATATTCATGTGCAGCAGAGGTTCAACCATTCATACATGGGATAGACAGGGTTGGAACCTTAGGAAATGGTCCAGGTCAAAAGATGGTATATGAACATTACCCTGATTTACAGGAAGAAAATGCATTAAGGAAATATGCTCTAGTAAATGATGTGTTCTATACATACATGGTTAGAATTTTAAGGGAAGAGCCAGATAAGAGATTATCTCAAGATACAGAGGATACAATTGGTCTGCACAGTTCCTGGTATATTCAATTTCAAAATTTTACCTATATCAGAACTGAGGGATTTGAAGGAAAACCTTTCATGCTACCCAGGTATCCTTCCAATAAATTGATTGTTCTGGAGTTTTCAAGGTAGAATTTGAATGCCTTTAAAATGTATAAGAAAAAGTTTAGCAAAGGAAATCTTAAATTACCTTGGGCAATTGGTAGGAACTCATGCTATAGTGAAGAGGTTGCTAGTAACTCAGAAAGAGAATTGAGATATTATGGATTTGAGGAGTTTGAGTTGGCCTAAAGGTTTGATCCCTTTCATAGAATTCAAAATGCAATTGATTCAAAATTTAAACATCAAACACATATTGAGGATTTTTGGTCTGATTGTAAGAATGATAAAGAGGTAAGAAAGAGGGCACATAAAAGATTAACAATTGATCAAATCAGGTCTATGGGAGATATATATGTTCCCTCATAGGTTAAAGAAGATGATAGATTGCTACATCATAGTTATGAAAGTGCCAGGCTTGATCCTATTGGAGAGCCTGATTGGTCACAACCGTGGAACACATCTTTGGACACATTGTCCAAACCAGTCATCTTGTTTTCAAAAACATGGTTAAAAGATAGAATTGAAGAGTTTAAAGCTGAAGGAGTGGAGATCACATATCCAAAGAAAGGGAAGAAGAGAGTAAGAGAGCATAGTGATAATCTCCAATGCTTCTATGATAAAAAAAGAAAGATTGTGGAAGCTAAAATTGTAGAGAAGGATAAAAATGCTACTCTAATGGATCCTTATGCACTGGGAGTGTCAGTACAGTGTCATCTGGCACATTTGTGGAGGCAAAATCCTTAAGTCATGATATTAGTACAGAAGAAGCACAAGCCTCCAAAGAAATAATAGGACAGAAGGTCAGGAAGGCTATACCAGTTAGCATATCAAAAGGGGAGACTTCAAAAAGGAGTGAAGTCATAGGAGAATAGCAGGTAGGTGCCAAGTTGAGTGATATACCTCGTGCATCCACTTCAGCAGAAAAAAGATAGGCATATGCTCAGGTAAATACAGAATTGGCTGGAGAAATGCTGCAAGGGTCAAAAGCACATGAAGCCAAACAAGCCACTGAAACTATCCACATTATAGATGACATCAGTGAAGGTGAAGAGAAAGAAATGGATTTAGGAAAAGAAGTTGGTATTGAAGAAGAAGAATCTAGTGAGTTCCTAATTGAAGAAGAGGAGTAGGACACCTAGGCTGAGATGGAAATTGAACAAGGCTCAGTATCTGAAAAAGAAAGGGTACAAGAAGAATCAGGAATAGTAGATCCATTTGGTACCATAGTTTCTCTTGAGATAATAAAGGATGTGCAGGATGAAGTATATAAAATTGAGGAGTCTAAAAAAGAGGATGCTCCTAAAGAAGTAGTAAAGGAAACACCCGCTCAAGCCAAAGAAGAAACATGAGCTTGTACTTTAGGTGTAGATGTATTAAACATCCTAAACATGTATGGTGAGCAAAGTTAAGAGGAGAAAAATATAGAAAGCAGAAAGGTATAAGAAAAAGAAATAAAAGAAGATGATAAAATGGTAGGTTCACCTGCACATACAGAAAAAGTACAAAAAGAAGGTGGAACTACAGAAGATGCAGCCAATAAACCTAAAATCAAAGAAAACATTAAAAATATTGATGAAGGTAAAATGAAAAAACAAGCAGAAGATGTAGACACGACAAATGTAGAACAAACAAATACAGAGGAGGACAAAGAAAAGGAATCATCAAAGAAGGAAGGTCTTGAGGAAGAGGATGAGGTAGGAGGGGACACAAAAATTGAAGAAGAAGAAAATGACGGTGAGTCTCAACAACAGAATGATCCCATGGTACAAGAGCCATCTCCACAACAGCAGCCTCCTCCACAAGAGCAATAGGAACAACAACAACAACAAGAGCAGGGAGAAGCAGAAGGACCTCAGGAAGAGGTAATTGATGAAGAAAAGACTACTGAAGGTACAAAAGAAGTTCCAACCTGGTTAGGGGCAGAGGTAAGGAAGGAAAAGGTGGAGGTACAATTAGTACCTATGGACATCAAAAGTTTATTGGGCGATACAATGCCAAGGAAAGAAAGGAGAAAGGCTAGAACCATGTCAGCCATACAAAGGGGTCCAGATGGATCTAGAACATTGAACCTAGCCATACCACAAAAGGAGAAGGTGAAAGGAGAAATAGCGTTAGATGAATATAAAATATTCAATTTTGACCTAGGGCATACAACAAGAGAACAACACATAACTGAATGGGAGGATATGCATCTAGTTACAACAGAAATGTTAAGGAAGGATAAAGATAAACAAGAATATTTGAAAGGACACATTGTCCAACTACAACAATTCATTAAGGGAATATTTGATCCCAATACAACAGTGCCAGAATTGCCTAGTGATATAGCAGTTGTATCTAGGGATGAAATAAAAGATATGGAAAATAAGAGGCTTAAAGCCAAAATTTTTGAAGAATGGTTCAAGGACTTCATGCAAGAAGGAGAAGAGGTAATTAAACAAGCAGTGACAAGATGGGAACTAGCTGCAATAGAAAATAATAAATGCAGTATGATTGTATATAATGGTCAATTTAGAAGAGAAGAGTGCAAATTTGAATTGGAACAACTAGCAGAAATTGAGGAAAGAGCAGAGGAACTAATAAATGAAGAAGTAATTACCCTTTTAATGGCAAATCAATTGCCACAGACAAAGTTGGAATTGAGACTTGAGGAGGCTAATCTTAGAAGGTGCATCATAGTCACACAAGGTTTAGAGGAAAAGGCAGACAGCATGATCATGATGCACAAGAAGATAGTTGAAAAGCTTTTAGATCATGAATGTATGGATATGCTAGCATATGAACTTCAAAGGGCATTAACAGAATTCAATCCCATTTTTACACCATGCATGGAGAATACAGAGGCATATCTAAGTAAACAAATGATTGATTCATTAATGGAGGAAAATGCCAAGATGAAGAAATACAAGAGGAAGAGTGAAGGTTCAGATAGAGAGGAAAAGAAATTGAAAGAAGCGATCACAATGCAAGAATATGTATGGACAAAGAGTCTAGGAGGAGATCGCACCTTTATAGAAGGTGTAATGAATAATTTCAAAACATACTTGAAGGAATAAGAAAATATTAAAGGTAGAAAATAATACTATTGAAAGAGTCAAAGTGAAAGGGTATCTGCAGGCAAAGTCTATAGGAAAGTAGAGGTCAAAGGAGGGGAATCTTATTTTTGACAAGATTCTAATGGCATCCCTTGAGGCAGAAAAGATACCATTAAGATATTTTGAGAAATAGTTAGAGACAAATGTATACCCTTGATTAAGAATGAATGGATCCTAAACGTAGATCATTTTGTAGCTGTAGCAAAATGCAGCTTCAAACTCTATATAAGAGGCTTTGCTATTTGTATATTACGTACATAGGGATTTATGAAATGCAACTTGCACTTGTAATTTGTTTGAACATTTTAAATTGAGGAGCATTTTAGTTTAGAATAGAAGGAGGTCACCTGTGTCTACACTGAGGAATGCATGGAGTGTCTAGCTTCCTCATTGTATCTGTAAGATGTTTGTAAGTTCTGTTGATTTGATTAATGAAGCAAACCAGTTATTCATACATTGTAAACCATACATGACTGTGTACTTTAAATACAAGTAAATTTGGGTTTCTGCATCTATTTTCCTACTATTTTCTGACTCTTACTTATATTTGAATGTACTACCTCTTTAAAAGCTTGCAATCTTGGATGTGTGTTCATGAAAATACTTAGGGCTTCACAATTAGAGATTTATTCTATCGATTTGATCAAGTTTGACGTATTTCTTACAATGTGGATAATAGAGCATTTAGATCCTATAGTAGAACGATATTTAATTTGAATTTCTCTAACTTTTCCCCAAACATTTGAAATAATTAGCTCAAATGCAAAGATTTTAAGCAAATTATCTTACATTTGAAGGAAGTATGAAGAATTGTGTTAATATATGACAATTTTCATAGTAATTTGAAAAGAAAAGCTTATTTCATCATAAATCATACAAAGATTTGTATTATAGTGGTAAATTTATGCAAAGGAATGAATAATTGTTTGTTTTTACAACAGTTTGCATAATTTGAGTCCAGTGAGTCATAGATCATCTTAAATCAAGTAAGGCCCCTTGAATATTATAGTTTCACATCAACCTGTTGAATTGTCCACAAGGTCGAGACCTGACCATACAGAAACTTGGTATTAAGAACTCTTAAGTGATTTTTTCATATCTTTCAAGACAATTTAGGTTCATTTTTGTGAATTATAACTTTTGTTATGAATGTGTAAAAATAATCATTAATAGTTTTTGGTGCTAGAAGGAGGGCCTGATTGGAGTTAAGTTAGGATTTGTGTAAAGCTGGCTCATAATAGTGGTAGGGTGACCAGGTCTAGATCCAGTTCAGAAGATATATTTGTGCAATTACCTGATAGAAGGCATAGTAAAGGTCCTTTGATTTGGAATCCTAGAATATCACATGTAGGAGGCTCATCTGGAACACCTATTGGATCACCTTTTAACATTCGTAACATAGTGAGTCCTAATAGTTCTTCATTTAGATCTTTGAATCTTGGTTTAAGTCCTCTTAGAGGTCCTAGTCCACCTAGAAATCTAGGTACTCCTAGAGGTCCAAGCCCACCGCATGGCCCTACAATGGCTTATTTGAATGTCAATTCTTCTATAACATTCACGGATTATCATGAGATGCCAAAAAATCCTAAAGGGATATGTCCTAAATATCAATTGCATCAGGATCCAAAAGATCACATTAGGATATTCAAGGAGGCATGCTTTAGAGCTAGGTTAGAATATGAATATGTGGTGTGTAGATTGTTTCCTTACACCTTTAATGAGCAAGCTTCTAACTGGTATGTTAACTTTCCTAATGGTTATTTTTCTTCTTGGGCACTTATGGAAGAGGCATTTTTGTCTACCAGTTGACCCTTGCACCTTATATCATAAATTAGCTGCAATCAAGAGAGGTGAAGGAGAACTGATTGATAACTTTAATGATAGGTTTCAAAAGGCTTATTCCAGGCTAGTGGATCCTTACACAGTGACTGTAGATGCGTTATTAGCCATGTATTATGTCGCTCTTGATCCACTAACTGCTATGTTTGTCAAAAGAAAAGTTGATATAGATACAATATCCAAAGCTTATAAGGAGGCAGCCTCAGTAAACCAAGAGATGAGACAAACAACTTATAATCCATTTCCTAATGGAGGAAACCCTGGGATGCAAAGTCAAGCACAACCTTGGAATGGAGTCCCTATGCATCATACTCCATTATTGAACCCAATTCCTACATACACACCTATGTATAATCCTTCCCCAATCCAGACTATAGTCCCTTATACAGGTAATGGTACTAGTAACAGTCAGAATAATGGTTAGTCATTCTTCCAGCCCCCTTAGGATACATTTATGGCAAAAGCATAAGAGGATAGGGAAGAAATCAAAGAAATTACTGCACACCTGAGAAGATTGACTACTGAAATGACACAACTAAGAAATGAAAATTTCTATGGTAGAAATAATCAAGGACATAGTCAGAACCATAACCAGAATCATAACCAAAATTATAACCAGGGTTAGGGTTCCAACCAAGGCCAGAATTATAGTCAGAGTTAAAGTCATAATCAGGGACAAGCAATGCAAAATAGAGGACCTGCTGTAGACAACAAAACCTGAGATAATAACAATAGAAATCAGAATCAGCCAAGGCCACCTAGGACATGGAACACAGGGCCTAATAATGGCACTCTAGCATCTCCATTTGAGAATTTGGAAAATTAGGAGACAAAATAAACAGCTAGAATTCAAATGGCCAACGTAGCATTAAAAAATTGGTGCAAGATTCATAATACCAGTGCACATGCTGAACTAGATTACCCTCAGTTTCATTTGGCAGCAAGTATTTTCAATGTGGATGTATATCATCCCACCTCTAAGTTTCTCATTCCCAAGGGTAATGAAATAGTGCCCTCAGGATTTGAGATTGCTTTAGTCTTAGAAACTTTTACCTTTGCAACTAGGGAGGAAGAGGATCAGTTGTTAGAGGATGAGCCTTACTTTTGTGAGAACCTATACCCTGAGTTAGCCTTAGTATTGAATGCATTTCAGTTTCCCTTTGAAACTGAAAATGAAGTGTTATACGAAATAGAGGAGGTACAGGCTTTTCAACAGTCTAACAAAATCATACCTACAATTTGAGAAATAACACTAGGCAGGAGGCCCTTTCACTACTTCCACTCCTAACAATTTCAATACTCCTCCAGACCAGTATGGTAGTAATAATCCTGCTATACTGAAGGCTAACCATCCTGTGAGTGGTGGGGCAGTAGCATCAAAAGTTCAAATAGGGAAAACAGAGAGTAGAAACGATGAGGCTAATGAGTTACTTGTCTGAAGAGATAAAGAAAATCAAAGTCAGTATACCTCTATGTGAATTATTAAAAAGTCTAGGGGTCATAAATGCTTTCATAAAGTCATTGGATACATCTGTGACAAGTGAGGTCCCTATTCATATGAATGTTCCTAGTAATGATCCACAGTCCAAAGAAAAGAGTAAGAAAACTGAACAACCTTCCAACACTAAAGTGGTCATGTATGCAGATAAGAGGGAAGCCCCTCCTTTCTTGTTAACCATTAGGATGTTGGGAAAGAACATACATAATTGCATGGTAGATTGTAGTGCTTTAGCCAACATAATGCCTCTAGAGATGCCAGACTTTAGGGTTGACTCCTACCAAATCTGCCAAGGTTGTTACACAATTAGACAAAACTGAGGTCAATGTAATAGGAGAATTAATACATATTCAGATGCAGTTAGCCTTAGATCCTAGGGTGTCAGTTTATTGACATTCAGGTAGTGGATATACCTATGAATTACGAGATGTTATTAAGTAGATACTAGTCTAAAACGTTAAATGGATATATGGCTACTGACTTTTCACACATGCGGTTACCTTGGAGAGGTGTTCCAAATCAGATTAGGATAAAAGCTAAACCCAGAATGAAACACATAATTACAGAATATAATAGAACAAATGAGATATTGTATGCTTCTATTGAACCAAGTGTTTATAGAGTCACTAATAAGGGAGTGCAAATTAAAGAAATCCTGATGTTGAATCTTAAAGAAAAACCTAACAGTAAAGAAACAGTAGTGTTCATTGAGTCTGATGGAAATTCTTCTGATGAGGAAGACAATGCTGTAAATAGTTTTGGTCAGATCATTAGGCAGGAAATAGAAAGGTGCATTGAACAAAAGGTTCCAATTCAGTGTGAGTTGTACAAAAACATGTGTAGAGTCCATAATAAGTCGCATTCTAAAGAGAATTGTGGAATGTGCAGAGACATTATAGAATATCAGTACATAAAGTGTACAAAAGGGATGGAACTACAAGAAGGAAAGGTTAATCCTAAGAAACCAGAGTTATACTTGTAGGACAACATGGATGTACTAATTCTGGATCTAGAGAAAGAAATAAAAGACAGGAGTGTCTGTCATTCTGATTTACAAATTGAGAATATAAAAATGCAAGTAAGTCAAAATGAATCACCCATGAAGAAACAAGATATTACAATGCAAGTAAAAGAAAAGGTAAGAAATACCAAAATAAAAGGTCAAAAGAATAAAGAGGGCATGTGGACATTGAAGTGTGATGGATCTAAATCTAAACAAGGTGCAGGTGTAGGGGTGGAACTTATAGATCCTAACGGTAAGTCATTTCTAGCAGCATATAGGTTACAATTTCCTTGTACTAATAATGTAGAAGAGTATGAAGCTTTGATTTATGGACTTGTTATGGCTATCAAGAAAAAGTTGAGAATGATCAGAATATTTTCAGACTCTGAGTTAGTGGTCAGACAAGTAAGAAAGTTATATGCATGCAATTATAAGAAGATGGTTTGTTATAGGCATAGGGTGTGGGATTTGATTGATTCATTTGATGCCTTTAACATAGAACATATCCCTAGGGAGTTGAATCATAGACCAAATGCATTAGCAGTTGCTGCTAGCACTTTGGAACCCTTAACATTGTTAGGTTTAAAACGATTTGTTGTTGAATTAGTGAATGTTTCGAGCATACCAGATAATGTTACTCATTTTCAGGTATTTGAAGGGGATCAATAGATTGTGGATTTTCTCACTTGTAATGAAGTGTTTGAAGCTCAAATCATTGATGAACAGGAAAGGCCTGATGTGTCTTGGGATGAAGAAGACATAATAGACTTGGAAAGTAATTTCCTACCTAAGGGGCTAATTGATTTGGAAAATATTTTTGACTTTGATGGGGTAGTAAGACAAAATGATTTGCCCAAAACTAAAGGATGAAAATGTGATCCATATAACCTGGGAACAAAGCAAAGTCCACAAAATGTATTAATTGGAAATGCTTGCTCCAAGAAGTTAAGAAAAGAAATTGTAGATGTTTTGAAAGCATACAAACATGTAATAGCATGGAAATATGAAGATTTGAAGACATATGATACGTCCATCATAACTCATGTAATACCCTTGAAACTAGAAGTTAAACCATTCAGGCAAAAGCAAAGGCCTATGAATGCTATTCTAGAGCCTTTAATCTTTGAAGAAGTGAAAGAATTGTTGTCTGCTAGGATGATTTTCCCAATAAGACATTCAACCTGGGTAGCTCATTTAGTACATGTGAGAAAGAAAAGTGGAGACATTAGACTATGTGTTGACTTTAGAAATCTGAACAAAGCATCTGAGAAGGATAATTATCCCTTGTCTCCAATAGATGAATTGCTGCAAGCACTAAATGGGGCTAAGATGATGTCTTTCTTAGATGGATATTCTAGATATAATCAGGTCTTAGTTGATAAAGAAGATAGGTTGAGGACTACTTTTACTTATAAGTGGGGTAATTATGCATATAGGAGAATACCTTTTGGTTTAATCAATGCAGGTGCCACCTTTCAGCGAGCCATGGACATTGCATTTCATGGATTATCAGGTAAATGCATTGTTATTTATGTGGATGATTTAACTGTGTACTCTAAAGATGCATCCAATCATGTAGAGGATTTGAGAAGGGTACTTAAAAGATGTGAAAGGTACGGGATTTCTCTTAACCCAAAGAAATGTTCATTCGGTGTAACTGAAGGAAAATTGTTAGGACATGCCATTTCTGAAAATGGGATATCTATTGATCCTGACAGAGTAGAAGGAATAAGAAAATTGCAATTACCTAATAGTAAGAAGGAATTAAAGTCTTTTTTTGGTAAGATTAACTTTGTCAGGAAGTTTATTACAGGATTTGCAAAAATTGTGCAACCATTAAACGCCATGCTCAAGAAAGATGTAAAGATAGAATGGACACCAGTAGCCAAAGTTGCATTTGAAGATATTAAGGAGGCCATTTTTGATGCTCCTGTGTTAGCAAGTCCAAATTATACCAATCCATTTTACATATACTCTTTTGCCTCTACACATTTAGTTGCAGCTGCCTTGACACAAAAAGGAGAAGATAATGAAGAAAAGCCCATAGCCTTCATGAGTGCACCTCTGAAAGATGCACAACTGAAGTATCTGGACATAGAAAGATAGGCATTCGCATTAGTAAGAGCAGTTAAAAAATTTAGACATTACATCTTGTGAAGTCAAGTCAAGGCCATAGTTTCAGATGCAGCAGTGAAAATGCTGCTAATGCAGAATGAGCCTGGAGAGAAAAGGGCCAAATGGATTACAATATTGCAAGAGTTTGATATGAAGATTATTCCAATGAAGTTGGTTCAAGGACAAGCATTAGTACAGACCATAGCAAACATGGATCCAAATTTGGTGAAGCAGCAGTATGTATTAAACTCTAATGATGCATCAAGCTGGTATGATGATTTGAATACATTTCTAATATCAGGAAAATATCCAAGTAAGATGAAGTCTTCTCAGAGGAGAGCTTTAAAGATTAAAGCACAGAGGTATATGGTACAAGGAGGTCTTCTATTCAAGAAGAACCATGAAGGTATATATTTAAGATGTTTAAACAGAGCTGAAGCAGATAAGGTATTGTCAGAGTTGCATGATAAGTATGGAACTGCTCATGGTTCTCATTTAGCTACTATGCATAAGATTTTAAGAGAAGGATACTATTGGCCAACAATGTTCAAAGATACAGAGAGTCATATTTGAAGTTGTCACACCTGTCAAACTACAATAAACAAGGGAAGGAATCAGACTAATCCATTACAACCAATCATTGAGTCTAGGCCATTTGCACAGTGGGGTTTAGATTTCATTGGAGTTATAAATCCTCCATCATCTGCAGGACATAAGTTTATATTGATAGTGACCGACTATTGTACGAGGTGGACTGAAGCCACATGTTGTAAGTTCTCTACTACTGAGGTAGTCATCAAATTTCTTGAAGAAAACATCATAACAAGGTTTGGAGCTCCATATTCACTGGTATGTGACAATGACCCTGCATTTTCTTCTTTGAAATTTTCTCAATGGGCATTTGAATATGGGATAGTTTTAAAATTTTCTTCAAATTATTATCCTCAAGGGAATGGTTTAGCTGAGTCCACAAACAAGATTTTATTGGATATAATGAAAAAACTAATTGTGAAAATTCCCAGAGAATGGAATACGTTGTTAAAATATGCGCTGTGGGTAGATAGGACTAAGGTTAAGTCAGCCTTAGGCAATGCACCTTAGCACCTAGTTTATGGAACTGATCCCATACTCCCAGTGAATTTAAGAATACTTGTCTGGAAGTTTGCTAATGAATATTTAGGATTTGATGATCACAGGTAGGCCACGATAATCCAAATGTTACAATTGGATGAAAAGAGAGATCAAGCCATTGAAAAATTTGCCAAACATCAAGCAGTGGTCAAAAGATGGTTTGACAAAAGAGAAAGAGTCAAAACATTTAGAATATCAAACTTAATATTGTGTTGGGATAAGGCACATGAAAAGAAAGGAGATCATGGAAAGTTCGAGAAATTATGGTTAGGTCCATTACATGTCTCAAAGATAATAGGAAATAATACGTTCAAGCTCAAGAGCTTGACTAGAGAAGATGTGCCATTACCTGTTAATGGCCAACATTTGAAACACTAATTTCAGGCTTGAGGTGAGGGTAGTTGGTATGTTATGTATCATAGTGTAAATAATGTATAGTTTGTTGGGTTTTGGTTTTGTTTTGCTTTTGTGTTGTTGTGTTGGTTTGTGTGTTTTGTTTCCTTGGTAGGGATGTTTGTTTTGTTTTGGAAGTACACAGGAGTAGATTAACAACTACTGCAAACAATAGAAAATTTAGAATATTCAAATTAATTATTTGAAACTTATGCATAACTTGTTGTGACTGCCATGAATGTAGAAAATGGTTTAGCTTGTGAAATTTTGTATTCAATAACTGTGGGTTGAGTATTCAAGGGAAGTTTTTCACAATGACACACCTAAAATCCTTGGTGTTGTTGAACATACCAGTGTAGGTGTTAGGTGAAAAATCAGAGGTCACCCTTGCTACCATTATAATTCTCAGCTTAATTTTAGCAAGTGATCACACCTTGCATCAAGAAGTTACATTGGTAATATCTTATAAAGTCTCTATCTTAGATAAAATATAAAACAAATAAGTAACTAAATAAAATAGATTTTACTAAAAATCAAGATTAAGCAATCTATGTAACTCTACCGAGGCTATAGACACTTGCTGGCAGTAGGGCTCTACTTAGGAGAATTGTAACGATAACCTTGTCGGGGCTATAGACGCCTATTGGTAGTAAGGCTCTATCTAGTTTGCTATGAGAGAATGACATCAACTATGTAGTTTAATATCAGTCACTGGTTTATTCAACTTATTTTCAAGATGAGGATTATTAATCACATGCACCCACTTAAACTCAATTGAGAGATTCATGCACCTTATTGAATACATTAGGTCTCAAGCTAAGTAATGATCTACAGAAAGGAAAGTTGGAAGTTATGAATTTATTTTCATTTAGTTTTCTTTAATGGTTTTAATTTAATTGTTTTGTTTGGTTGCTAGTTGTTGTGATGCTCACAACATGCCCCATTTTACTTCTTGCTTAGGTGTGGGTCTGCTTGGTGGTAAAAGGGAAAAGGAGGTAAAGAATACAAAACTTGTTGAAAATTGGAAAAAATGAGCATTAGGTACCAGAGCAGAAGAGGGGTGAATTCTTTGTCAAAAATGAATAAGGGTTACTTTTTGAACCATTTCAAAATTCCCAATATTCTACAAGATATGCGTGTTTCTTGGTAAAATGCATTATAGGAAGGTTTATATGTTGCATATAAAAGGTCGTTTGTATGTGGAGTCGTACTAGTCACATAGAATTGTTGGGTTTGTGAATCATTATACTTGTATGCATATTGTTAATGTTTTATCCTTTACATACAAGTCGGATCCAACAGGATTCGAAAGTAAAATGGATAATTGGTTAAGTCCACAGGTTGTATATCGGGTTGTATGTTTGGTGCAAAGTAAAGATACAAGGTGACATACAATACTTTATATACATGTCATGGACCTGAGGAGAATATGAAATTTGGTTTTATCGAGGTATGTTTCGCGGTTTGTATGTTGCATAGCTTGAGTTTGTACCTTTCGATATACATACATAGCGGAAGTCAAAAAGAATTAAATCTGACATAAGTGATGCATCATACCTGAATGTATATTAAAAAGATACATCTACTTTATATACATGTGTAGATCCGAAAGGTTATGCAATATGGTTTATAAAAGATGAGGAGTCTGGAATGGTTATACAAGGTAGTTTGCATGTATCAAGGCTTGTATATAAGGATAGATACAAGTAGTGTTGTATCATTCAAATACAAATGGAAAGTAAGGTGGGTCCCACAGATCGTATCTCAAGGATTGTATATTGCACCAATAGATATATATACAAGTCAACATACAAGCAGAGATACAAACAAAAGATGCAAGATGGATTCGAAAAAGAATTAAATAAGGGAAAAGCTTTGTACATTCGGGGGATTGTATGTTAATGATATACAATCCCGATATACAAAGAAATAAAAGACACGACCGCAGAGATTAAAGGTAAATAAGGGGGTTTGTATGGGTTGTTTGTATGTGCACTTGTATCTTTGTCACATACATTACGATATACAAATCAAAGATACAAACATGCATATAAAGGAAAAGGAGTTAACATTGGTTATGGCTCATTGCATATATGTTTTTATAATGAAAAGATACAAGGGGGACATACAAAGAACAATATACAAAAGAAGATACAAGAAAACATGATGTATATAGGAAATTAACTAATGGATATAAGTTTAAAACAAAACACTGAAATAAAAAAGTTGAAGCCTTAGGTGCATTAATTGCTGTAATTAATGCCGAGATAACACCCAAAAGAGTAAAATTTAACAGGTTAGGGTAAATTTAAAGTTATTTCTTTCAGATTTGCATTATCAAAATTTAAAATTGCAGAAAGAAAAATTGCTACAAAAATTGAGCAAAATTCATCAAGGCAACGGAATTCCAGAAGGTGGACGAATTAAGAGATGGTAAAGTAAGTCAACGATGTAAAGTTGAGTTGTCAGAGATACAGGTATTTATCTTAAAACGCTGTTACTATTTAGTTAATGAAAATACAAAGTAGATTTCAGTAATTTCATTGTGAAATGTAAACATCCATTAAGATTACTGGTTTAATTGTTAATTAACTAGGTTGGGTTAAACAAATGTGAAAGTCAAAACGGAAAAGACAAATGGGGGTTAGGATAAAATGGTAAAAAACAAAAAAATTGTAGTAAAACTCTAGGTAGGAAGGTAAAATGAGAAGTTAAAAAGATGCAAGTTTACAGGATGGCCCCAAAGTAGAAAAACTTAGATACAGACGGTGAAGGTAAAAAAAAGAGGAAGCCATGCAAAGAAATAGAAAAGGAAGAGTTGGCACTACATAGAGGGTACCTGTCATTGATTAGCTACACTGGAGTAGGGATAGACACCAACATTGGGACGTATGATGCGAATGATGTTTTGCAGAAAATCACAGCTACTGACGCTACACCTGACATGAGGCATATATGGGAGAGCAGATTGTACAGGGTGTGGGTTTTCTGTTGGCTATGGAAACCAGGGATTTGTGTCTGGATTGCATATATTTGTATGACCTAGCTACCAGGAAAATAATGTTCCATGATAGACTTATTGCAGACTTATCCACGGAAGGGATTGCAAGAACATTCATTCTGGAGATACATGAGAAAATGGTGGATATTATATAGATCAGTACAATGAAGATTTCAACAATAATGAAAGGGATTGTAGAAGTAAAATCTTCTATAGTTGGTACAGCACAAAAAATAAGCCCAAAGCTATGGCAAGAGTGCACAAGAATCTACAAAGAATATACTTTAAAGAAGAAATATACTTGATGATTACAATGTTAAGTAGATTAGTGGGATTGACAGAGGGCACTAAGTGTGAGCCATGGATGTTTACTGTCATCCAGTTCATGAGGGAAGCTAAAAAAGAGCAAGGACAAATTCATTGGACTAAAGCTATAAGTACAACCATATGGAAACAACCGATGTTAAGGAAGCAAAAGCTGATGCCTTTCTATTTGTCTTCATAATTATAATATTCATGTGCAGTAGAGGTTCAACCATTCATACATGGGATAGACAGGGTTGGAACCTTAGGAAATGGTCCAAGTCAGAAGTTGGTATATGAACATTACACTGATTTACATGAAGAAAATACATTAAGGAAATATGCTTTAGTAAATGATGTGTTCTATACATACATGGTTAGAATTTTAAGGGAAGATCTAGATAAGAGATTGTCTCAAGATGCAGAGGATACAATTGGTCTACACAGTTCCTAGTATATTCAATTTCAGAATTTTACCTATATCAGAACTGAGGGATTTGAAGGAAAACCTTTCATGCTACCCAGGTATCCTTCCAATAGGAGTTCTCAAGGCAGAATTTGAATGCCTTTAAAATGTACAAGAAAAAGTTTAGCAGAGGAAATCTTAAATTACCTTGGGCAATTGGTAGGAACTCATGCTATAGTGAAGAGGTTGCTAGTTACTCAGAAAGAGAATTGAGATAATATAGATTTGAGGAGTTTGAGTTGGCCTAAAGGTTTGATCCCTTTCATAGAATTCAAAATGCAATTGATTCAAAATTTAAACATCAAATACATATTGAGGATTTTTGGTCTGATTGTAAGAATGATAAAGAGGTAAGAAAGAGGGAACATAAAAGATTAACAGTTGATCAAATGAGGTCTATGGGAGATATATATGTTCCCCCATAGGTTAAAGAAGATGATAGGTTGCTACATCATAGTTATGAAAGTGCCAGGCTTGCTCCTATTGGAGAGCCTGCTTGGTCACAACTGTGGAACACATCTTTGGACACATTGACCAAACCAATCATCTTATTTTCAAAAACATGGTTAAAAGATAGAATTGAAGAGTTTAAAGCTGAAGGAGTGGAGATCACATATCCAAAGAAAGGGAAGAAGAGAGTAAGAGAGCATAGTGATAATCTCCACTGCTTCTATGATAAAAAAAGAAAGATTGTGGAAGATAAAATTGTAGAGAAGGATAAAAATGCTATGCTAATGGATCCTTATGCACTGGGAGTATCAGTAGCAGTGTCATCTGGCACATTTGTGGAGGCAAAATCCTTAAGTCATGATATTAGTATAGAAGAAGCACAAGCCTCCAAAGAAATAACAGGACAGAAGGTCAGGAAGGCAATACTAGTTAGCATATCAAAAGGGGAGATTTCAAAAAGGAGTGAAGTCATAGGAGGATAGCAAGTAGGTGCCAAGTTGAGTGATATACCTGGTGCATCCACTTCAGCAGAAAAAAGATAGGCATATGCTTAGGTAAAGACATAATTGGCTGGAGAAATGCTGCAAGGGTCAAAAGTAAATGAAGCCAAACAAGCCACTGAAACTATCCACATTGTAGATGACAACAGTGAAGGTGAAGAGAAAAAATGGATTCAAGAAAAGAAGTTGGAATTAAAGAAGAAGAATCTAGTGAATTCCTAAGTGAAGAAGAGGAGCAGGACATCCAGGCTGAGATGGAAATTGAACAAGGCTCAGTGTCTGAAAAAGAAAGGGTACAAGAAGAATCAGGAACAATAGATCCATTTGGTACCCTGGTTTCTCCTAAGATAATAAAGGATGTTTAGGATGAAGCACATAAAATTGACAAGTCTAAAAAAGAGGATGCTCCTAAAGAAGCAGTAAAGGAAACACCTGCTCAAGCCAAAGAAGAAATAGGAGCTTGTACTTCAGGTGTAGATGTATTAAACATCCTAAACATGTATGGTGAGCAAAGTGAATAGGAGAAATATACAGAAAGTAGAAAGGAACATGAAAAAGAAATAAAAGGAGATGATACAATGGTAGGTTCACCTGTACATATAGAAAAAGTACAAAAACAAGGTGGAACTACAGAAGATGCAGCCAATAAACCTGAAAGAAAAGAAAACACTGAAAATATTGATGAAGGTAAAATGGAAAAACAAGTAGAAGATGTAGACACGACAAATGCAGAACAAACAAATACAGAGGAGGACCAAGAAAAGGAATCATCAAGGAAGGAAGGTCTTGAGGAAGAGGATGAGGCAAGAGGGGACATAGAAATTGAAGAAGAAGAAAATGAGGGTGAGTCTCAACATCAAAATGATCCCATGGTACAAGAACCACCTCCAAAACAACAGTCTCCTCCACAAGAGCAACAGGAACAACAACAACAACAACAAGAGCAGGGAGAAGTAGAAAGACTTCAGGAAGAGGTTATTGATGAAGAAAAGACTGCTGAAGGCACAAAAGAAGTTCCAACCTGGTTAGGGGCAGAGGTAAGGAAGGAAAAGGTGGAGGTACAATTAGTACCTATTGACATCAAAAGTTTATTGGGTGATACAACGCCAAGGAAAGAAAGGAGAAAGGCTAGATCCATGTCAGCCATACAAAGCGGTCCAGATTGATCCAGAACATTGAACCTAGCCATACCACAAAAGGAGAAGGCGAAAGGAGAAATAGCCTTAGATGAATATAAAATACTCAATTTTGACCTAGGGCATACAACAAGAGAACAACACATAACTAAATGGGAGGATATGCATCAAGTTACAACAAAAATGTTAAAGAAGGATAAAGATAAATAGGAGTATTTGAAAGGACACATTGTCCAACTACAACAATTCATTAAGGGAATATTTGATCCCAATACAATAGTGTTAGAATTGCATAGTGATATAGCAGTTGTATCTAGGGATGAAATAAAAGATATGGAAAATTAGAAGAGAAGAGTACAAATTTGAATTGGAACAGCTAGCAAAAATTGAGGAAAGAGTAGAGGAACTAATAAATGAATGAGTAATTACCCCTTTAATGGCAAATCAAGTGCCATAGGCAAAGTTGGAATTGAGATTTGAGGAGGCTAATCTCAAAAGGTGCATCACAGTCACTCAAGGTTTAGAGGAAAAGGCAGACAGCATGATCATGATGCACAAGAAGATAGTTGAAAAGCTTTTAGATCATGAATGTATGGATATGCCAACATATGAACTTCAAAGGGCATTAACTAAATTCAATGCCATTTTTACACCATGCATGGAGAATCCAGAGGCATATCTAAGTAAATAAATGATTGATTCATTAATGGAGGAAAATTCCAAGATGAAGAAATACAAGAGGAAGAGTGAAGGTTCAGATAGAGAGGAAAAGAACATGAAAGAAGCGATCACAATGCAGGAATATGTATGGACAAAGAGTCCAGGAGGAGATCACACCTTTATAGAAGGTGTAATGAATAATTTCAAAACATACTTGAAGGAATAAGAAAATATTAAAGGGAGCAAATAATACTATTGAAAGAGTCAAAGTGAAAGGGTATCTGCAGGCAAAGTCTATAGGAAAGCAGAGGTCAAAGGAGGGGAATCTTATTTTTGCAAAGATTCTAATGGCATCCTTTGAGGTAGAAAAGATACTATTAAGATATTTTGATAAATGGTTAGAGACAAATGTATACCCTTGATTAAGAATGGATGGATCCTGACCATAGATCATTTTGTAGCTGTAGTAAAATGCAGCTTCAAACTCTATATAAGAGGCTTTGCTATTTGTATATTACTTACACAGGGAATTATGAAATAGAGCTTGCACTTGTAATTTCTTTGAACATTTTAAATAGAGGAGTATTTTAGTTTAGAGTAGAAGGAGGTCGCATGTGTCTACACTGAGGAATACGTGGAGTGTCTAGCTTCCTCATTGTATCTGTAAGACATTTGTAAGTTCTGTTGATTTGATTAATGAAGCAAACCAGTTATTCATACATTGTAAACCATACATGACTAAGTACTTTAAATACAAGTAAATTTGGGATTCTGCATCTATTTTTCTGAGTATTTTCTAACTCTTACTTATATTTGAATGTACTTTAAAAGCTTGCAATCTTGGATGTGTGTTCATGAAAATACTCAGGGCTTCACATTTGGAGATTTAATCTGTTGATTTGATCAAATTTGACGTATTTCTTACAACATGAATGATAAAGCATTTAGATCCTGTAGTAGAATGATGTTCAATTTGAATTTCTCTAAATTTTTCCCAAACATTTTAAATAATTAGCTCAAACACAGAGATTTTAAGAAAATTGTCTTACATTTGAAGGAAGTATGAAGAATTGTGTTAATATCTAACAATTTTCATAGTAATTTGAAAAGAAAAGCTCATTTCATCATAAATCATACAAAGCTTTGTAATACAGTGGTAAATTTATGCAAAGGAATGAATAATTTGTTTGTTTTTACAACAGTTTGCATAATTTGAGTCCAGTGAGTCATAGATAATCTTAAATCAAGTAAGGCCCCTTGAATATTATAGTTTTACATCAATCTACTGAATTGTCCGCAAGGTCAATACCTAACCATATAGAAACTTGGGATTAAAAACTCTTAAGTGATTTCTTCATATCTTTCAAGATAGTTTAGGTTCATTTTTGTGAATTTTAACTTTTGTTATGAATGTGTAAAAACAATAATTAACAATTATGAGTCTTGTCGAATTGTTGTAGCCATGACTGAGTGAAGTCATTGGCAGCATCTTTTTGGGAGCGTTAGGTTATTTGAAAAAATATTCTCATGGGGGATATGATTGGAGAAGGAAGTCTTCGGTGAGCAGGAAAGAATGTGATTTGTCTAGGGCCAACACAGAAGCTCTTTCATTTGCAAATCCATATCTATAGGGACTGCCGCTTACAGGTAAATACTCCTGTAATATATGCTTTAAAAAGATAATGAAAGTTGGAATGATTGCTTTGTCTTGGGCAAATGTCAATCTTAGTTTGGTTATCCTTTAAGATTATTGTATAAACTGTTAAAATGAGATGAGCCGACTGTGTCACATTGTATGTCATCGATTTAACTTGATTGATTGAGTCGACTGTGTTTAAAAGGATATAGAGTCATTATAAGACTGTTATGTTAACTTAGTATAAACCAGAGATAGTCGACGGATTACAGTGATGTTCTCATTAGTTTTGCTCATGATAGTCTGAATAGATTATATATTTAACATTGGTCATTGTTAGACCAAATTCTTTTATATCCATGCTCAAATTTGTCTTAGTTTCCATAGTGAAATAGTCTATGAGTTGCTAAGAGATCTTTGTGTCTTTATGTCTTAAGCCACTTCCTCACCACATGATATAGTATTATACAATGCATATATGTTAAGGTAAGGCAGACTTAGATTGCAATGAGTAAACTAGGATATTAGTATTCCCGTCTTTGTGATGAATAGTTGGGTTCTTGACAGTAAACATTGTCTTATTTAGTTTGCTATTCTTTAAAAGGCACAATGAGTGTGTTAGTCTCTTTGTATCTAATTAGGTAATAACACTTGAATGTTAGTTTCATCTTAGCTCAAATATGTCTAAATGAGAGAAATCTAGATGTAGGATTATAATAGATATCAATGAAATGAGTCCACCATCTTATGGAGCTAAACTAAACTTAGAAAAAGTTTATATTTACATTTGAACCTTTGACCTATCGTAACAGAAATATTCTTGCTTGTAGTCTTGGTCTAAGAGATTTATATGACCACATATTTGGATGAATACTCAAGGTCAATCTCTCTCTTCTAATATATTTTATTCTATCCATATGGCTATGTTAATGCGTAATTCTACTATGTTGGAATAAGCGAAACAAACTCCTAGATTCTTATTAAGCTTTAGAAAGCCACCTTTTATTCAAATCGAGTGATAGATGATGGGGAATGTTATGATAGAGAAAACAAGGTCCATAGGACCATCCTTACTACGTATTCTATAAATGAGAATCACAATGAAGTAAACCATTATGATGGAATAGACTAAGTCTATCTAGAAATGACTTTGTATAGAATTATATAAGAGTATATAAGAAGTGATTGTCAATGACATCACGTGAGGGTAATTGAAAGTATTCATACCCCTTATGAATAGAAGTTTTTATCTAATTTCCATAATATTCTTAACCTTGGTTGAGTTAAACCAAAGGTCATTTATAAACCTTAGTCTTGAAGTTATGAGATAAGGTTATTTTGATTATTCAAGGGTAAAATAAAACCCAAGTTTAACCTAAAAAGGTTAAAGATTATATGATGACACCTTTATGGTATAACTTGTTTTAGTTAATTCATGTGGGCAGACATTAAAGGGTCGAGAACCCTAATTTGGTAAATGTTCATATTTATCTTATTGAAAAGAGATTTGTTATTAGTCAACAATGTTTAACCTTAGGTAGAGAAAACTATTTGTTGGGCTGCAAGTCAACTTGAAATACAGGTCATAAGCCTCAAATTTTGCAAGCATGCAAGAGGTACTATTAATAGTTAGTCAACCATAAAGTTTATTATACCTTAATTGGTGACAACTTCTCTTAGCTATTACTTGTCGATAAGTGTTCGATCTCAAATGTTGCAAGATGCCAAGAGATACCCAAGAATAGATAGTCATTCCATAAGGTTTATGGAGTGATGACAGTGTCTTGTGAATCCACCTAAGTCAGAAAGACTAGGCTTGAGTTAGACAAAACTCTTTTAAACCTTAACTTGACCTAGATATGGTAATTATTTATATTAAATCATTAAGATCATTATATATATGATGATTGAAGGGACAAGTACCCTAACTATGTATAATTATTCTTACTTGTAAGAAAGGAAAACAATTTCCTAAACTATGATGCTTAACCTAGGAAAGGTAACCATCTTAGTCATTGTAAATCAATTAAAAATCCTTATGAGTTGATAAGTCTTGGATTTTGAGTATTGCAATGATGCAATGAAAATCCTTGTAAAGAAAGGTAGTTGATTAAGTCTATGGATTATAGACAGTGAAAGAAAACATGTATGGGTTGGGAAGACTATATTATTGAAATTGTCATGACTTCATAAGTTATATATAATTGACCAAGTTGAACTGTAGGAATATGATAGTATCCAAGTCGAGTTGGGGTGGGTGAACATTACGACAACGTTCATTGCAAACGTCAATTTATATTAAAACTATGGCCATAGTAATGCATATGTCTCTGGTTGCATTGTCAGTTCACTGAATCTGGATTGCACAACCTATTGGAAATCATACTTAGCTAGAGGGTATCTAGGGTTGTATGATTGATAGAGTTGTGTAGGATACAACACTATGTACTCGGAAAGGTAAATTACCACTGGTCACCTTTGGTCTATATTCCTCATGAAGGGTAGGGCCACTTCCTATGTGGAAGATGTGTGGGAGACCGCCGGTCTGTGGATGGAGGTAAATCACTGGAAAGATACTCTCTCTCTAGCAGAAGACATGCCAAGGCTTGTGATAAAGATGTCAGATTTCCAGATGCAGTATATCTTTGAGACTTGTATTTATTGAGACTATGTAAAACATTATCTAATGTAGATATTTGTAATTGATTTACTTTTGTAAACATTGTACTTGAGAAAGACAATATGGTTTATTGTATTTTGTAATGAGATATCTTGTAATTGTAGTTACATGATTATATGTTGAATAAAAGAAAAATTTTCTTTATCTCATTTTTACCTTGTCAAATTACTTATGGTAAATTTTCTGATTTTACTATGTTTTTAGAACATGGATGTTACATATGGTATCAGAGCTACTAGGTTCGACACTAAGGCTTATGAGTCCATTGTGCTAACCTGTAGTCAACATTATGCGGTTAGCTAATATTTGATTTTCTTATGCCAGAATGGTGTGGAGAAGAACCAAGAAAACTGCTAGAAAGTCTGTTCCCTAGCATTTGCCTGAATTAGTGGTTAAGAAGAAACCTATCGAGGAGGTTGAACTTAAAGAGCATATTATTTACTCTGAAGGTGCATGGCTAGAGGATTCAAAGACTTTTGCTAATGCGCTTAAGCGTATTCGGCTAGAAAGAAAACAATGTTTTGAACTGGTCAAGAATTCTGCTATTTAGATACTTGTGTAGTAAAAACCTATTAAACTATAGCCAATTACGACATTTCACTTGGGGGTTGTTGTGATACTTCTATTTAGGAAAGAGATACTGGAGGAGAACTTTTGTGTACATCCACCCAAGTCTATGTCTGTTTAGTTGGAAGATTGTAAATCGACAATGACATATAGTCTTTTCATATCAACTATATAAATAAGGATGTGGTTACTCCTAAACAAATGATAATAAAGATGAGAATTCTTTGTATCAATCTATTGATTGTTATGAGTTAAAAATATTTTGATGTTTTGAGTCACTATGAGATAACTTATTTATCTAGCGTGAGAAAAATGATAACATGTTTCATAGAAGAACCAAACAAGGGTGAGAGTCTAGAAGAGAATAAACCACTAGTTAATCTCTTGAACAAATTGGAGCAATCCTAACCATGTTTGTAAAAAGCAAAGAGAGACCTGGTATTTTGGAAAAGAAAGTATGAGATCAAGGAAACCCTGAAGGGGGAAAATGAGATTTCTCATGGGATGAGAAAGGAAAATCACCAAGAATATAGAGTGAGTAATGAAAATCCTGAAACTTTAGACCCTAAAAGGAAGCAAAGAATAGGCTTGCCTTAGAACTGTTCTAGATATGAAGAAAGTCATTTCACCAAAGTTGATGGAACAAGTGATTGAAGCAACTAAAAATTTTATTCCTCCTAGAGTTTTGGGATGAGTTACCTAGAAAAGTACCTTGCAATATGACAACTACAAAATGATTGAAATAAAAAACCCCATAACAAGAATTATTGGCTAAAGGTTTGTTTAGATCCAATATTTCACTATGGGTGCACTTGTTATCGTTGTCAAGAGAAAGGACATAACTCTGCAATTGTGTATTTAGTATTGTATGCTCATTAAAGCAATGATAAAGAACAAATATCTTTCACCACGTATTGATGACCTCTTTGATTAGATGCGTGGAACTACAGTGTTTTCAATGATTGATTAGTGATCAATATATCATCAGTCAAGATTGAAGCATGAGGATACCCTTAAAACAACTTTTAGGACAAGAATGGGCACTATGAGTTTGTAGTGTTGCCTTTTGGAGTTACAAACACCTCTATTGTATTCATAAATCTCATGAACAGTTTGTTTAGAGATTGTTTAGACAAGATATTCTAGCCCTTCTGGAAGATATACTTATTTATTCTAAGAATGAAGGAGAACATTACCCACATGTGCAAGTGATTCTGTAATGATTAAGAGAAATTACAACGGCACCAATTCTATGAATTCCTAACCCTGAAGGATAGTTTGAGGGAAAAACTGATGCCTCGGGAGAAGGCTTAAGGGGTGTACCTATTCATGATGACCAAGTGATAGCCTAAGATTCAAGGTATAATAGATTTCAATTTGAGTCTGACGGATTATTGAGTTTCAGAGGAAGGATATATGTTTCTAATTCTACTAAATTAAGAAAACTGGTGAGGAAAGAAGTTCATATTGCTCCATACCCAAGACATCCAGGAGTGACCAAACTTCTAGTGGATGTTAAAGCTCTTAATTTCAAGAAAATAATGAAGAACAATGTTGTGAGATTTGTAGAAAGTTGTTTGGAGTGCCAAAGGGTAAAATGAAGAACATCAACACCTGTAGGATTGTTGTACCCACATGATATGCCAGAGTGGAAATGACAAGTTATTAGTATGGATTTTGTACAAAGTCTTCCTATGTCTAGGAATAGACACAATGCTTTTTTGTGGTTGATAAACTCTCGAAGGTAGCACATTTTATACCAAGGAATTTGACTGATGGAGCACCAGTGTTAGCTCACAAATTTGTGCAAGAGATGTTTAGATTGTATGGCTTCCCTAAAAATATTATCTCAGATAAAGATGCACATGTAACATCAAGGTTTTGGAAAACTTTGTTTTCTGCACTAAGGACTAAACTCAATGTGAAGTATAGCTTATCATCTTGTAACCAATGGGTAAACTAGGAGAGTTAACTAGGTTTTGGAAGACTTGTTGCAAATGTATTGAATGGATCAACAATATAAGTAGGGAGACTACTTATCACTTGAGAAATTTTTAAACTTTTTGTTATTAAGATGGCTTAAATTGAAACATTGGATAGAAAGGATGCCGAATTCCTACAAGCTGAGTAAGCTAGAAGATAGGATTAGTATTAGTCTGAAAATGTTATAAGAAATGGATGAAAAGATTTAGATGATCAGAAAAGATCAGTGGAAATTGATAATGAATAGAAAAGTTATGTTGATGTTAAGCGTACACTAAGACAATTCTTAGTTAGAGAAAAAAAAAACTTTTGAGAGTCAAACCCCATAAAAAGTTTCATAAAGTATGGAATGTATTCCAAACTAGTTCCTAAGTATAAAAGACTCTTTTAAATTTTCAAGATTATTAATTTTATTGATTACAAGAGTCAATCTATTACCAGTTATTGCCAGGAGGCATAATACTTTTTGTGATTCATATATGAAAAATATATTTATGTAATATATGAATATTATATTCTATGAATGTTTTACAAGTTCAGAACCTAGGAATGGTTATGACCAAGCTTCTTAAATGCTTGAAGTTCGCAAGCAATGCTTGTGTAATGTAGAGGTTATGTAGGGCTAGGTCCAGTGGGACCAATATGCAAAGGATAATACTACATTGGGGATTACCATGAATTTTACTAAAATTTTCTTTATTTATTTAATGTTGTTACCAATTGAAAACAATGAACTTGCTTTTTAGTTGCATTTTGATACCTTATATCATCGAGGACGATGAATCTTTAGGGGAAGGATATGTTACATCTCCAATTTCTGTCTTACTAAACTTTTCACTTTTAATGGGGCATAAGTAAATCTATTGTGATGTTATAGTTTAATGACAAGGAATGATATGGATTATATTGAATGTCATTTATGAAATTATGGAAATGATTATGTTATTGTCAATTTAATATTGCATTATGAAATTTGGTTTATTATTTGAATAATGATGCACTAATCATAATTTGTTTGGTTACAAGTTGAAACAGGATTACATGTTTTCAGATGACTCTCAGAGAAAAGAGAGAGTATCTTTTGAGGAGAGAGATATAGACCTCGGGTTACAAGTGGTTTATTTTCTAAATGACTATAAGTGTTTAATGAAAATGTGAACCAATGTGTCATAAGAGGTAAGTCTTGTCTTGTCAGTTTACTTTTGAACCCTATCGATAGGTAGTAGATATCTTTCAAATCTTTTCATGTCATAGTGTGATGTCATAGTCATTTGTGAAGTAAACAATGTCATATGAGTAGAACTGTGATCATTTATGTTAAACGTAAATGTTACGACATCATTGTCGTAAAAAGGTTGTGTTATTACTTTTCAGTCACTTAAGGTTTTATGGTAAACATTTAACGTTAGATAACGATCTCCTCATGATAAGTTGGAGTGATTAATCAAGAGACTGTGTAGGGGAGACAAGCTCAACCCTTCCACAGTATTCATAAGTCTTTTGATTTAATTATTATTATCATATTTTTGATCAAGGCATAAACTATCACTTAGGATAGGTGCCATGTTGAACCATATTTATGTGTATAAGCAAATATATATATGTAGTTTTCAATAGAGGATAATACCTCATGGTTGTTAATAGAACTTACTCACTTGAGCAGCCGTAGGCATATATTTTGGAGTGTTTTCATTGTAAATGAATAGTGGATCAAACCACTTTTTGTGATTATTAAATGATCAGCAGTGGTTTAATGATGTGTCGGCTTCTTCCAAAGAGGAAGTCCATCGTATTAACTACCACATTTGACGAGCTCCATGGGTCGTTTATTTTCCTTTGACATGTGGAAACTTTGCATAATATTTGGATTTAGTTGAAACTGAATTGGTTGTGGCTGTTTATACATTTAATTAGTCTCCAATTGCAAGTAATGAAGGTGTGGGCAACTCATTATGAGTCTTGTTGAATCCTTATAGCCACAACTGAGTGAATTCATTGGCAGCATCTTTTTGGGAGCGCTAGGTTATTTGCAAAAACATTATCATGGGGGATACGCTTGGAGGAGGGAGTCTGTGGTTTGTCTAGGGCCAACATAGAAGCTTTTTCATCTGCAAATCCATATCTATAGGGACCGCTACTTACAGGTAAATACTCCTGTAATATATGATTTAAAAAGACAATGAAAGTTGGAATGATTGCTTTGTCTTGGGTAAATATCAATCTCAGTTTGGTTATCCTTTAAGATTATTGTATAAACTGGTAAAATGAGATGAGCTGACTGTGTCACATTGTATGTCATCGATTTAACTTGATTGACTGAGTCAACTGTGTTTAAAAGGATATAGAGTCATTATAAGACTATTATGTTAACTTGGTATAAACCAGAGAGAGAGTCGACATATTATAGTGATGTTCTCCTCAGTTTTGCTCATGATAATCTGAACAGATTATATATTTAACATTGGTCACTGTTACACCGAATGCTTTTATATCCATGCTCAAATTTGTCTTAGTTTCCATAGTGAAATAGTCTATGAGTTGCTAAGAGAGCTTTGTATCTTTATGTCTTAAGCCAGTTCCTCACCACATGATATAGTATTATACAATGCATATATGTTAAGGTAAGGTAGACTTAGATTGCAATGAGTAAACTAGGATATTAGTATTCCCGTCTTTGTGAAGAACAGTTGGGTTCTTGAAAATAAGCATTGTCTTATTTAGTTTGTTATTCTTTAAAAGGCACAATGAGTGTGTTAATCTCTTTATATCTAATTAGGCAATAACACTTGAATGTTAGTTTCATCTTAGCTCAAATATGTCTAAATGAGAGAAATCTAGATGTAGGATTCTAATGGATATCAATGAAATGAGTCGACCATCTTATGGAACTAAACTAAACTTAGAAAAAGTTTATATTTACATTTGAACCTTTGACTTATCATAAAAGAAATATACTTTCTCATAGTCTTGGTCTGAGAGATTTATACGACCACGTATTTAGATGACTACTCAAGGTCAATCTCTCTCTCTTCTAATATTATTTTATTCTATCCATATGGCCATGTTAATGCATAATTCTACTATGTTGGAATAAGGGAAACAAATTCCTAGATTCTTATTAAGCTTTAGAAAACCACCTTTTATTCAAATCGAGTGATAGATGATGGGGAATGTTATGATAGAGAAAACAAGGTCCATATGACCATCCTTACTACGTATGCTATAAATGAGAATCACATTGAAGTAAACCATTAGATGGAATAGACTAAGTCTATCTAGAAATGACTTTGTATAGAATTATATAAAAGTATATAAGAAGTGATGGTCAATGACATCACGTGAGGGTAATTAAAAGTATTCATGTATCCCTTATGAATAGGAGTTATTATCTAACCATAATATTCTTAACCTTGGTTGACTTATGTCATGCCCACATTTGCCATGTGGTCATGACATGCAAAACCCCATGTCATGCCCACATTAGCCATGTGGTCATGACATGAAGGACCAAAATTTTTATCACATGTCCCTAAAACCCCATCGCACTAAGGTGGGGGGGGAGGTAAGCAAGGTGCAGAATGAGACAACATCAACACCTTGCCAGGGGAAAACAAACCTAGGGATACAAACAAGAAGCATCGATAAAACTTACTCAATGCAAAAGAAGTAACAAGAAACAATCTTTCAACTAAGTTAAGTTAAACCATTCAAGGAAGATGATAAAACACTTTTACTCGTTCTAACATACTAGAGTATTGCAAAATTTCCTAGACAGCTGATTTAAGTCCAACTTTAAAACATAGCATGGAATCATTAGCAAAAAACATGGGGACTACAACATACAGATATAATCATTTAGGCACAATTAACTACAATCACAACATTATATTCTCCTACAACAATAACCCAGTATAAATTTGAAAATCAAGATTCAACAATCTTATACAGTTCCTCTCAATTTCAATAAACACCAAATGATCATCCATTCACAAGGTGAGGAATTTCTTTCTTAGCTCCAGTACCCTTCACAGGTAACAGTTTCTAAACCTGCACAACTTAATACAATCATTAGTTTTACAAGGTCGATAATTTACACATCAGATATCAATGCATGAACCTAAAGGCCCTAAGGGGCCGACCTAATGCCTCGGGGGCTCATCAGTGATGGCCTTGCCTATGTATGCATAGCGCAGAGGCTCCGTAGTTCGGAACTTGAACTATTAACCACAAGGTTAGCATGAATATAATAATTCATTAAGGAACACTAACAACTCCAAAACTAGGTTCTTAACAAGAAAACAAGGCTCGCTTAACTGCACTGAAAATCTAGTTCTTCTATCTAAATAAACACATTATCCATACATAGGGTGAGATTATTTCGACTCTCAGGATAAAGTAAATACATAACTTTGCTTCCCTAATTACCTTGCACATGCATCAAGTAAACACCGATAGCATACTATACTATTCTCCTTAATCCTCTAACATTAATGGAAATCTAATTCATTTAAGAAGGGGTTCTAACCACATTCATTGACAACAAGTTCAATAACGCAAAGACCATTATTCTATGGAAGACATAAAGCAACCTCAAATAGAAAACTACTCATGAGTTCGAATTGTCATCCTCTACTCAATCATAACCTCCTATCTTATCAAACCTGATCCAATTATTTGATAAACATTATATCCTTAAAAGAAAAAAAACAAATATTCTAATAAATCTATTGCAAGGGCTATACTCCTTAACTGAAATAAAAAAATGATATATTGCTAAACAAATAAGGCAGATTACTAAGGGAAACCAATTCCACATGACTTGTCAGTAACAATTATGAAGTACATGATAAGCAAAGTCAATGGAAAGACAAACTCATAGAGAAGTCCTATTGTGGATAGTAAGGTTAGGGAGATAAGCACACAAGAGGATAAAGAACTAAGAACTTTTAGGTAAAATAATGATAAGTGTGTAATGTTGACCTTCTGACAATGTTGGCTATCAAAACTTTATCTATACAATTAATAGAGATATGAAGAAATTGGGATTGACAAAATCAATTATTGTCCACATAAGGTAAGACAAATTTCAATGACGCCAAGGATAGATAAAAAAAGTTCAACGAAAGCTATACACTTTCTAATACTTTTTCTTGTTACATACATTTTAAATAAAGGCTATATTCTTTCTATATGTCTATGCGAAACAATAACAGAAAATTTTTTATTCTTATACACCAAATAGTTCACATTCTTTCTATATAAAACAAATAAAAATAATTCTTACTCAATAATAAAAATAAATTCACTTTTGTTTTTAATTAAGTAGTCTTTCTATAAATAAAACCACTCCCTGCGTAAAAAGATATTCTCTACCTTTATTTAGAAGAGGAATTAACATTTTCCTAAAATAAAACAAGATAAAATTATTTGTTAATAAAAAACTAAAAAGAAAGATACGGTTAAAGAGGGAAAGACATTAGTCTCTTAAAAAGAAAGAGATTCTACCCAAATCTTTAAAATTTAGAAAGTTTTAAAATCTATGGTTAAGACAGTTTAAGGTTTTAAGAACAGTAAAAATCAAAACCGTTGAGCCAATCTTTCCTTAACAAATTTTTAAGAATGCATGCGAATAAGGAGCGCATAATTAAGGCACACAAGATACCTCAAAGGGAGGTAGTCTATCAAAAACGTAATGACTGCAGGGAATGCTCAAAATGGATGTGGTGACAAGGCTTTGAATCTCTTTTGCCAAATGCATCAGGAAAACCTAGAGCCAGACCATTTTACCTTTGGTAGTGTTTTAAGGGCATGCAGTAGTGTATTTGATGTAGAAAAGGGGAAGCAGATACATACATCATTAAAACTGGAAATGAAGCTAATACCATTGTAGGGACTGCTCTTGTTGATATGTATGCCAAATGCAAAATTATGCCAGATGCATGCAAAGTGTTTGCAGTGCTTTCTGAACGAGACACAACCACATGGACTACTATAATTGTTGGGTGTGCTCAGCATGGGTGGAATAAAGCTGCCCTTCAACATTTTGGAGAAATGCTAGGAAGAGGCATAAAGTTAGATCAGTTCACCGTTGCTAGTGCTCTTAGTGCTTGTGCCAATTTAGCAGCTTTGGAACAGGGCAAACAAGTTCATACTCACTTAATATTAAGTGGCTTTGAATCAAATGTTACTGCAGGGAGTGCACTTATTGACATGTACAACAAAAGTGGTAGTATGGTGGATACAAACATGGTAATTGATGAAATGCATAGCCAAAATTCTGTGTTGCAGCCTACCATGGTTGCAGGATATTCTCAACATGGACAAGGCGATGTGGTTGTAGGGAGTGCCCTTGTTGACATGTACTCCAAGTGTGGGGATTTAGAAAATGCATATAAGATATTTGGAAAATTGCGTAAACGAGATGTGGTTTCATGGACTTCAATGATTGCAGGATTTGCTCAGCATGGACAAGGAACGGAAGCACTTCAACTTTTTCAGCAAATGTTACAGACTGGTATAAAGCCAAATGAAATCACCTTTGTAGGTGTGCTGTCAGCTTGCAGCCATTCTGGTCTAGTGGATCAAGGACTTCACTATTTTGATATCATGACTAAAGAATATGGAATTACTCCAAGAACAGAACATTATTCGTGCACTGTTGATCTTCTTGGCCGTGCTGGTTGCCTTATTTTCCTATTTTCTCTGGGCCAATGGATTGACTTAATCCATATCCAAAACAACCATGTAATATCTGGAAGTAAGGATTTTAACTGATACACGTCTTATCATGTGGAAATAGAGATAAAAACAGTAATAAAACAAACAAAAGAATAGCAGGATGCCAGAGGAGCAAAACAAAAAAAAATAGGCACGCCAACTGATTTTCAGAACACCTCAAAGAGATGTCAACTCATAAGGCATGATGGTTCCAGGCTATGCGCAGAAATGGTACTTGTTACATGGTAAAGAACTTTCACGCGGAAGCAAATGAGAGGGTGTAACTCCAGGTTGTACAACCTTTGTCCACATCCCCTCTGTCTATGCCAGGATGGGCATCACAACAACCCGAAGCTGGGCTCTTAATGACTGAATGGATTCGATATTTGGCAGGGGAGAAGCATGTTACGAGGGGCAAACAACAGTCATGGTCGACAGAAAGCGCCTGACATAACCATGTCAATACACGCATTGCAAAGGCTGATTCGACACACAATGGAGAATGCTTTAAGGACAACATGTCGAACAGTTTAGAGGTTACAGTAGCAGGTAGTAACCAGGTAGTTCTACTGAAATAATTTGATTTAAGCAGCCCATACAAGAATAACACTAGCAAGATGACCAAGCCAATTTATATCATGTGAAAAGGGTGTAACTAGTTTTATGGGGCCAGTAGGAAAATACCACAGTTTGTCATAACCATTCCTATATATATAAAGAAACGCAACTGTATTAAATAACACTAGCAGGACTTCTAGTTTGTATAAGCTCCAGTAAAATACCTGTCACCCACATTGATGATCTCTCTCTGGTTTCCCTACCGCCGCCCCCCTGTTTTTCCCCCACCCTCCTTTTTTCCCCGAAGTTTTCTCTTTGTTGCCCTAAAGGACCCTTTTCCCTCCAACCCTAATTCCTTTCCCCCCAAACAGTAGCCAGGATAAACATCTAAATCATTAACCCATAAATAAAGGGATTTTTTTTTTTTTTTATTAAAGAAATTAGAATAATAAAAAGATTGTATTGTTCGAAAGAGAGTTTTGGGGCAAACTGTCAAAATTTAAATATGATTATGATGATAAAATAAAACAATATATAAATGATATATATATATAATTCACTTGGGCCTGAGTTTGATGGTCGCCTATTTATGGCCACAAAGCGATATTTAGGCGTTTTTGCCGAAAAATACTATTAAAATTTTAAAGAGATTGTATCCCAAGAAAAAAGGCATACTAAAAGAAGGATTGTTAAAATTTATAATATTATAATGATATATGTATATGTATATGCTTGGTCTTTAAATAATTTTATTTAGACCAAGGTATGTTATAGTATCTTAAGGGCACTATTGAATAGATAAATATTATAAAAGAACTATTTGTCAAGCAAGGTACCCTATCCACCTGTTACTACAAGAGCACAACCAAAATAAATGAGAACACTTATTTCATAATTGACTGAAAATTACTATTAGATTAAACTAATCAAGCATGGCTAACTTTTAAATCACAAGCCTATCAAAAAGACCTCACCCTAAAAGCCACGACCCTACCCAGAAACTAGATGCACGGAAACGACAGCGCAACAAAAGCAAGGAGGTTTCCTACAAACGCTCCACAGATAACCATAGAGAAAGCCAATAAAGTGAACAAGATAACAAGGCCACTAATCATCATACAAAGAGCACATACATTTTACGAGGTTTCTCACAGCAATAGGGATCGAACTCGCGAAGGATACCGATTGGAGGAGAAAGGGCAATACAAGTACAACCTTCGACTCAGCCCAAATAGAAAGGTTTAGGTGACTAACATACCACAAGGACATGGGTCCAATACTCAACCGAAGGGATAGGTAAAGTGAGGTGGCCAAGTGGTTGAGTGATTCCGTGTCTCCTCCTCCACATCCACCCATTGGTCAATACATGTATCAATATGTCCTGCACACTCAAATCAAAACATCAAATCCCACAACTCAATCATAGTCGAAGCAACATTAATAGACCAATGAGGATGCATGGTCTAGCTAAGTACATGTCCATCACACAATTATATCATATAATAATCAACACATTTTATATTTTAATCTAGAACTGTACGATGAATAGGTACGTACCAGTGAGACAAGGGCAGGCCTTACAACTTAAACCAAAGGTCATTTATAAACCTTAGTCTTGAAGTTATGACATAAGGTCATTTTGATTATTCAAGGGTAAAATAAAACCCAAGTTTAACCTAAAAAGGTTAAAGATTATATGATGACACCTTTATGGTATAACTTGTTTTAGTTAATTCATATGGGCAGACATTAAAGGGTCAAGAACCCTAATTTGGTAAATGTTCATATTTATCTTATTGAAAAGAGATTTGTTATTAGTCAACAATGTTTAACCTTAGGTAGAGAAAACTATTTGTTGGGCTACAAGTCGACTTGAAATACACGTTATAAGCCTCAAATTTTGCAAGCATGCAAGAGGTACTATTAATAGTTAGTCAATCATAAAGGTTATTATACCTTAATTGGTCACAACTTCTCTTAGCTCTTACTCGTCGATAAGTGTTGGATCTCAAATGTTGCAAGATGCCAAGAGATACCCAAGAATAGATAGTCATTCCATAAGGTTTATGGAGCGATGATAGTGTCTTGTGAATCCACCTAAGTTAGAAAGACTAGGTTTGAGTTAGACAAAACTCTTTTAAACCTTAACTTGACCTAGATATGGTAATTATTTATATTAAATCATTGAGATCATTATATAGATCATGATTGAAGGGACAAGTACCCTGACTACATGTATAATTATTCTTATTTGTAAGAAAGGAAAATAGTTTCCTAGACTATGATGTTTAACCTGGGAAAGGTAACCATCTTAGTCGTTGTAAATCGATTAAAAATCTTTATAAGTTGATAAGTCTTGGATTTCTGGTATTGCAATGATGTAGTGAGAATCCTCATAAAAAAATGTAGTTGATTAGGTCTATGGATTATAGACAGTAAAAGAAAACATGTATGGGTCGGGAAGATTATATTATTGAAATTGTCATGACTTCATAAGTTATATATAATTGACCAAGTCAAACTGTAGGAATATGATAGTATCCAAGTTGAGTTGGGGTGGGTGAACATTACGACAATATTCATTGCGAACGTCAATTTATATTGAAACTATGGCCATAGTAATGCATATGTCTCTGTTTGCATTGTCAGTTCACTGTTTCTGGATTGCACAACCTATCAGAAATCATACTTAGCTAGAGGGTATCTAGGGTTGTATGATTGATAGAGTTGTGTAGGATACAACACTATGTACTCATAAAGGCAAATTATCACTAGTCACCTTTGGTCTATATTCCTCGCGAAGGGTAGGGCCACTTCCTATGTGGAAGATGTGTGGGAGACCGCCAGTCTATGGATGGAGGTAAATCACTAGAAAGATACTCTCTCTCTAGCAGAAGACATGCCAAGGCTTGTGATAAAAATGTCAGATTTCTGGAAGTAGTATATCTTTGAGACTTGTATTTATTGAGATTATGTAAAACATGAGCTAATGTAGATATTTGTAATTGATTTACTTTTGTAAACATTGTTCTTGAGAAAGACAATATGGTTTATTGTATTTTGTAATGAGATATCTTATAATTGTAGTTACTTGATTATATGTTGGATAAAAGAAATTTTTTCTCTATCTCATTTTTACTTTGTTAAATTACTTATGATAAATTTTCCAATTTTACTATGTTTTTAGAAAGGGGATGTTAAAGAGGGTATGTATCTCCTCCTCATCCTCGCTCCGGGGCCACCGACGGGATGAACGCTCTCTCGGCACTGAACCTCCACCTACCCCTGAACCCCCTACCTTTGCCTGCTCTGATCTTGTAAAACCCATCGCAATCTCTGGAATGTGCTGCTGCACATTCCTATGCCTCACCTGTAGCCCAGGTGCCTACTGCATTGTAACAGCTACCTATCTCTGTTGTAATGGTAGCTATGGTGGGGGCATAATCTCCATATCTATCTTCTACCTCTACTGCCTTGAGCCCCGCTATTTGGGTACCCTCTACCTCAGCCCCTCTCCCACCTGAGCCTGTTGCTGGGGCAACTACTGAGCCCCCCTACCTATCCCTGTCCTGGTACCTGTACTGGTGGTACCCCTGCCTGCCTAGCTGCTGCTACTACCAAAACATCAATCGACTCATCATCATCCCTAACCTCCACCTCCTCCACCACTATGTAATCCTCAATAATCTCATCCTCCTCCGCTCCAGCCTCCTCTGTCATGTCTACCTCCTTAGTTGGATCTATAAATTGAGTGGGGTGCCACATCTGCCACCAAGTCTCATAGTCGGTGTAGTACCGGCATCTCTGATCTCACTCCCCCAATCCCATATCATCAGCTCCAAGGCCACAAAGTCTACTATGGCAACTTGTGGCTGTATGGCTGGGGGCCACCTATGTGCATCTCGAGGAGTCTGTGCAAATATCTCTGATGGATGTGGAACATCCTACCATAATCCAAACTACCGCATGACCCACGATGATAGATACATGTCAATAGTATGGTTACCTTGACCCATCAAGTACCATGGCTAGAATGTGTAGGGCATGTGAATGTCATCATCTGGCCATGGCTCCACCCTGATATAAGGTCGTCAGGTAACCTGAGTCAAATAGTCTAGCACTCACTGCTAGTATCATACTTGCCCCATGTAAGTGTACTCCACATCTCGATACAAAAATACAAAAGCCTCGAAAGGACGGTGAAAATATCCACATCTCGACCTAGTCATCGCAATATGCTCCCACACCCATACATGCAATAAAGTAACTCCAGCTGACAATGCTGAATCATAATGGTAAACGACTATATGCATCTCATGGTATAGTTACGCCAACATACAGGGCCCCCAGGGATACACTGTCCCATCTCGAACCATACCCTCTATCATCTCTCCTCATCCGACTGGAAAACCTCTGCCTCAATGATCTAGCATCACAACACCGCCAATCAATGCACACAAGAATAACATGAAATGATCTGCACCCGCCACCAGCATCACCTCATAACTCATCTCTCGACTCTCCCCTACTAACACTATCTGACCACAGGCAAATACTCTGAGTAAGGCCCTCTATCCCTGACAAGGGTCATTGGTCCTTGGCATTTAATCATATTTCAAGTGTCTAATCCAGGGCTATGTCCTTGGCTATCTGCAATTAGGAATCCTATAGTTGTCAGTTTTATCTAACTCTAATGATCTTTACTGATTAAAGAAACTAATATTACTGATCTATCTGCTGTGAAATGAATTCCAAGAATATTGAAAACAAAACTAAATAATGAATTGTTTAAAGTAAATCTATATTATTCCTTTCAACTGAAACATGCATTTATCTATGAAAATAGTAACTATCTCCTTAAACAAGATTTGAAATAACAAATCAACAGTACTAACCTTCTGCCTTGGTGGTGAGAGTGGGCCCTTGGCCCATACCCTTAGGGCTGAAGACTAAAGTAAAGAATTAGCACAAGAAGATAATATCACAACTCAATTTCAATCCAATTCCATCATCTTTGTATTTAGAAAATGTTTATGTCAAAATAAGATTACAGAAATCAAAAATTAATCGCTGTCCTCTTTTTTTCTACTGTGACTTCTGTAAGTTTATATCTAAATCAGTGATGAGATATCACTTACCCTAACTACTAGTTCATCTATGAGATAACATCAATCTCTTTATTCTACTAACTGTCTAACTACAGAATAAATATCCATGCAATTAAAATAGATTTAGTGGAACAAAAGTCCACACTAAATTTGAGTCTTAGTTTTAATACACTTGGGCAGCGAGGTCCTAAAATATAGGTATTTAAATCAATTTATCAATAACTCGTACAAAATCAAAAAGCTGAAACTTCCAGCAGTTAACTATGGTCTGGTCTCAATTACTTAGGTGATGATTTGAGTAACATCAGGAGCATCACGATCACTATTGGAAGTGTTGACCGACAGCTGTGTTGGAAATCTGCATAGTTCTAAAGAGGCATCAGAGATGTATGTTTCTGTCTGTAGCTCTGGAGATATGATTGTGACCTTCTTGTTCAGCTCTGGAGATGCTCATGACTTCAGTCCAGCTTTGGAGATGATTCACCTCCTTATCCCAAAATCTCTCTAATGAAATTGGAAAACATTGGAGACCAGTCATGGCATTCTAATGTCAACTCCGGAGATCATTAGGACTACCTCCGTAGATGCACAAAATTGTCTACCTAAAAACCTACACCTGTTGATTCAAAAAGAGAAGATTTCTGCATATTTCCATCAATTCAATGCACATTAGTCCTTCAATTAGAAATCATGATTCTAAGTAATTCATCTCTTATTAATCATCATTAGAACAATCTTGTTAGCCTATTTAGGTGCAGCCATCAGGACAATGGAATAAGAAGGGAGAAAAAAGAGGGGTAAAAAGGTGTATTTCATGGGTACTACCTGGCACTCATCAGTCCCCTCCTCGTATCATATACCACTCGCTATCTGTGAATGGGTATCTTGAGGATGCGATAAACATCCTCAAGTGGCATCATGATCTCACTTGTAGGAAGCAGAAAGGAGCATGTCTTGGGGTGATAGCACTTTAGGAGAGCCATCATAAGAGCTCTATGAGCTCATAGCACTGGCATCTCTGCAGGTGTCAAAATCCCTATCCTCACCACTCAACCTTGGGTAGCATCATAAAAACTATCAAACAACTCCATCACTGAGGGCACATGTCACTCACGCGAGTACACAATGAAAGACCTCGTCTCATGCATCCACAAATGCTTATCAGAAACCTACCTATCCTTCCAAAACCAAACCTTTCACATCACATTTCTGCTATTGGAAGCCAAATCAATTTTGGTGCCACAATACATTTTTTTGTGCCAACTTCACCAAAGGTGTGACCCTATTCTCATATGGTGCTATAAGAGAGCATAGCACCACTGTGCAAATTTTCTTCACTACTCCACAACATTGCACTACTCTTCCCTTTGGTGCCAATCTCCGTGATGGCACCGCTTTTCCAAATCACGCCAATCCTAAGTATGGCGCTACATCCCAGCATGGTGATAATCTCAAAGATAGTGCCACTTCACAAGATTGCATTGATCCATAGGATAGCGCTACCCCAGCCCCATTTGGCGCTAATTTGCCAAACCCTAGCCCCTGCGTAGTATTGCGCTAAAATAGAGGATGGCGCCAAAAGAGATATTTTGGCACTAATTCACCTCTTTTCTATTCCAAACGAATAGCACCAATCCAGAGGATAGCGCTAATCTGCCACCCTTTTTGCACTAGGTGATCGCCTGATAGCACCAAAACCTAAAATCCCAATTTTTGATATAAAAAATTGCAACAAAAACAAAAAATGACAAAGCTAGGGTTGGCGCCTTCCTACGGTCTAGCCTCTGGTGACCTCACGTATGGTTGGAAGTGCTAAAAAATGTGATCAAATCATGGGAGCATGGGATTACGGTTCGCCATCTCCTTTACTCTCCTTCCAAGTGGCTTGATGTGTGCAAATGTGCAACTCTTAGGGCCCACTCTTCTAATTATAGTAAGCCATGTCATCCCTCCACACAATGTTTCTTCCCCAGGGTGCAGATCACAACCATTTTCACCCATTTTTCTTCCTATCAACCTGATTTTCTCTCACCTATCCAAATTTTACCCTCTTTGCATCCTTTTGAGAGCTTGCCCAATTTTTTTTAATTTTTTCACTGACCTCTCGAGGGGGCATCCCTCACTCATTTCATTCCTTCTTGGCCGCTGGGGCATATTTTTCTTTGACCTGACGCCACGTCAAAGAGGGGCAAATGTAGACACCTAAAAATGTCTTTATCGTCAAACTGACTCCCGACATCCCTAAACATACCAATTTCCCTTCTAATCAATTAATTAAATTTTTATTTAATTAATTATCCCTTCATCACATAATTTTTCATCATTTTATCCCCTACAATTGGATTAATTTAATTAATTTAATAGTCCAACCTTACCCAATTAATTAAATAAATATGCAATATTTATTTGGTTAATTCCACCTTTTTACTAAATCTAATTAATTAGGTAAATCATGTTTATGTAATTAATTCAGCCTATTAATCAACCCATTCCTACCCTAGTTAATTAAATATATATTATTTAATTACCTAGCCTAACCTACATGACCCTAGACCTAGGATTAATTAAATAAAAACTTATTTAATTAATCTTAACCTCCCATTAACCCATTCCCTAATTTTTTCCAGTCATATTAATTAGGATAATCACCCTAATTAAAATGGTCAAACCTTGATTACCACTCCTCCCCACATCCCACAAATAAAAAATTGAAATATATCCCATATAAATCAATTTTTGATACACATGTGTCCAACATCACATTTAATCCCTCTTACACCCCTTACACATATTATAACTCATTAATATCCACTCTTCCCCAAATAAATTTTTAATTCATTTTACTCTTCCCCATGTGAATTTTTAATTTACAAATAATCCATCTCACCCAACCTTATTTAATTCACCCCTTTCCCAAGATGAATTTAAAATTCATCTTTATTCTTAGCCCTCCATTTTCTAAGATGAAATCTAGGCCCTCCACATCATCTTTATCCTCCACCATTGATCTCCCAAATCAATCTCAACCATTGGATCAAAATCCCTCCAAAATGCCTATAAATACAACATCCTCCAAGCCATTTTATCATCCAATTTCTAAGTAGTGTTATTATGCTAAAATATCTATTGAGCTAGTTAACTTGTGAGTTGCATTTGTGAGAGCTTTTCACATATAATCTATCTTGGGTATAGCTAAGAGCTTTTGGGTGCAAGCTTCTCTATCCTATCTTGGATTTGTGGGTCATTCTGAAGGTATAACATTTGTTTATGCATTTGTTTTGTGTTTTCTACTTTCATTTTGGTTTCACTAATCACAACAACAATATCTAGGGCATGGATATTTCTTCATAATGTTTCGTTGCATATTTTTTAATTAATTTTTGAAGTGAGATTATTTATAATTTGGACACAAGTTTATGTCGTAATGCATAACTTGTTTTGTATGTATCAAAATTTAATTTAATTATTTTTGTTGAAACAACGACATCAATACCTAGGGCATATATATTTTTTAGAATTTTTTCTCTACTTTTTATTTTTCAGCTTGTGTGGAATAGAGACCTTGTTGCTCAGTGGAAAACTTATGTTCTCTAGAAAATAGAAAATAAATATAATAATCAAATTAAATTATTCAAAATAATACTTTTTGGAAAGTGTATACAAAGGGATACATAATTAAAAAATATAATTTATAAATGACTTCATTTGACCCCCCAAAAGATGAAGCAAAGTTGGTTTTATCATCATTTTGATAGGTGTAGAGGAGACTCCATTGAGGGTTTAATTTAAGATTAGGAGGATTCTATCCAAGGGGGTTTGATCTAAGGGGGTTTTATCTAACTCCTTTCAAAAATAAAACTATTTAGATGGAACCCCTCAAGGCTTAAATCATTGATTTAAATTCTAAAATAAATGTAATTTCAAGCAAAAATTAGGATGTCCCATAAGTGGGACACAGTATTGTGGGACAACCCATTGACAATCCAAAAAAGGTAATGTTTAATAGGAGATGCACCCTTCTTGATGGTATTCCAAACCATAGAGCCCTTCCCAACCATATCCATTCTTGAAACCTCATCAACAACAACACCATGTAAATATTTGTATCTAAGAGGTTTAGTCCAAGGTTGATCCTACTACTTGCACCATCTCGAGTATAGTTTAACATCCAAGGATTGGCTATTAAACTCAAAAAACCCTAAGACCAAGACCATTGTTTTGCTTAGGTCTACAAACCTGGTCCCAACTATTAAGACTCCACTTTTTAGAGTTCTAATTTAATAGAATCTAAGATAAATAAATGAGATATAATCTAACATAAATGACTAAACTTAAAATATAAGACAATTAAAACATAAATCATAATGGAAGGGTTAGAATGGTTGAACTCCACTAAGATGTTAATATGTGATTTGATTGTGATATATCTATAGACATGCCTCTATAATTGAGTTTGAATTGCAATATTTAGATCTTTATGAATAAATGTGTCATAAAACTCTCCATCACTAGAAAGAATCATTATAACAATTCTATCTTTTAAAAAATACAATCCTATCCAAAAGTGCAATGTTTTTTGTGTCCATTAATTATCTCAAATTTTGGCTTTCCTTTTGGGCTTGCATAGAGTCAAGGAAATGTTTATGAACACCTTTAAGGAATCTTCTATGGTAGGGTGAGGAATGTTCTAACTCCCCTAGGGTGATCCCATAATAGGGTGTCCTACTTGTGGGATGGGGCATAAAAATGAGTTTTGAAAGTAAAAACTTGTTGAACACCTTTAAATGAAGGTCCTTCATTTAAAGACCTATGGTAGCCCCTTAGTCAAGTCCCTTGGAAATTATTTTCAAAATAATTAATGACAAGACAAAAGGATGTCAAATGGACAATATTGAGTGGAAAGATGTTCCTAATTCAGTTGAGAATGCTTCTTGAATTGTCTTAAAATGTTTTTAATGCCCTTATATGTGAATGATGTTATAGGATTTAATGATGTTTAAATTGCCTTAGAAGTTGTTATTTGATAGCTTTATACTCAAACCTATTGGCAATGGCCATATTTTGGACTAGGGTTGGCTTAGGGAATGAGAAATTAACCAATAATCAAGATGGACATAATTAGACGAGAAATTCTATCTAGACTTGACAAAATCATGATAGTGATCATTTCTAAGGTAGAAAAATGGCTAGGATCACAATTGGGTCTAGACCACCTAGAATATGTTAGATAAAGAACATGGTTAAGGTTGCGTTATTTCAACTTGTGCACTTTAAATCTCAAACTAAGTACTAGGAAGGTATAGTCATCCACAATGATAAAGTGAATGCAATAAAAGAGGGAAAAAGTGTAAAGTATGCTTTGCATAATTATATGTACACATTTATACATGAACACTTGGCCTCATATATAGGTTTAATGTCATTCCAAGATCATTCTACACATCAATACTAATGTTTCTTATGATTTTAGAAGTTTAATTCCTTATTATTATTTTTTTAATGGAGATTGATAATATGAATTAGTTAAAATTTTGAAGAATAAACAATTTCTACTAAGATCTATGTTGTTTTTGCATGTAATTTTTTTACAAATATAAATAATCATTTTTTGTCTTCAAACTAGCTATTGTGTTTTTCTTCCAATTAAGTAATCTTATTGTCTAAATATTCTATTCCAAATTTCTAAATAACTTATTAGTTATTCATTTTGTGTTTGACTAGAAATATAAAAATCTTAGGTGGCATGTATAATTTGCTATAAAATTTAATGTACCAACAAAGGGTGCATAGTTTATATAAAATTTAATGTAATGACAAAGACCATTTGTGAAAGTTGGTCATGCATTATGTAAATATTGTTATATTAATGATATTTCTTAACATTAAAGACATGAATTGTTAACTTGCTGGTTCAATTTTTTGAGTTATGTCAATTTTCTAAATATTGTTTTGATCATTTATTTGATGTGTTTGTAATAGAAATTAGAGGGTTACATAGACCACCTAATTTATCTTGTTCCTTTGAAGATGAAATATTATTGTTTGTTCAATTTTTGAGTTATCACACTTCTTGGTCACCTAAGTCGATCTTAATATAACCACCATTAAAAACATCATTGTCATTGAAATGGGTCACGATATAAGGGTTTAAAAAAGAACTTCTTCTAGTCATAAACAACGTATATAAAAATAAAGCTCAAATGTACACTTTTAGATTAAGAAATCAAAAATATCAATGGTATATCAAATCTAAAAGTGGAACCCAAATGGGATAGCTAAGGATGGGTGAGAAATATCATAATAAAGAACACAACCCTGGAAAAAGATATATTAGTGAAATATAACGATGTAAAAGGAAGTTTAGATCTGAAATAGAAGGTAAACTCAAAAAATGTAGATCTAAAAACTCTAATCTGATGTAAAACCCTAAAAAGAAGGTTGAGTTTTGTAAAACCAAACAAGTTCACAAAAATGTAAAGGAAAATAAACTTTCCCTATTTGTAACCTAGGGTAATCCAATGAAATGCATACAAAAAAGAACAAATCAACTTAGGTTAATAAATGATAAATGGGAAATAGAATTTTGACAAATGTAATTGTTATTTTAAGAAAGATAAAATGAGGATCTAGGGGTACATAGCTCCATGATCAAGGAATGAGTGTCAAATGAAAAGGATTCTATAATGTATTTGACATTTGATTTAGAAATAATATCTCTTAGTGAATTACCTTATTGTTAGCATCATATTTGTGCTCTATCAAAGGACAAGTTCACATATCTGGAATGAAGTTGTAATTATATATTTATACTTTAAGTTTATAGTGATGTACTATTATAGAACTTCACTTGATGAGTAATAATCTTCTCTACTCTTTGTAAAGATCTCAGAACTTGATGGTATTTAGAAATACTTTGAGGGATGTTGATTTGGTGCATGGAGACAAGTTCCTCTAGATCAATGAGCTAAAACGTGAACAAGGATCAAGAATAATAGGCAAGCTAATGCAAGAGCATCTAAGGGTTTGTGTAGTATTGCATCACCCAAAAAATATTCTCTTTAATGTTTGTCTACATCTTTTACAAAATTTCTTGATCTTCTTATCACAAATGTTTTGTTCTTACTATAGATTCATTATCTTATCATAATCCTTTGGATGTTCACACAAAGCTACAATTTGTAATTATTCTAAGTAGAACCACATATTACTAAGGGGGTTTCCAAATTGTAATCATACTATCTTAAGGGGCCCTTGAACATATCCACTTGGCCAAATTTTTATTTTTGTCTTGTTGTAATTTGTGGTGTGTGTAAAAGTAGCCTAACCGAGACTATTTTCCACTATATTAAAGTTTCACACCAATTGTAAGGTCGCCTAATTGAATAATTGTCCTAGGGAGTTTTGGATTACCATGCTTTGGTTGATGTTGTCTATTACATCAATTATTTGTATAAAAGCTTGGTAAATTAATTAAAGGAAAGAAATGACAAAGAGAGATAGAGTAGAATGAAGGTTAGACATCAAAAAGGACTGCACATCTTGACATGTACTTATTTTGATACAATCATATTGTACATAATGCTTGTCATATGAATATATACACATGATCTATTTATTCAATTTTTTGTCTATGCTATGACCCTCTATCCATGACTGCATCACAAGTGCCCTAAGTACACATATTTGTTGTTCCTTTTAGTGCACCAAATTAAAATGTGTTTCTATTAATTATTCTTACAATGCTCTAAAATGAATGATTTATAATGATGTGTGGATGATTAGAATGAATGAAATGAATATCCTTAAATACTAGTACATATCATCACATTGCACTAAATGTGTGTTTAGTTATCTCAAGGTAAGAGGGTGAATTGGGTCAATCGACTAAATTTGAATTTTAAATTTTTAAAATGGAAGGAGATAAGTCTAGGACCAAAGGGTCACCCCCACTATTGTGGGATTGTCCTAATGTAGGCAAATGATCAGATCTAGGTGGCTAACAAATAAATGATGGTAGGTGCATAGGTGATGTGATCAATATGACAAATAGGGTAATGTATTGAAGTTTTTGTATGGGGATAGATCATAAAGCTAAATGTATAGGGATATGTGTGCATACATATGGATAGACAACTAGGGGAATGTGCCTAACTTCATACAAGATTGTACTATTTATCATCAACATAATGTATCAAAATATTTCTCCAAAATAGATACAAAACTAAATTAAAAATTACATGATATAGATTTCACCATTGCTATAAATTAGTAAATATATTTTTAAAAATTAAAATTATTCTAATTTGTTAGTAATTGTTAGGTAGTTTATCCTATGTTTTTTAAAAAATCAAAATTATTATAGTTTGATAAAAGTTGTTAAGTTAGTTCATCCAATATATAATTTTTATTTAAGAAACATGTTCCATACAAGAAAGTAGAAAATTTGTTGAAATCCAACAAATTTATAAAATCCATTAAAAATAAATTATATATTACTCAATATTGCTTTAAAAATCAACAATTTTGATTAAAGTTTTAATAATTATGTTGAGAGGCGTTAGGATTCTGGAATTTCTATGTAAACTTATAAGATTCCAATATAGAATCTTTATTAAAAAACCAAATAGTCACTCCACAAATTAAGAAAACCAGAAAAAAGAAGGTGAAAAGAATTAAAAAAAAAAGAAAAGAAAATACATACTCATGTAAAGAAAGGTGGATGGCAGTTTCAAAGAAGCCATCACTATGCATTAAGATGAAAGAAAGAAACGTTATGGAATGGCATATGAAAAGACGCACATTCAATCTATTTATATTGCCTCAATTTTTTTCCAAATGTAGAACGAACATATCAAATTGTAGGATTTGAGGTGAGCTGAAAGGGAGTGCGATAAATTGATTAAAAAACAGGTGCCTGGAGAAGATATCTCTCGGCCTACTTTAAATATATTTTTAAAATATAAATATACTAGTTTATTTAAAATATTATTAAAAAATTATACGAATTATTCAACCTGTACTAAGACATATAACAACATATAACAACGTGAGAAGTAACTTACTCTAAATATTAATAATAACCAACTTCAAGTGATGTGCTCAGAGCTGTTCAATGAATTGAAAACATTATAACCTATGTTTTTAACTATAACCTATCGTTAAGAAATAATAGAAAAGGTAAGAGAGAAAAACTCATAAGGACAGCTATCAGCATCTGTACTCGCATTGTTCTAAATTTTGCAGGTTGCAATTTATGGTTTTGTAAGTTTTCACCTGTACCGTTATTCTATTTATGAGCATTTTTAGAAAATTTGATGAACAAAACAAAAAAAAAACTATTTATCGAAAGGTAGTCTAGTAGACAAGATTCATATGAATGAACTAAATTTAAAAGTAGCCTGCTATTGCCTGATTAATTACTGGCCAGTGGCCAGACCTGTCCAACTAGGACGGTGGTTTTCTCTTTCACCAACTGTGATGTGTGGAGACCACTTTGCCAGAGGGAGGACCAACATTCAATGCAGAATTTTTGTCTTCACAGGCTTTTGTGAGCAAGCATAAATCTGGCTTCTCCTACAGAGCACCAATAGTGGACACTTATCTATTTTGAGAAGGGTCTTTTCTTCTCTTCTTTATTTTTTTCCGGAGTAGAAATTAAAACATGTTAGGGGAGAGGGGTCAGTAGTCATTCGAGCTAATTTTGTAATCATGTAGTGGTTACCTGGAATATTTGTTGGAAGCGTTACACTCTGATACCACTTTGTTGGAAGGAAGAATACACAAAACAAAATACACAAACAAAGATTTCTATTAATCAATAAAACTATTTTACATCAAACAAATACAACTGCCAGAGTTACAACTTTGTTTCCTTCTATCCCTACAAATATTGCTCACTCTGGAGCTTACTGGACATCACTGTTGTCCCTTTCTGTTTGGAGCTATTTACTACTCATTCCTTTAACTGATCTCTATGCGTGTCTGGAGCTACCTGGAGCTCTATTCTCTGCACTCTCTCTGCAATATTCTCCCTGTTGCTGCTGCAACAAATCTTTACTATATGTTTTTACACTACTGTGCTGCTGCTACTGCATGCAATATTCTTCACTCACTAAGTCACTAACTATTCTTCACATTCCCTCCTTTTGTCTTTTTCCCTATCCTCAAAAATCTGCCGCTCAAAATTCAAAACTACCTAGCATTAACAGTTTTATGATGGGCTAGCAAATGACATTAATTGTTTTGATCCGGGCGATAGGAAAGAGATCATGAGAAGATCTCTAATGGAGGTAGGTAGGTGGAGTTAACTGCCCGTACGCTCCAGATTAGATTTTCCAACAATATTGTAGGACCTCCATTTTTTTAAGAAATGTGTTATGGACTGTCATCTATTTAAGGGAGCAGGGCCAATACTTGAGCAATCCTATTATTGATATAATACTCATGGGTATAGAATTTAATCTCGCAACATCCTTATACTATATATTGTCAATAATTATTCCACATGTAAATAAAAAAAATGACCAAATGTTTGTCAATATTGGACCCTTCATGATCATATGAGAACTTATGAATGTCATATAAAAAATCATAAATGCATTCATTAACAAGTGTAATAAATATTTAAGAAATTCATAAGTTCTCATGTATTCATGTAAAAGTCCATATTGATAAACATTTGGTCATTTTTTGATTTACATGTGGAATAATTATTGACAATATATAGTATAAATATGTTGCAAAACTAAATCCTATAACCACAAGTACTATATCAACAATAGGGTCTATTCCCCGTCTCTAGTAGAGTAGAGGACCCAATAGTTGAGCATGTTCCAATAGTTGTGCCTATTTGTAGTTTTAATGCCCAATATTTGTAATAGTATAGTACTACTAGTAGTTGTGACTTCAAAGTTAGTGTTAACCATGAATACTTATAATTGAATGAAATGAATTCTTTACATAAGAAAACAACAAATGATATGATATCACATGGACACTAACAAAAGAGGACTTAATGCACAACTATTATACTCTCAACCTTACATCCACCCTGAAACGTTTGATATATTCTTATACTCTCAACTTTGTTAAGTTGATAACCGGAAAAGCTTTCATCTCACTTTCGTCTGAATAATCTGACAATAAAAATAATAAAAATAAAACTTTTGTCTAAATAATCTAAAAAAAATCAAACTATAAAATATTTTTGGACTCTTCACCGTTTTTATGTGTGCATCTGTTACTTGGAAAACGGAAAACATTGGAAAAATAGAGATCTGAGAAAGGTTTTATCTTGAACGAATCAGATGCAGATAAGGATTGTGGATTTTTTTTACGGTTCTTGCTGCCATTGCTGGGAGCACTAAGCAATCACAGAGTTAAGCTTGGGAGATTTATTATCTCGCCTACGACCTTTGTTACAGGTATTTTATAAGAAATATTACATGAACAGATACGTGTGGATAATCCTTGCGTGGCTTTGACGATGCTTGATACAGTCATTAATTCGCATTCTACAAATAAATCCTTGTAATTTGACTTCTTTCTAGCTGTTGATAATAATTATCCATTGACATAAGTTTACGGTTGGAGAGGAATTGTTCGTTTGTATAAACATACAAATAATTAAAAAATTATATTTATGGTTATATTTATATATTTATAATTTATTTTTTAAACTTGTTTGCTACAAGAACTATTTATATCCTCTCATATGATCTATGGATTGATAATTTTTGAATAATGGTAAATTGTTTTTTAAATGTACTCATATTGTTAGTCTTTTGTAAATATTTCCTGTTCTCCTCAGTCATGTAGAGGAGGAAAATTTGGGCTTGCACAAAATTTTGGAGTTTTGATCAAATTTTGTGCAATCAAAATTGATAGATCTTAAATTTATGATTGGTTTGTGGTTGTTTTAATCTATTTCCAATGTTTTATTCTTGTTTTCTGGAGTAAACTTGTGTTCTACATGTTGGAATACGCAGAAAGGTTTTGTTTAGCATTAAGTTTTGATAGGTTTTGTTTGGCATTAAATTTTGATATATATCCTTGCTTTTTTTCATATCGCACAAGCTGAAAATCACATTATCTTTTCAGATTGGCAGGGGTTTGAATCTAATCAACACTAGAGCTACTTTCAAATGAATCTGTTTCCATATAGTATAATCAGGTTTGTCTCAATTTTGGAAAAAAAAGAAAAGAAAAGATTATACTGGAAGTTTGAATCTAAGGACCCTATCTGCAGTCTCCAATGACTTGGATTCTGACTATAGTTAATAAGTTGACAGATGAAGAATTGTAACTTCTGGTTTAATCTTCATGTTACTGTTGACATCCTCTTCTTAACAATGCCTTATTAAATGAATAATTTGCTTTAACTTTCATTGTTTCATTTGTAGAAACTTACAGTCATAGAGAAGATTAATAGCATGTCCAAACTTCAAGAAGTGTTGCTTAAGGAAGATGATATCTTGTCCAACCTCGAAAAGGACATGTTATATGAGGAATTCGCTCATAGGTAATTCGACACTTGGTTGTCCCTGCAACTCCAAGAAAAGGGTATTTATTATTTGTAGAATATTAATGTTGATAAAGATGAATGATCACCTCAAGCATACACTTCCATGGCTAGATTTTTTTTTTTTTTTTTTCAAGTAATCCTAGACAAATAGATAACAATCTTACCACTTCTAAAGAAACTATAGATATTCTTATTTTTCTTAGTCTTTTCATCTAAAAGCACTTACAGGTTGGAAGACCTTGCACTTGAGAAGGGATGGGGATATAATGCACATCATGCACTTCATACGATACATTCACTCTTGGAGATCCTACAAACATCTGGTCATATTACTTTGCAAAAAACATTTAGGAAAAATACCCACTGTATTTAGTGTGGTAATATTCTCACCCCATAGTTACTTTAGCCAACCTGATGTTCTGGGATTACTAGACACTCGTGCATAGGTATTGTCACTTTGGTTATCTATTTTCTATATGGCTTAATATATCTCCATACATGCTTTGTGATTATAGGTAATGTTGTTAATTTGAATGTTAGATAAATAACTTTTTGCCTTTTAGTGGTGAATTTTATTGAAGAAAGGATGACGAGCCTTTTTTAGGTTTTAACCTTTAAAATCCTTTTAGCTTAGAAACTAAATTTGATGTATTTCTACTTCATTCAAAGTTTAAAGTCTTTGTGTTGAAATTGAGTGTATTGGAACCCTCAATCCACTATCAACTAAATGTCTCTTACAAATGCTCCATCAAGCTTTAAACTCCTTTCAGATGAGAAACTGCAGTTGATGTATATTTACTCCAATGAAAGATTAAAGTTTCCATGTTAAAGTTGAGCATTTGTTATCACTCATCTAGCCATCAAGTAAATACTGTCAGTGACCTATTAGGCTTAAAATGCTTCTCAACTTAGAAACTGCATTTGATGGGTTTCTATTACTTTAATAATTTAAGCCTCCACGTTAAAATTGTAATGCTCATCTTCCATCAACTAAAAACCACTAATGAATAATTCGGCTTAAATAACATTTTAGCTATTAAACCATATTTAACGAGCTCTAGTTCCACCTAAACTTTCTACCTCTATGTTAGGGTCATTTTAACAGAAGGAGCTAGGGTGATCATGGTAACTACTGTCGCTTAACACTAGAATATGGCATGCTAGATATAAGAGTTTTTATCACTTGAAATTACATGGCACTTGTTTCTTCTCTTTGGCATTGTGCCTTTAATCACTTGTATTTCTTTTAGGCATATTAACAAGAGTTGGAGAATGAAGTGCAACATCTCAAAGAGGAGAATACGAAGCTCAAAATTCAAGAGAAGGTTTGATGTCATATCTTAGTTTTTTTGCATAAATATATATTTTTTCCCAATGAATGTACATGGCTCTAATTAATTGCTTTGAGTTTTGGGAAAGGCATGCTCTTCAATTTTAAGGAACAATCTGGATATGTTACATTGCCAAGTTATTTTAAATGCTTTTATGTCTAAAGTTGTACATGCAAGGTTCTTTTGATCAAAATGCATGTCACATCTATGAAATATTTTCCAATAAGAATACTTATTTTCCTCTTTTTTTTGCAAAGTCAACTTTGGCCTAATTATTTTCATCACCTATACTAGCTTTGATCAAGTTTGTAATCTCTTTATGATTGTTCAGTGTATTTTTTCTAGATTATGGAAAGCATGGAGTGAGATATAGATTCCTTAGCCATATTTTCATTTGATGGGAAGGATCAATTGATTGTTTTGGCATCATTTATGTAGTGAAGTATTCTCTAGTACAGTGGAAGTTCCAATAGGGTTCTTTGCAAACATATGGAGTCTTATGGCCTTCTTTCCTTTCTTTGCACTTCTTCTAATCTCAGGGATTCTCAAAGGTATGTAGCCAATTGGCCTAAGTGCTTCTCGTTTCTCCAATCTTTGTTCATGATCTACTCTAGACTAATAGTGTTGGAAGATTCAATTTTGTTTTAGTCAAAATTTCAAGGTGACTAATATTGTCGGAGGTAAAATTCCACACTAATGAAATAGTTAGATCTCAAAAAAAGTATAGCTTGAGGGGGAGTGTTAAAATTAACAATCTAGACATGTAAGTAAGTGGAGCAACCTTAGGGCGATTAGTTCGTCTATGGAATCCTAGCCTGTCCATATTTTCTAAGAACTCTATATTGGCATAATACTAGTATTACATTGTTAAATAAATATAAGTAAATAATTAGTTGGTTAGGTTTTGGGAAGTTACTTTCCTATAAGAAGTTATATACGGGAATATCAAGGCTTTAAAAAGCCAATGTACTGCATTGTAAAATGATCCGAAGACAATAATATATAATTTTATGTTTTAATATTGCTGTGCAATAATGGTCTAACTATCTGTGTTTGTGCTCACCATATTTCAATATGGTATCAGAGCAACTATTTGGCTGAGCTTGTGCATTCTAAAATGGAAGGTTGAAAGCTTGTTTGGAGGAGAGCCAATGGAAGTTAAAATCTACATCAAAGGCATCTAAGATTTCAAATGGAGGCATATATCATTCTCAGTCTCGTTGTCCAAACAAATTTGTTGTTGTCCAAATGAATTTGTTGATGTTGAGAGAGTATTGTTGTTTGATACTTAGGGTTTTCATGGTTTTTCTTTACTATGAGGAGACGATGGTGTAAAGTTTTTAAAACATTGTTGTGCTGAAATTGCATCCTTTACATTCAATCTACATTAAGTAATCTTTTAGAAGTAATTGATATAGAAATTGTTTGCTGTGAGGAGATGCAAGCTGTTTGATATTAAAGTTGCACTCAAAGATGGAAAACTAGGTGTACACCAAATACAACAAGGAAATCTCTTCATGGAAAATCTATTTGAGCACATGAGAATGGTTGCTGGCGCTATTATTGGAGGATAATTGTTTGTTTGATCCATAGAAAGAGTTTCTTGCCCTTCATTTTAGTTGCTGTGGAGACTATGAGTGCTGGAATAAACTTGGTGGTTGCAGAGAGATAAGAAATTCTAAAATCTGCATAGAAGGTTTGTTTGCTGCACTATGTAAGGGTTTTCAGAGAAGGCATATCTTACATTGTTATTTTTTTTTGGTCAAACTTTTTTTGTGAGAAAATAAAATTTTGGATAACGATATGGAGTAGGTGTTTTTTTATTGCATAGAGGCCACAAATTGATGCCTAAGCATAGAAGCTATTTTGGAGAAACTAGAATTAAACAATTTTGTTTGAAGAAAGTTAAAAAAAAATTTAAGGAAGAAATTTACAATTTATTTTGGAGAAAAGTTTTTAAAAGGGAGACATAAGTATTAAGGAAAAGGTATTTAAAATATTTACTTTTGAGGGATTGGGAGAAATAAGGGGAAGTATTTAAAAAAAGATTAATTTGGAGGTAAATTTAATTTTTGTGGTAAGATAAGGTTTTAACATTTGAAAATGGACACACATTATGTTTGTGGTTCCGATGCCATCCATGCTATCATTGATAGAAATTTGAGAGACTTACATGCTTGTGCTATTGAAGAGTCTAAAGCAAATGGATAGAGTTTAAGGATATCAAATTGGAGGCAGGCGGCATCGGAGGATGGAGGATTTACCATCATCTCAAGTTAGTTTCTCGCTTTGAGATGATGCTTTACATGAGAAGCATTTTTGGTTTTGGTTGTTTTTCTTTGTTGATGCTGACAGAGCTGACAAATTTGAAGAATGTATGTTCTATGAAGATTTTGTTTTGGAGACAAGTTTGGGGTTTGGTGTTGAGCTCAATATGGATTGTTGTCCAGCGAGCTTCAAAGAGTATATAATCTTGAATTATACCCTTTCACGGTCACTAGACAACATGGCAGAGATCTGTTGTATCTCTTAGGGGCCATTGTTGAATAATTCAAGACTCTGTGATTTAAGAGCTTGGGACTAAAGAGATCAAGAACACAGCTCGAAGCTACGCCTTTTCGAGGGTAGACGAGACAGCATGATGGAGCCTCACTTGGTTCAGGATTTGTTCTTTTGAGAAGATCTTCTACAAAATATGTATTCATATTATGTAATTAGCTTTGTTGAGTTTTTTAGCATTCAGGGGGGGTCCCTTGGTACTATTGCAGGAACAATGTAATAAGGGGGGGAATGTTGGCATAATACTAGTATTACATTGTTAAATAAATATAAGTAAATAATTAGTTGGTTAGATTTTGGGAAGTTACTTTCCCGTAAGAAGTTATATACGGGAATATCAAGGCTTTAAAAAACCAATGTACTACATTGTAAAATGATCCGAAGACAATAATATATAATTTTATGTTTTAATATTGATGTGCAATAATGGTGTAACTATCTGTGTTTGTGCTCACCATATTTCAATACTCTAACAAAATACTAGTGTGAAACTCATGAAACTTCAAACTTGGTTCTTGTCAATATGGGTCCTTTAATCAAAACAAATAAAATTGTGGTCTTCAACTATGCACCCACTTTCATGACGTTAAATTAGTTAATCCTTGGATGTTCTAAGTATAAACACAGAGAGGGTGTGTGAGAGTTCATTAAACTTACTACTTGGTATTTGTGGATGTGGGTCCTTAACCAAAAACTCAAACTAGTGTTTTAGTGAGTTACCAATTATCTTGTTTTATTTCCATAGTCCATGGATATTCTACTTACTAGCACAAAAGGGGGGTTTAATGTAGATCATGATTCTTAATAATGTCCTAGAAAATTTAATCAAGTTGTTGTTTCTATTTGATGATAGTCACCATCCAATATTTCCCCCTTAAATATATGCAAGGTTGCAATGGGCACCTCTACCAATCAATTGGTAGTATCAGTTTTCACATTAGATTTTATCAATAAGCTTTAATACGTTTGAATGCCCATATTAGAAAAAATAGAAAGAAAATGAAAAGTAGACCATCAAATATCTCTATAATGAGATTCTATGTATCAATCAAATATGTCAGGCTCTCACATGGTTGATACTATGACATAAAAGTTTCAGTATTAGATTACACGATAACTAATATTTTTTCCTAGGCATAACAAGAACAAAAAGATTTGAAGAGGCAAGAAAAAATAAGATTTATACATTAGAACAATCTATATTTATATCTAAACATCAATTTATATTGGTTGTTTCCCACTAAATCCAAACCCTATATTGCCAGAAATAGAAGCAAGATATGAAATTGAATCAAACTTAACCATAAGTAAAGTAATGTTTTTTTAATATTTTGGAGGTAAGAGATGTTTTACATTCCATTGTTAAGGGATAATATATAATAAATAATATTTCTATAGACAACAACCTTAACTTGGCAAACTTTTAGTTTGATGAGAAGACATTCTTTAGTCATAATGAAACAAGAGAAAATCTTTGAAACACCCCAACAGGAGATGGATTGAAAAAGAATTCCATCTCAATGGAAAGCTCAAGGTGACATATCAAAAGAAATAATTGTTATGAGAAGATTATGAAATCATAACCAGATAATGGACATGATTAGTTTTTGAGATCTTTCACATTCTTAAATTACTAAATTGGACAACAATTTGTTACATCCAAAAACAACCTAAGAAATACTGTATTCTTGAGAAGAGATTTTTGAAACATGATGGGCCCTAGTAGTTTTGTTGTTGTAACAAGCCCAAAACCATCCTAATTAGCTACAATTTAAATCTCTATTTTGGTCAAGATCTATTAGATAACTTATCTTGATTTATTCTATTTACCTCTTATTAACAATTGAGCAACATCATGGGAATTCTTCAATTAGGATAAATACATAGATACATATGTATAATCACTCTATATAATAAAGTTTTGGGAGAAAACCATCTACTCACATTTTTTATGACACAAAACCTATTTTACAAGACATTCTAAAAAAATAAGTGCTCACAAATTCTCTTCCAAATCATTGTCTATCAAATTCCAAGCATGGAAGTATCTAGAGCTGTGTTTCTTACTTCTTTGAAAACATAATAGTATCAAATGAGTTGAGCATGACAAGGTGGTGCAAATGGGCAATTTGCATCATCTCCAATAAATTAAGTCCCTTTATCATTTTTTAATTTTTACAATACTTCTTAAGATTTTTAAAAATATTTGGAGATAGTTTACAAATATTGCTCAAACAAGTAGCTCAGTCCAAATGAGACCAATATAGTAGTTCCTTACAAGCAATAACATTACTTAGCTCCTTATGAGCATTAATACTAGATACCAACTTAGATATTAACACTAGAAGGCAACAATGGAAGACCAAGACTTGCCACTTAGAATTCCACATTTGGGATTCCAACCGGTGTCTCCACAATGAGAACCCAACGAATAAATGATTGAAGACCTTTACTTCTCTCAATCATGTTTTGATTCCTTATGTTGATGTACAAGATCAAACATACATCATGCATACTTGGTATTATCAGTACTTTAAAAACTATTTAAAAAAAAAAAAATTCTGCTCTTCTAAAGTTTTTATTCCCTACATTTTTGGAAAATCATGTTCTCCCTAAAAATAAGTCTCATTCTAAGGTTTCGTGATTTTATAAAAAATCATTGGCTAGTGTTTTTCTGCTGGTTGTTTTTTAAAATTTTCAATTCCTTCGAAATAAGGAAGAAAGAATGGTGAATAACATTGAGCTGCACACATAATATTAAACCTTTTCATGAGGTTTTAGATCAAATTGCTAATGTTTTATTGTAGACACTTGGCATATGGAGCATGGAAAAAGATGTGGGACGTGACATTCTGCAAGAGAGTTCATGTGCCTTGTCTATGGTTCCACATTTTGGATACATGCCATACAACATTCGCAATAGCTAGGGAAACCTGTCACAGCGCACAAGCATGTAGGTGTCTTCTGCAAAGAATTTGGGGTAGTGTGGTGGTTCCTGGTTCCAACTATAGCATCCAAAAATACTTGAAACGAAATTTTATATCGTGTGTAGCCTAATGGGTTGTAACATTTTGGTCTATAGGCTTTGTAGTGCTATTCTCACTCACTACAATTTTGATCTCACCATTATAGTAATGAGAAGGGTTGCGGCCAGCACCGAGTAGATATTACACAGGCAATGCACAAGCATTGATAAACATAGCGTATTAATTTCTCTCACACCAATCAACAGCCCGTGTATACCATGGTGCTAGTATTGACTTGGAGTGGTTGTGCAACATTGTAAACAGGTGACCAACAATATAGCTATGGCACATTTTGTAGGCAAACTCAAATCTGCACGCCTGTGAAATATAAACCAGTGATCAAGTATTGTGCAAGTCACTGAGTCATGAAAGCATAATAAGCTTATACATATCACACGGCTTGAATGCAAGATTAATGTCCAGCTCAAGAAATAGAAGAGGGCATGATGTGGATGGTGTGTAGCATTTTCATCTTGGTGTAATTCGCATGCCCATTGGATGTGGCCGCAGCTTGTGTTAGTGTAACGTACACCATTTAATTGCAGCCCAATCCTCAGTCTGTGTAACGGTTCTGACAGCCACTACTCCCTCTCTTATTGTATCGACCAGTGCATGTTTTTCTTCCACGATGAGGATAAAATTAGTGTCTTCCGCAGGTTATTAAGTATTGTCTATTGTTAGACTGTGTGGGAAAGTGGAACATATACTGCTGTATGGGAAAGTGGAACGTATACTGCTGTAGGATAAATATAATTAGCTGCTGGATATATATTTGTATTGAGCTGCAGATATATTGTAACTGAGTTTTACATTCTGGACTGAATACAAAGAGCTATCCCCTGTTCAAAGTGGACGTAGCCATTTGGTGAACTGCGTTAAAAAACTATGGCTCTTCTTCTTGCATATGTTCTGATTTTGTTTATGAGTTTGATTTAATTATTTGCTTTTGTCTTTATTGTTTTTCTTCACTCAACAATTGGTATCAGAGCTTTGGTGAAGAAGCTAGGTGAAGTAGCTCAGAAGTGAAGTTGGTTGGGAATCGTAAAGAATTTCCAAAAGAATGGACAAAATAGACAAATGGAAAATTGAAAAGTTTTTGGGACAAAACTTCAGTCTATGGAAGCTTTAGATTCACGCTTTGCTCATTAAGAAGGATCTTGCCATTGCACTGCAAGGGAAGTCTAAGAAATCGGAGAAGATGTCAGATGAAGACTGGGATATCTTAGATCAAAAAGCAGCTGTAACCATCATTCTATCGCTGTCCAACAATGTCCTATTCAATGTTGCAATAGAGACAACAACTAAACAGATTTGGGACAAGCTATGTGATATGTACGAAAGGGCTTCAACAACGAATTGAGTTTTCTTGTTGAAGAAACTGGTAAACTTGAAAATGAAAGAAGGTAATAGCATGTCAAATCATTTAAATAAATTTAATATTGTTATGAGTCAATTACTTTCTGTGGATGTCAATTTTAAAGAAGAAATGAGAGCCATGTTGTTGTTGTGATATCTTCCTGATAACTGAGACAGTGTGATCATGACATAAGCAATTTGGTATCTGGTAAAAGTATATCCGAAGAAGGGGAGGGTAAGAAAAAATAAATAATGTTGATGTATGATGATGTAGTAGCCACACTTCTTAATAAAGATATGAGAAGAGGGCAAAACAGAACAACTAGTGATGCCTTCACTGTTGTAAGTCCTAACAATAGAGGAAGGGGTCAAGATAAAGGCATAAATAATGACAGAGGAAGATCGAAGTCCATGGGTAGAAATGGAGAATGTTGGTTTTGTGGCAAGCAAGGTCACATAAAAAAGAACCGTTGGAACTACAAAAAGGCACAAGAAAAGGTGAGCAATAAAGAAGCCAACACAACATACCAAGAAGGTGCAAGTGTTCTTATTTTAACCAAAGAAGAAATTCCAACTATCGGTTGGGTGCTTGATTCAAGTTCATCGTTTCATGTCACTTCATGCAAGGAGTATTTCAAAAATCTAAAAATTGGTGACTTTGGTAAGGTCTTTCTTGGTAACAATGAATCTTGTGATGTTGTTGGTAAAGGGGATATTTCATTAAAACTAAAAAATGGATATACTTGGTTGTTACATGATGTTAGATATGTTCCCCATCTCAAACAAAATGTAATCTCGACTGGACAATTGGGTTCTCAAGGTTGTGAGATTAGTTTTGAATCAAATAAATATAAAGTTAAAAAGGGGGCCTTGGTAATTGTAAGGGGTAGCAAATTAGGCACCATGTATGTAATAGAGTCATGCTGAAGTGGGAGTTGTTCATCCTACTTCAGATTCCTCAATGTGTGAAATATGGACTGCCCATAATTTTTTTTGGATCAATTAGATGTTGAAACTAATTTTGTTATTAATGATTTTCTTAGTATGCTTGATAGTAAAAGTTTTGGGGATCAGTTAGATGATAGTGAGCAGGTTGATGCCAATGAACCTAGGGCAACTGAATTTAATGGTGAGTCTCAGTTGGGGGAGAGTGCCAGTTGTGATACTTCAGATTCTTTGAACGTCATTGGATGGGGTCCAGCGGATGCTTTGATGAAGATCATAACAAGGGAGAAGTTCAAGTTCTATAGGATTTCTCTTGGTATTGTTAAGTTCTAAGAATAGGCCTAGAGTGTGGGATATCTTTGCGCAGCTCTCTTGTAGCTTGGATTGGACTTCAAATGGGAGATTATTAGTGTAATGTGCACCATTTAATTGCATCCCAATCCTCAGTTTGTGTAACAGTTCTAACAACCACTGCATGTTTTTCTTCCATGATGAGGATAAAATTAGTGTCTTTCGTAGGTTATTAAGTATTGTCTATTGTTAGACTGTATGGGAAAGTGGAACGTATACTATTGTAGGATAAATATAATTAGCTATTGGATATATATTTATATTGAGCTGCAGATATATTGTAATTGAGTTTTATATTTTGGACTGAATATAGAGAGCTATCCCTTGCTCAAAGTGGACGTAGCCATTTGGTGAACCACGTTAAAAACCTATGGTTCTTCTTCTTGCATCTGTTCTGATTTTGTTTATGAGTTTGATTTAATTATTTACTTTTGTCTTTAGTGTTTTTCTTCACTCAACAAATTGATCTAATACAAGAGTGATGTGATACCATCCTACCTAGGATATGTGAAATCCTGGCACGCAGTAGAGGACGACGCAACCATGATCTGATATAGAAACAAATACAATTAGTTAGTTTCAATCTCAACGGATATGACCTTTCATGGTTCGTGACTATTGAACGTATATTTAAGTCAGCAATGAAGAACTTCATAGGGACAGAATAGATTACACATAGAAGAAAGTGATTCGCGAATGCTTCTAGAAACGAATATAGTAGATTAAATTTGGAAGTTGAATCCTTGTTATATATGATAGACTGATTAAAGTATGAGCTCACATTTTAACTAGACATTTAAAAACATGTCAATAGAAACCTTCAAATATGCAACAAAAATTGAAGAGAAATTTAAACAAGGGAAAAAAGGATTATCTGGCAAACAACAAATCATAAGGGGAAAGTAGTAGCAAGTTTGTAGGAAAGAAAACCACCAAGGGATTCTCCTCACAATCATAGACATTAGATAGGGCCAATAAAAAGACACAAAAAGACATGGGAATGTGGTGTGAAAATCATAAAAGTCCTTGGCATAACACTAAAGATTGCCGAGTTACTAAGACATTAATGACAAAGACACATGAATAGGAGAAAGAAGCTGATTTGTTGCCTACAAACCCTTTTTGAAAAAAGGATGGTGAATAGATCATTGAGGTAGACTCTTATGCCATGGTTGCCACTACTAAAATCTTGCCTCACAAAGATGAGGAAGGTTTGTTCCATTCACAAATGTGGGTTAATGGAAAAGCCTGACATTTCATTGTTGATAGTGGGAGTCAAAAGAGTTTGATCTCTGCTAAGATTGTCAAGAAGTTGAACCTACCAACAACACCCCATCCACAACCATGCTCTATGAGCTGGGTGAGCCAAGGGAGAGATATACATTTAAGCAAGCAATATTGTTTATCCTATTCCATCAAACCATTTGAAGACGAGGTAATTTGTGATGTGGCACCTTTGGATGTATGTGATGTACTGTTGGGAGAACCATACATGTACAAGTGCTATGGAATCTATGAGTCCAAAATTCATAGTGTTATTGTCAAGTTAGGTGAACAAAAGTATCAGATACCTGAGGTAAGTCCTACAAAATCTATATCTCTACTTAGTACAGAATAATGTACATGTTTGAGTGATAAAACTAGAGCTCTTGTATTACTAATAATTCAACTTGAGGAGACAAGGACAATCGTAGCTAGCACTCATACCAAAATAGTCAAAACCACCAGTCAGCAGAAGTCGATGGATCAAATATTGACAAAATATCATAATGTATTCACCTCACCAACAGAGGTTCCATTGCACTATCAAATCAAACACTCAATTGATATAATCTTAGAAACACCATTCCCAAATGGGTTGCTGTGTAGAAAATTAGTTTTAGAGAATGACAAGTTCAAGCATTTATTCAAAAGAGACATGACCAATGCCATACGTCTGATCACTTTTCAATTGATGACAAACTTTGGCTTCATCTCTAACAGAAGCACCTTTCGGGACCTAATAGGAAAATTCATCCTCTTCAATATGGGCTATACACTCCCCTCAAATATATTCAAACTCTTGACTTGAATCCTAAGACTATTGTTCTATTTATCGATGACCTGATTGTCAATGTTCTCGTGAAGACCCTAAAAACACAATCGATACCTTTCTATCATGTGGTTTAGGCCGGCCAGTTACTTCATCAAGGAAAGTGGTTTACAAGAACACACATTGCAGAACACTTTCCTCATTTGTTACTAAACATCAATGTAATGGGGCCCATTGCCTGTCAAGGGGGGAGGAATGATCTAATATTGAAACAAATACAATTAGTTAGTTTCAATCTCAATGAATATGACCTTTGACAATTCGTGACTATTGAACACATATTTAAGTTAGCAATGAAGAAAATCATAGGGATAGAACAAATTACACATAGAAGAAAGTGATTCGTGAATGCTCCTAGAAATGAATATGATAGCTTAAATTTGGAAGTCAAATCCTTGCTACATATGATATAACAATTAAACTACGAGCTCACATTTCAACTAGACATTATAGAAACCATCATGTATTATAGGTTTCTGTATATACAAAACAGATTAGTATTGCATTTCACAGAGTGCTGAAGTTTTTAGTCAAAGTGAATCATTCCAACATGAGCTAGGATGCACATCTGAGGAGCCCTGCTTGACCTGTTAGAATTGTCACAAGAGAAGGCATACATCTCTCAATGAGATTTCCATACTACTCCAAGCTACTTGTTATTGGTTTCTACAATACCACAGGTGATCCGTTCACCAATTATTGTCCTCTAACTCTCCAACTAGGTTTAGATCAAGCACTACATGGAGGTTGCTCAATGTGATATTAGATCACCAAAAACAAGGATGTTAGTTTAGGCCAGCCATAAAGGCTTATGAGATAAAATAAAAATGCACAATCATTCATAAGAAGTGTGCAGGCCTCTGCCTTTGTCCTTAGCACAACTAATGGAAAACAATGTAAGGCTATCAATTTCCATTTCTCAAAGGGTGAGTTGGTAGGTGGACCCACCAGACAATAGGAACCTTCTACACCATAGGATTGTCTCTCTATCCAATGGTGACCACACCATATGGAGGTTGATAGAAGTAATTTCTACAAAACATTGCACCAATAGATAGATGGTTTTTAAGTTGGCATGTGGGGCCCAATGAAATAAACTTTTAAGTTTATTAAATTTTACCTCCCCATGAAGTTTAATGTTTTAAAAGTGATTTTATTTTAAAAAATTATTTAGGATAAAACAAAAAGAGGTAGGCAATCGAGACCTAAATTTGATTCATGTATAGTGTATTTAGACATTTTCGTCGTAAAATACAATTAACATTTTAAGAAAGGTTATATAATTTTAGGGTGTTTCCACAATAATGAGTTACACTTTCTGGGACATCCTGATTTTTGTTGAAATCACATATTTTTAGAAAATATAATGATTTAAGCCTTGAAAGGTTCCATTTAAAGGATTTTAATTGAAGAGCATTTGATCAAACCTCCTTAGATTCAAACCCCCTGGATAGAACCCCACTAGTTTTAAACGATACCTATAATGGAGTCTCCTCTACACCTATCAAACTGCTGATAAAAAACTACTTTTAATTTACCTTTTGGGGGATCAAATGAATTCATTTAAAATTTATAATTTGTAAGTGTTTTGTAAGTATGTATTCCTTATTATAAGCTTCACAAAAAGTATAATTTTAAATATATTTAATTTGATTATCATATTTTTTTTATTTCTTGTGAATGTAAGTTTTTCACCGAACATCAAGATCTTTGTTCTACACACATGGAAAATTAGTAAATTAGTGAAATTTTTTTTTGAAAAATATCTATGCCCTAGATATTGATGTCCTTGTTTCAACAAAAAAGAAAGAAAAATTGATTTTCAATACATATAGAAAAAGTTATGTTTTACGAAATACGCCTATGTCTAAATTATAATTGGTTTGACTTCAAAACTTAATTAAAAATGTATATTCAACAAAACATTATAAAACCAAATGCATGCCCTATATATCAGTGTTACCAATCTAAATTCAAAAGAATCAGAATTTTATCCTGTGTAGAAAACAAGTTATGTGCTACAGAATACATATCACTTTAAAAAATGTTGTTTACTATTAAAAACTAGTTATCAAAGGAGACGCAAAAAATTTTACAATTTAACTCTAATTTTAATATATATATATATATATATATATATATATATTTAGAATCTACAAACAAAATCTCACAAATCACTATTTCGCATCATCTTCAAATTCCTAATGGTTTGGCAGCTATAGGTGTCAGAAAGTGAAGATTTAGTTTAAAATGTTGATTTCAATGTCAAGTTTGGCCAAAAAGTGTAACCCATTATTGTTGGATGACCCTTTACATAGACTAAGGTATGTAATAGTATTAGTGTGTGTGTGTGTGTGTGTATATATATATATATATAATTTTACTTAGACTAAGGTATGAAATAGTATTTTAAGGGCACATTCAAATGGATAACTATCATTAAAAATTGCTTGACAGGTAGGGTCGACCATCAAATTTAGGCCCTGTAGGAAATGAAGGTAAAGGTGGCCCTATAAGTTTTAATGAAGGATGTAGTTTTTTAAAAATCACATGCTTATATAAGCTCATAGGATTAATGAAGCAAAAGCTTCATTTAATAGAAGTAACCATAGAAGGCAAGATTACAGATGAGGTACAAGAAATTAAAAAAAATTCACGAAAGAAAGAAACAAAAGAGGAAAGTGCAACAAACAGTGAGTGCTTTCCACCAAGCAACAAAGTATAGAAATAATTTTGGTATGTCAAAGAAAATTTATAGATTTTTCTTCAGGCTTTCTTTTTTTCTACTTATTATACATATGGTAATGTTCATTTGAGAAGGGGGGTGGGGAATTCTTCTACTGGTAAAGCTCTGGTAGATTATATGCTTGGGCCTTTCATGACAAACATTTTGTGACCATTTAGCTCAATCAAAACAATTCTATTACTATGCACCTTGCCTTTCACATTTATTTGTTATTTTTCTATTATTTTGTAAATGAAATAAAATGTTCTATCTTATTGTGCTCTCTCTATTTTTTACAAGAAGATTTATTTTTGCTCTCTTATCTTTGTATACACAACCTTAGTTCATAAGTTTGAGATTAACTAACCTCTCACAATGAATGCCTATGCAATCCTTTCCTTTCATTCTTGTGCCTGTGTAACATTATTCCATGTTTGTGGTTTTTTTTGCAAATTAGTCATGCGTGGAAAGGAAAATTTTATTTGGTGTTTTTCCATTTTAGTTAGGATTTATTTTCAATTTTCCTTCTCTAATTTCTATGTAAGAAAAAATTCATTGAAAATCCTATGAAGAGTTGGCTTATAAAATCCTAGAGGTTGTTTTGCAAGTCACATCCCACATTTACAAAAACTTCCCATGTTAATGTAGGTTTGTACATGTAGGTGCAACATTCAAGTACAGATTCCATGGGACATGAGTCAAAGGTTTCAGTCTACATCTCGTTTGATATTTGATTTGCATTTTATGATTTTGATGGTAAATCAAAAAATACCAGCTCATAGGAGCATGCATCTTCTACCTAGTGACTCCATTAGTGACTTCATCTGTTAAAAGATCTAGAATCTTCACTTTTATACACTATGGTAGCTCAAAATATTCATGTGCATCTAAATATTTTGGTAAGGAATCTACCATTTCAAGCATGGTATTCAAGTGGTTTGTTGCAACAACAAAGGTGTTAGATTATAGAATTTGTATTGAAGACATTATATCATTTTCATGGAGATGACTTTGTTTGTCGTGTAGATCATATCTAAGATATTGCAATTTTTTTCAATATACACAATATCACTACTTAGTATGTGGCTCTCAAATTTATCACTTTATCTCTCAAGGGTAAATCACTTGAATAGTTAAGAACTATATAACCTGGTTCAATTGCAACATGGGATCAACTCAACAAACTCCTCTTCAATCAATCTTGAGAAAAGACAAATACTAGCCATTGGTTCAAAATCTCATCACAATCAAGAGGCATCTTGCAAAATCCATGCATGATTTGTTAAGGCATGGAAAATTTTTCTAGATAATGTTAGACCACCTCCCAAACCTCCCAAATTTACATTTCTATATTTTTTGAGAGCTTTAGATTTTAAAATTGCCATCATGATACATGTTCTAGGAGGTGAAACCTTTCCATAGTCATATGATCTAGCTATTAAATCTTGAATGAGCCTCATAGAAGTTGGTAAACTACCCCCTTTGCCTATAAAATCATTGATTCCTCAAAATAATATCCCTTTCCAAGTTATTCCATATAATCAAAGGCACATTTGTACCTCTCCACCCATTGCCTGCTGATTTTATAGATCATAATGTGGTGGTAGGGATAAAAAATCTTGTAGAACTCTTTTGTCATGAGCTTAATGAGATAAAAATTTAATGCATGTACCAAGCTGATCTAAATTTTAATGCCTCAATTCTTTCATGAACATCAACATGCATACAATTAGCTTATATCAAAGCCCCTTCCTCATTCTTGCAAAATGTTCAATTGGTATGAAAGTTGTACTTCTCAAGCTCCTATGGTTTTAAATCCAAATTTTTATCGTATAGAAGTGCTCAAAAAAGTTTTCTCTCAGTTGGATATTAAAGGGGTGTTGGTGTTTCCAATTGATTATCTAAAATCCTCTAGAGGTTTACCATACATTTATGATGGAGGGTTCTAGGGCAGTGGCCAATGAATAGGAGTCAATTCAATGACATTCCCCTACACTTCTGGCTTTGTTAAACCAAGGGGGTTCACCCTATTTGCAATACTCAAAGTTCTCCACTGGGTACAACTGGAGTATTATTTGATAGATCTACTCTCTACTTAAGATCAAGAATTCATAAGATTCAAAAAAACTTGGCAAGGTTTCTTGAGAGCTATGGATTATAGGCCTAGAGAGCATGGATTCTAAAACTAGACAATACATTGAAACAAAATATATTCATGATGATTTATTAAAGAGTGATTCAACTCTGGCAGGGTTATGGCTTCCTGATCGGTGTCTATCTAGGGTACAAATTCAATCTTAGATATCAAATACATCTAATATATCAAATAGATTAGGCTCATAATGTCAATGCTTTACATTAGACATTTCCAACTTGAGTTCTATTCTGAATCATACTTAGAGATCTAGAATATTATATTCAAACCCCTAATCCTTGTTAACAACAATTGATTCTACCCCTTAAGTAGATGCTAAGAAATAAGAACCAGAAAATGTTCTTGACATAGAAATGAAATTAATAAGACTTTCCATTAATTCCAAATAGAGCTTCAATACAACATATTTAGACAAGATAAATCAGAACTCATGTATTAAATTCATTCACTCTGATCAAAACTTTGATACATATAATGTGTCTGATAACATAAAACTTCTCCTATTTACCTAAAATGACACAATACAAATCAATCTACCTTGCCACAGACTCAGAAACATCAAACCCTTATTACAAATTAGCACATCCCTTTTATAATTGCAAGGGGTATCCTACATACATTGAGAAACAAGCACAAGTAACCATATTCTGTTGAGGAAACCATCATTCTTAGGAATCAAATAATTTTCCATAGTGGCAAGGCAAAGTACATTTTGTCCTATATGCTCCTCCCTTCTAGCATGGTAAATGAGTAATCATTTTGTTATCCTCCTAGAACATGGGCCAAATTACATCACTAAGGCACTCAGGTATAACTATTTTTTGTTTTACTTCATCCCTTCAAGCATGGGTTTGCATGACTCCCCATCTTTCAATTTTGGGTTGTCTGACGTTAGAATCTTCAAGGTTCTTGAGGCAGCCACCTGTCACTAAAATAGGAAGCAAGTGAAACTTCCTTTGTGAGGAAATAGATGCAGGTGTCACTATGAATGAAACAAACAACTAATTGGTTCTGTCAACTTACCTTTATTTCATTATCACCTGCTGTACCATTCTAATGACATACTCTTCATTTGTCACAGCAGGGTCTTTGATGAATGCCATCTATCTCAAGGAGGAGAAGAGGGAGCAATGAGGTAGCTCCTCCTCTTTGCTCAGATTGAAGACTCAAAACAACACGAAGCTATTGGAGTCTCCAAGTAGGCCACAATCTCCCTCATGAGAATGACACTATGAAGAAGCAAGGAAATAAGAGCAAGTTGGCTACTATTGCTTCTCACTTTGCCTTTTCCTAAAACCATCCATTCCTAGAAACACTCCTCTTATGTTTGACTCTGTATGAATAGAGTAACAATCATGAAAACAAGGAAGCATGTGCTAGGAAGTTGGATGACATACTAAGCATAAGAAAAAAGGAAATATTCTGCATTGTGCTCCTAGAAAAGAATGGTGTATAGAATGCATACAGGAGCCTCCATTTATAGAAAAGACACATAGACCTCTACGCCTAACTAGCATCTGTCTTTCAGTATTTTAATCTTTTTAGCATAGCTACTTGTACCAGTGATGTACTCAGTCTTCAATTGGATATCTATGGAAATCAAAACTTGTTCCCAAAAGTAGAAATGGAGGCACAATAATCTCGACACCAACCACATTCTATCTTCATTCCTGTAGGTAGAACCTGCCAAATCCATTTAAGAATAGCTAGATAGGTTGCATTAAAACTTCAAAAAGTAGTGTACTTAAGAACCTTATTGCACATCTCTGTACCAAAGCTGAAAACACTTCCCTCGATGCCTAGATATGGATTAGTACTTCAAATCTACTTATGTTCTCATAAAATCTTGTGTTTAATAGAACCCCTATTTCCCCCAATGAGATCATTGAGGCTAGCCTCTGATTTTAACATTTTATCCAATTCAATACTGCACCCTATCTTGTTCAACCTAAATGTCAGGCATAAACATCCTGGCAATCCTAGATACTATGCCTCCAAAATCTCTTTTCACTTTGTCAGTCTTGTTTTAGACTCATCACATTGTATAATGGCAGTGTGGAAAATCCCTCAAGGGATTTAAAAAATTTCAATTCATCCTTAAATGTAACATCCATTTTGCTCTAGAAACTGGACACTCTACTCAGAAAACCTAACCAGTTTCCATTAGATGATAGAGGAGGATTCAATACATGCTTAATTTTGCTCTCTGATTTCTGGTTAACAACTCCAATTGTCATTCGTCGCACACCACCAATTTGTCATTTCATTTGAATTTATACCATAGATCAATTCTAGGAAGAAATCGACAGTCATTGTACATAGCGCAAACCCTTATCTCAAAACCCCTCTACAACATGTGCAAAAGTGCAAGCCATTAGATTGGATTTAAAAAAAGACACCATCGATCAACCCACCTGGGACAGGACACATGTCCTTGCCATGCATTCGTGTGCTCATGAATTAAAAGTTGATTCAATGCTTTGTGCAAAGCAAACACTGTTGGTTCAACATCAGTGGGAGAGTTTAGAGCATTGCCATTGATCTCAACCCAACTGGGGGACATGTGGCAGTCATGTGTAGTTTTGAAATTCTTTAACATAGAACCTCATGTGCAACATGCTTCTCATATTCCATGGCCAACAACATCATAGCACATGGCATCCTTTGGGCCTAGGACCCACAAGTGAATCCCCTCTACTGCTTTGGTACAACCACCTATCATCATCCACTTGATGCATGAATCCTCAGGACCTGGACACTTCCAAAGAATAATAGAATGCACCAAGTGTCAAGCTGGCACATCATCACAAGGAAATAAAACAAGCCCCTCAATGTACAAGCATTGTGTGCCATGTGCAATAAGGAACAAATAGTTGGTAGAAGCTCATTAGCGTGAGTTTTCAAAGGTAAAATCCAATGGGACAGCAAATGGGAAGAAACCTATTTTCTAACAAAAGGGTCAGTATTCCTACTACGAGACAAGGGATAAGTTGTAACTTAAGTCCTTAGGTGACTGGCTAGGAAAGCCACCGACATATTAGAACATCAGGATCATTACAACAACACAAAGGGTTTAAAGTTTTAGGAGTAATATTAATACTTAGGCAAACATACTAAAACCCTAAAATTTAACCGTTGCCAACAATGTCTGTAGTTGGGGATGACTATTTGGCAAAACAGTGTGAGAGACCAGAAACCTCTAGGATGTAGACCAAGTGCCCTCGATTATACCCTAAAACTACCCCACTACAAATGGCTTGATTTCACAATTTTTTAACCCTTACATGGTGGCCTTGGGCCCCTAGAAAGGAAGAAATAATACCTCCCACTATCAAACATTAAGTTCTCTAATGACCGCTCCAAGCCTAACTTGAAAACACCATCATAATATGCCTGTATACTGACTTGGACATTGATAATTCTTCCAAAACTTTTAAATTTGCCATTACCAAAGTCTTTTTTGTTCCTCTAAATTTTCCAATCAAGTTTTGATTGAAATACATCTCCATATGCCATGAGAAAAACACATTTGTCTATTATACCATGCCAGACCTTGCAATGATTTGTATCAACAAGGTCATTATCTTGCACTAATAAATTTCTACCAAGCTGAATCGAGAACTGAAAATGTTCACAATCCATTGGATAAATGGCATTACAAAAATTATCCTCATCCTTTACCATCATATCAAACATGAAACCTTTATATGTCAGATTGTGTTTAATGAACACATTTGCACACACTTTCTCTAGTTTGTTAAAATCATAATTCAATCCCAGGTCTGAAAGGTCAACCAAACAAATATCATGAAGATGGGACATATCAACTAAATTATGGTCTAAATTCTTTTCCATATCTTGCAGGCATTCCTTAGGTGAACTAAACAGAAAATGCTCATACACAGGCTTACCTTTGATCTGATCCACATGACAAATGTATTAGCTTGCATTTGGGTAATGTAACTCATCTATAACACTATGTTTTCTAGTGCTTTGCAAAGTAGACTAGGTTGTGATAACAATATTTTCATCAAGAATCATGTCATGGTCCTCACAATAATACGCATCTTCAACTATGTTTATATTTTCACTAAATCCTTGAACCCCAAGATACCAGCTTGCATCATTATCACGTGTCAAAAAACATCTACATCTCAGGAATGAGAATATAATTTGATTCATCTTGCAAACCATCATACAACTCAACATGAAATGCCTTAAGCAAAGGGCTAAACAATTCATAGTGCTTATTTTCTCTTAACCCCTCATAGAAATTTGTCATAACAGAGTTATAACTACAATGAGCTTCATGAGTAACCTTGTCTTCCTTTTCCTCAGCCTAAAGACATAAATCTCTCCCAGCATCAATATATTCAAAATCATCATAGTCACTGAAAGAGCATGCAGATAGATTTTCAACATCATTTACACCATCAATAGTTAGCATCTTTGACTCATATTTTTAAAACTTGCAAAGGCAGGAAGCTTGTTCATCCACAAGAAAACATGTTTTCTTATCATCATTCACATCAGCACATTCCTTATTTAAGGCAAATAAATCCATTTCCCCTTTATAAGAGTAGTCATAATCAGTAAAGAAATGATCATATTCACTATCATCATAGTTAACATAGCAATGGGACTTATCAATGCAAAAACTATGTTTAGGCTCTCTAAATTGAATGCATAAACTTTTATCTTCAATAGCACCATTAGTAAACTGCACATGAGTGTCCACAACATTGTTCTTATCAACATAATCACTTTCAAACACACAACAATTCACTTCATCATTTTGTGTGCAACTGCCTATAACAAAATGATTAATTCTATTGAATTCTTCAAAAGAATCAAAACCTGGGAGGACACCAAACATGTTTTCCAATTCTTACTCTTTGGATTGGATAGTTACACACACTACATCAACATCACCACTCACTTGGGTTAATTCATCATACTGAAACTCTAAGCATACATTTACCATCTGAGTCACAAAGCTACCCTGAGGTGAGTCTTTGCATATTCCAACTTCCTCACTATAATAGGCATCTTCATTTTCTTCCTTATATGTTTCATTCACAAATGTCACGTCCCTCTTTTGTTGATTTGGGTTAGCCATACTAGTTCTCTCATACTCATCTCTGATTTTCTCCATAGTTATAATCCATTCACATACTTAGTCAAGCCTAACAAATTTTAACTCCTTTGGTAGAGCACTCAAACCTGATTCAAAAGCTTCACAAAATAAATCAACGCACACTAAATTTTAAGGTTTGTGATGCTTAGGAATTGTAGACAAAGTAGCTATAAACCTAGCATAAAGATCATATGATGATTCTCCCTCATGCCTTTTTATATCAAATAGTGCTTGGAAAAGAGATATATGACCCACATTACATACATACTTCTCATATTCTTCTTGTAGTTTACCATGATTTGGATGATGTAATGACGAATTAACTATAATAGTAGAATTGTTGCTACCCTGATACTCATTTTTATTTACTGATCTACACTTTTTATCTATGTGAGTTATTTTAACATGATCAATACTTGTAGACCTATGTCCTTTCATCATAAAATACTTCAAATTATTCTCAATATCCAAAGCTATAGAATATGCCTGATGGACTGTTGTAGGATTTTTATCTCTTAGTAAATAGCTTACCTCTTCATCAAATGCACCTTGGTATACAACCAATCACATTGCAACATTTGGCTTGATATTATTTGGAATACTTTTTATTGTTTTGGCAAACCTTAAATTCAAAGCTAGAACCAGCTCCTCTTCCTCCTTCTCAATATGAACAAGTTTGTTGACCAATGAACCCATATCAACCCTTTCACCAAATTGATCAATAAATGTTACCCTAAATTCGTGCCATGAAGAAATGCAATTCATAGGCAAATATGAAAACCAATCCCTTGCATCTCCTTTCAGAGATTGAACAAATAACTTCGTGACAACATCCTCTATATCAACCTCATAATCTCCCATTAGGTCACTAAAAGTATGTAGGTGTTTATTTGTTGATTCAACACCTTTCCCTCTAAACTTGGGCAAACAATTTATAACTTCACTGGGAATATGGTTAGGATGCCCTTGGATACCACTAAAAACTATTGGTCAGTATCTTTCCATAGAGAAAGCATTTGAGCACTTTGCATTGTAACATTTGAATTTGTAAGAGGATGGAAATAATAGAAATCCATGTTCAAATATACTTTTAATGAAAGCCTATTTCCCTCGCAACCCTTTTATCATAGCTCTACATCTTAACAAAACTTTAAATATTCCCAACAAAACCCTTATTTCTCCATTGTCTAGTCATTACTTATTACCAAACTTTAACATAAAATATTCATATCCTTTTGTGAACTACAGGAAGCTTACAAGTCTATCTTCAAAGTAGATTTTCATTCAATATGTGAATAACATTCCACACAAAGCATTTTCACAAATAACTTCTACACATAGATGATTTATTCTACTTTGAAGATGAAATAAGAATGAAGGACCAAATACTTGGGAATTACTGTAGACCTCACAAATTTTCTTCCTATGACTAGAAACTTTGCAGATTTATGCAATACACTTTCATAAATATAAATAATTCTTCAACATTTGATTCGATTCATTCACAGAGTTTCCACCTCTTAAAAGAGGACATAATCTTCAAGCAACTGAAAGCTCCTTAAAGATCAAATACTTTTATGAGTCCATTCCACCAGCAGAGCACCATTATTTCACAAAATATCCAAATATGCTGCAATAAATTTTTTAGAAACAAGGTTTTCTAGTCTTCAAATTATTTGACTCTTTTCAAAATAGATATACATCTAGCTACTTCCCCAACAAAGTTACCAATCTATTGGTGTTTCCAACTGATTACCTAAAATCCTCTAGAGGTTTTCCATACACTTATGATGGAGGATTCTAGAGTAGTGACCAACGAACGGGAGTCAATTCAATGACATTCCCCTACACCTTTGTCTATGTTAAACCAAGGGGGGTCACCTATTTGCAACACTCAATTTTCTCCACTGGTTTACAACTAGATTATTGTTTGACAAATCTACTCTCTACTTAAGATCAATAATTTGAATAAGATTCAAAACAACTTGACAAGGTTTCTTGATAACTATGGATTATAGGCCTAGAGAGTGTTGATTCTAAAACTAGACAATACATTAAAAAATGGATATTCATGATGATTTCTTAAAGAGTAATTCAATTCTGGCAGGGTTATGGCTTCTTGATCAATGTCTATCTAGGGTGCATAGTCAATCTCAGATACTAACTACATCTAATATATCAAACAAATTTAATCATAAGGCTCATAATGTCAATGCTTTACATTAGACATTCCCAACTTGACTTCTAATCCAAATCATACTTAAAGATCCACAATATTATATTCAAACCCCTAGTCCTTGTTAACAACAATTTAATCTACCCCTTAAGCAAATGCTAAGAAATAAGAACCAGACAATGTCCTTGACACATAAATGAAATTAATAAGACTTTCTATAAATTCCAAATAGAGATTTAATACAACATATGGAGACAAGATAAATCAGAACTCATGTATTAAATTATTCGTTCATTCTGATCAAAACTTTGATACATATAATGTGTCTGATAACAAAATACTTCTCCTATTTACCTAAAATGACACAATACAAATCAATCTTCCTTGCCACAGACTCAGAAACTTTGAACCATTATTACAAATGAGCACATCCCTTTTATAATTGCAAGGGCTTTCCTACATACATTGAGAAACAAGCACAAGTAACCATATTCTATTGAGGATACCATCATTCTGAGGAATCAAATCATTTTCCATAGTGGAAAGGCAAAGAGCATTTTGTCCTATATGCTCCTACCTTCTAGTGTGGTAAATGAGTAATCATTTTGTTAGTCTCCTAGAACATGGGCCACATTACATCATTGAGGCACTCAGGTATAACTATTTTTGTTTTACTTCATCCCTTTAAGCATGGGTTTGTATGACTGCCCATCTTTCAATTTTGGATTGCCAAACGTCATAACCTTGAAGGTTCTTGAGGCAGCCACCTATCATTGAAATAAGAAGCAGATGGAACTTCCTTTGTAAGGAAGTAGATGCAAGTGTCACTATGAACCAAACAAACAACTAATTAGTTCTATCAACTTACCTTTATTTCCTTATCACCAGCTAGACCATTCTAATGACATACTCTCCATGTGTCACAACTGGGTCTTTGATGAGTGCCATCTACCTCAGGGAGGAGAAGAGGGAGCAATGAGAAATCTCCTCATCTTTGCCAAGATTGAAGACTCAAAACAACACAAAGCTATTGGAGCCTCCAAGAAGGCCGCATTCTCCCTCACGAGAATGACACTATGAAGAAGTAGGGAAATAAGAGCAAGTTGCCTATTGTTGCTTCTCACTTTTACTTTTCCCTAAACCATCCATTCCTAGAAACACTCCTCTTGTGTTTGACTCTATATGAATAGAGTAGCAACCATGAAAAAAAGGAAGCATGTCCTAGGAAATTGGATGACATACTAAGCTCTTGCATAACAAAAATGGAAATATTCTACATTGTGCTCCTAGAAAAGAATGGTGTACAAAATCCATACACGAGCCTCCATTTATAGCAAAGGCATAGAGACCTCTACACTTGACCAATATTCGTCTATTAGTAGTTTAATCATTTTATCTCATCTACTTGTACCAGTCGTGTACTCAGTATTCAATTGGCTATCTCTGGTAATCACAACTTGTTCCCAAAAGTAGAAATGGAGACATGGTAATCTTGACACCAACCACATTCTATCTTCATTCAAAACCCCTGTATGTAGAACCTATCAAATCAATTTAAGAACAACTAGATAGGTAGCATTGAAACTTTAAAAAGTAGTGTACTTAAGAAACATATCATACGTCTCTATACCAAAGTTGAAAACACTTCCCTAAATGCCTAGTTGTGGCTTAGTACTCCTTCAACTCTGCTTATGTACTTAGAAAATCTTGTGTTTAACAGAACCCTTGTTTCCCTAATGAGATCGGTGAGGCTGGCCTTTGATTTTAGCATTTTATCCAATTCAATATGCACCCTATCTTATTCAACCTAAATATTAGGCAAAAAAATCCTGACAATCCTAGATACAAGGCCTTCAAAATCTCTTTTCAATATGTTAGCCCCCTTTTAGACTCATCACATTGTACAATGGTGGTATGGAAAAGCCCTCAAAGGATTTAAAAAATTTTAGTTCATCCTTAAATGTCACATCCATTTTGTTTTGGAAACTAGAAACTCTGCTAAAAAAACCTAACCAGTTTCCATCAAGTGACAGAGGAGGATTCAGTACATGCTTGATTTTTCTCTTCAATTTTTGGTTAACAACTCCAATCGTCATCTGTCACGTACCACCAATCTGTTGTTTCATTTGAATCTATGTCGTAGATCAATTCTGGGAAGATATCAATAGTCATTGCAATAGTGCAAACCCTTATCTCAAACCCCCTTTGCAACATGCAGAAAGGCACAAGCCATTGGATTAGCTTCAAAAAAACACATCATTGATCAACCCACCTAGGAGAGGACACATGTCCTCACCGCGCATCCACATTCTCATGACTTAAAAGATGATTCAATGCTTTACACGCAGAATGCATACTATTGGATCAACAACAGTGGGAGAGATTAGAACATAACTTTTAATCTCAACCCAACTGGGGGGTAGGTGGCACTATCGTGCACCTGTGTGGTTTTTAAATTCTTTGACTTAGAACCTCATGTACGACGTGCTTCTCATATTCCAGGGCCAACAATATCATAGCACATGGCATCCTTTGGGCCTAGGACTCACAACTGAATCCCCTCTGTCACTGCGATACGACCACCTACCATCATCCTCTTGATTTACAAATCCTTGGGGCTTATGCACTTCTAAAGAATGACATAATGTGTCAAGTGTCAAGCTAGCGTAGCATTGCAAGGAAATAAAAGAAGGCCCTCAGTGTAGACATGCTATACGCTATGTGCAACAAGGAACAGACACTTAGTAGGCACTCATTAGTACAAGTTTTCAAAGGTAAAAGCCAATGGGGTGGCAAACAAGAAGCAACTAGTTTTCTAGCAAAAGGGGTCGATATTCCTATGACAAGACAGGGGATAAATTGTAACTTAAGTCTTGTAGGAATACACTCAACACTGAGAGGGGGGGTGAATCAGTGTTGTTAACAATTTTAACACTTATTACTCCTTTTCTTAATTTAAATTCACAATTGTAGAATTCTTCAAATAAAACAAAGAAAATATGCAGAGTATCAAAACAAAACTTGACACAAGAAATTTCCTGAGTGGAAAACCCTCCTGGGGTATAAAAACCACTCAACTGCCTCACTGGCTTAACACAAATTTCTGATTACAATAATCTCACTGACATTACAATTCTGCCTCACTGGCATATTGTACTTCTCTGCATGTCTCACTGACATTACAACATCAACATTCAATGAAAAGAACAAATCAGGGGATTTCCCTGTTTCAATAATCACAATACCTTATTTCTCCCTTTTAAAAGAATCAAATAAATGTATTTTTCCTCTGCAACACAATTCCAAAATCAATTCACAATATAATAAAATCTCTGACTGCAAAATTGAAAAATTAACTTTCTCTGAAAATGATTATCTTTCAAAACTTCAATCTGCTCTGTAACACTTCAATCTTGATTTGCATCATCCTATCAACAAAAATTAATGCTCTGCTCTTCAATCATAAAAACCTTTCAATCTAGATTGCACCATCATACCTGCAAACATTCATCTCATAATAAAATCTTTCATCTTCTCAAGAAATCTTTCTCATCCTAAAAAAACCTCTCTCAAAACTCTTCAACTCAAAATCAACTTATTTTCTCATGCTCTGAAAAATTATTTTCACACTCATCAAGATCATCCCCTTATCTGCAATGATAATACACCTGCAATACAAAATCTCTCTATATACAAAATAAACTTCCATCAAAACAAAATCTTCAAAAATCGGTTCACCTTCAACATCATATTTTTTTCTCAATCTAATCATATTCTCTAATCAAAATCAAAAACAACAAAATAAGAAAAAATGAATTCCCTTTGAAGAACTCTGCCTTTTCATATTCCTCTCAATTAGAAACATTCTAAACCTCACTCTTTCCTTCACACAAAAATCCAATTTTAGTATCTCTTCATCTTCGGTGAGAGATGTAAGGAATAACATCCTTTATTGCCTTTTTGAACAATGGAGGATGTCAAGTTTAAGGCAATGAACTGACCGTTTGAATAAACTTTCTATTTAAAACATAGCCCTCTGATCTGCGGTGCCCACCATTTCTGTTTTAAATCCTGTTCATTGGATTGGATGCCTTTTAAAACAACATATGATCACCGAATTTGCTAGGAGATCAGGCTTAAAGCAACTTACCACACAACGAATAACGATGCCTCCAACCGGTCAACACTTAGAAAGAACCTGCTGTCACCGGTCACCTCAAAGTTATAATATAAAGTGCAAAATGTTATGACAGGCAGTAAGGTTAGAAAGAATAAGTGTTGAGCACAAAATTTATGACTTGTTAAGTGTTAAGTAAACCACATTTACCACTTCAATTATTCTAAACCTCAACATATTTTTAACACTTAATTGTAAACCAAACTTCAACTGATCTGCCACTGTCATGAAGCCAAGTTAAATGAAGTTAATATAATGCATATTAACTTATATCAAATGACACAAGCCCTTCCCCTGATTCAATATTGATAAAATGCAATGAATGTCATCTACTGAAATGACTAAGTTAGAACAACTTCACACAGGATCAACACTGATGTGTCACTGATGTCATTACCATGAAGGACCACTGAAATGACTAAGTCAGAACAACTTCACACAGGATCAACACTGATGTGTCACTGATATCATTACCATGAAGGACCACTTGTAAGAGTTTTACAACTTGAAAACTGAGATGATACCAAACCTCCAAACCACTGTAAATACTGAGATGATACCAAACCACTGTGATTACAACAAGTCACAATCAAAAGTGAGTCATAATTGCATGAAGACCACTCATAATGCCAACCTTAGCCACTTTCACTGAAAGCATGACTTAAACTGTCCTATGAAGAATCCTTCTGAAATATCATGTGATCAACACATCTGATCCAACAAGATGAATTCTCTGTAACCAATTCGAATTCATTAAAAAAAATTCACAACACTGATTGCATAACCAAACATGATATGTACCTGTCAACTGCATCTTGTGAAAACTGTGAAATGCAACATCCTGATATCCTGTTATTTTGACATCAATGAAAAGACAATATACTCAACTGTGAAATGTGCTACAAAACTCCCCCTTTGTCTTTGACATTGATGGCAAAACCATAACTCATTTCTCCCCCTTTTTGACATAAAATTGTCAAAGGCAAAAAAAATACCACAAGTAATAGATTCCTGTTCTTGTAAATGCAATCCTAAAAAAACTTTTGCCAAAACCAACACTTTACTTTACACTGATCAAATGCACAATACTATAACACTGCCAACCAAAAAAAATGTGTACAAAAACTATATACAGACTATGTACAAATGAGATTCAAGACATTAAAATAATCTAGAAAACAACTCCCCCTGAATCTAATATCTTTGTAACTTACTGAAGAGAGACAAGAGACAGAACACCCAGTCTCTGTCTCAGAGTTTCAAATGTCTCCTTTGGCAAAGGCTTTGTGAAGATATCAGCCAATTGATCACTAGTATGCACATATTCCAAAGCAACTTCATTTTCAATCACCTTTTCCCTTAGAAAATGATATCTGATAGCAATGTGCTTAGTTTTTGAATGCATTATAGGATTCTTTGACATATTGATAGAACTTGTGTTATCACAAAGAATAGACACAGGCTTTTTAACCTCAACCTTAATATCAAGAAGTGATTGTACCATCCAAAGTACCTGTGTACAACATGATGAAGCAGCAATGTACTCAGCTTCAGCTGTAGATAGAGAAACACAATCTTGTTTCTTACTATGCCATGCAACTAATCTGCCACCTAGAAAGAAAGCTGCCCCACTTGTGCTTTTTCTGTCATCAGGACACCCTACCCAATCTGCATCTGTATAGGCAAGAAGTGTAAAATCACTGTGTCTAGGATACCATAAACCAAAATCAAGTGTACCCTTAATATATCTAAAGATTCTCTTAACAACATTCAAATGTGATTGTTTAGGACAAGCTTGAAATCTTGCAACCAAACAAACAGCCTGCATAATATCAGGCCTAGAAGCAGTGAGATATAAAAGACTCCCAATCATAGATCTATACAGAGACTGTTCTACTTCAGGTGATTCATCATTTTTACTTAGCTTATGCCCTGTCTCCATAGGAGTACCCAAAGGTTTGCAATCATCCATTTGAAATCTCTTTAACATCTCTTTGGCATATTTATTTTGTGAGATAAATATTCCTTTTTCAAGCTGAGATACCTGAAGACCAAGAAAGAAAGACAATTCTCCCAACATAGACATTTCAAATTCTGACTTCATAATGTTAGGAAATGAATGACTCATATCATCATTGTTACTACCAAAAATGATATCATCAACATAAATTTCAACAACCAGAATATCCTCACCTTTGATTAAATAGTACAAATTACTGTCCACACCTCCTTTTGTGAACCCCTGTTCCTGCAGAAACTTATCCAGTCTATAATACCAAGCTCTTGGAGCTTGCTTTAAACCATATAAAGCCTTTTTCAACCTATAAACATGATCTGAATTATCTTTATTCACAAAACCTTCTGGTTGTTCCATGTAGACTTCTTCTTCAAGATCTCCATTTAGAAATGCTGATTTTACATCCATTTGGTAAACTTTGAAATTTTTATAAACTGAGAAAGCTAAAAACATTCTTATAGCTTCTAATCTAGCAACAGGAGCAAATGTTTCTTCAAAGTCAATACCTTCAATTTGTGAATACCCTTTGCAAACCAATCTGGCTTTATTTCTAACAACTTTACCTTTATCATCAAGCTTATTCCTAAACACCCATTTTGATCCAATGACATTCTTACCTTCTGGTCTTGGAACAAGTTCCCATGTTTTGTTCTTTTCTATTTGGCTTAACTCCTCTTCCATGGCATTAACCCATGCATCATCTTTGCTGGCCTTAACATAATTCTTTGGTTCCATTTCAGATATCAAACACACATGTGCTTGATTATGTGCAGCAGCAAGCTTTCCTTTTCTTGTTAACACACCACTATCCTTATCCCCAATGATCAACTCATGAGGATGATCTCTTTGAAAAACCTTTGAAAGAGTCTTTGTCTTAACATCAACTAATTTTTCAGGATCTTCTTCCTCTTCCTGAATTTCTTCTTCCTTTTGTGAATGATGATCAACTTCATTGTCATGAATCAACTGCATACAGGGCTGCAAATCCTCATCCACCTTAACATTAGTACTTTCAATTATTCTTTTGAGCCTATTGTTAAAACACTTATATGCCTTGCTATGTGTAGAATAACCAAGAAATATGCCTTCATCACATCTAGACTCAAAACCACATAAGCTATCATTATCTTTCTTGATGTAACACTTACTTCCAAAAATTTTAAAATACCCAACATTAGCTGACTTACCATACCAAAGTTCATAAGGAGTATAATTTGACTTTACCCTTAATTGAACTCTGTTCAAAGTATATACAGCTGTATGAACAGCTTCTCTCCAATAGACATTTGGCAGATTTGCATCATGTAGTAAGGTTCTTGCCATCTCTTTTACAGTCCTGTTTTTTCTTTCAGCTACTCTATTTTGCTGTGGAGTTCTAGGAGTGGAGAATTGCCTTCTTATTCCATGTTTTTCACAATACTCTTCAAATTCCTTTGAAGTGTACTCTCCTCCATTGTCTGACCTTAAACATTTTAGCTTGAAATCAGATTCCTTTTCAACCATCTTCTTGAAGATTTTGAATCTATCAAATGCCTCTGATTTATGCCTTAAGAATGTTACCCATGTCATTCTTGAAAAATCATCAATGAAAAGCATAAAATATGTTTCTCCTCCCAGAGCTTTAGTCCTTGTAGGACCACACAAATCTGAATGTATTAGCTGCAGAGGTTTTGAAGTAAAATACTCCTTAGGCTTGAAACTAACTTTGGTTTGCTTACCCAGCTGACACTCTTTGCATATAGTATTACTTGGTTTTGAAATATGAGGCATATTTCTGACATTGTGATTCCTGCTGATTCTCACAAGATTGTCAAAATTCACATGACCAAGTCTTCTATGCCACAACCAACTTTCCTCAATTTGACCCATGAAATAGATATGGCTATCAACACTTTTAGTTTCTGAGTTATGAAGATTGTAGATGTTACCACTAGTCCTTAGACCTGCTGCAATAACTTTACCTGATTTCTTTTTGATCTCACATCCATGTGCATCAAAAACCACATTAAAACCATTGTCACATATTTGACTGACACTTAATAGGTTGTGCTTCAGTCCTTCTACAAAATACACATCATGTAGTGGTGTTTCATCATTAAGAAGAATTGTACCTTTGCCTCTGATCATAATGCAATCATTATTTCCAAACATAACAGAGCCTTCATTAATGTCTTCAAACTTAACAAACTTATCTTTGTCCCCTGTCATGTGGTTGGAGCAACCACTGTCAATCACCCACTGTTCCTTCTTTTTGGCATGAAAAGCAGCTTGTGCAATCATAACATCTAAGCTCTTGTTGATTACCTTAGGTTTCCAAACAAGCAATTTCTTTTCAGAACCCAAGGAAGACAAACTTGAGACAGTATTTCTTGTTGTTTGCTGCATTTGCAATGAAGGTCTACAGAATTTGGCAATATGCCCAAAATTTTTACAATTGTGACACTTCAAACTTCTTAAAAACATGAATGGATTCCTTGGAAATAAATGCATTTTTCTTCTGACTCCAAATCTGCATTCACTGGCTTTGTGTCCAAACCTGTTGCAACAAAAACAATATCCAGTAAAGTGAGCATTATACCTGAAAGTATCACTTCTGTTGTAGTTTGTTGTCCTTATGATTGATTTGCCTTTTATACTAGCCTTTTGAAAACATTGTCCCTCTTCAAATCCAAGACCTGATTTATCTTTGAATCCTTTTTGTCTATCAAGAAGATCATCAAGTTTATCACTACTTCTACACATATCAAGTCTTCTTCTCAGACCAACAATTTCAGCTTCAAGTGTATGACATTCCTTGTCCTTGTTATTCAACTCTTTGTCTTTATCATCAATAATTTTCTTACTTTCTTCAAGAGAAAGAATTAGATCAGTAATCTGTTTCTCATAACAAGTTAACTTGTTATTCATGATATCATTTTCTTTTTGAAACTGACTTCTTTGTGCAATGATTTCCTTCTTAAGTTTCTTGACTTGACTTAATGCACACATCAATTCTCCTTCAAAATCAATAATTGCTTCACAACTGTTTGATTGTTCCTCACATTTTTCATTTTGAACTTCATTTAGAATAGCCATAAATAAAGTCTATGCATTTTCATCAAGAAAATCATCTGAATCACTTTCAGACATATCAACATTTTTTATGAACAAACTTCTTTTCTTTCTGAAATTATTTTTCCTTCTAGAAACAAACTGTTTCTTTTTAAATTGCTTCTTGTTTTCATCTTCATCACTGTCTAGGTCTTTGTAAGGACACTGAGTTGCGTAGTGTCCAATCTTTCCACATTCAAAACATTTGAATGGAAGCTTACCTTTGTACTTACCAACAGATCCCTTCTTCAACTTGCTTGCAAGAGATATTTCTTGATCATCATCCAAATCTTCTGAATCAGAAATCTCCTTTTCTTTTCTGACTAATTTGAAAGTAGCTTCTTTGCTTGAAGATATGTCATTGCTAATTCTCATCTCATAAGCTATGAAAGTGCCATGAAGTTCATCAAAGGTAACTTTGCTTAAGTCTCTTTCTTCTACTGCAGACACTTTGGATTCATATTTAGGATTTAAAGTCCTTAAGACTTTTGTAACAACTGTCTTCTCTTCCAGTGTATCACCAAGTCCTCTGATAGCATTTACAATTTCTTGGACCCTTAGAAGATATTCTGCCACTTTCTCATCATCACTCATTCTGAGACTTTCAAATTTGGCTTTGTAGGATTGCAGTTTTGCTTCTTTGATTTTATCATCTCCTTGATAAATATTAGACAGTTTGTCCCATATTTCCTTGGCTATTTTGCACTCCATGATTTTGACAAGTATGTCATTGGTAAGACCACAACATAATGCATTTTTAGCCTTAGCATTATTTTCATATGCTCTTTTCTCATCAGCTGTGCTAGGAGGATTTGTAGCAGTATATGCAGTAACAATGGTAGCATACACATCATACCCCAGAGATGACAAATATGACTCCATCCTGAATTTCCAAAAAGCATAGTTAGAACCATCAAACACAGGTGCTTTATAATTAGAGTAACCTTCTTGACTTGCCATGATAAGTATTCCAGAAATATGATCTACCCAAGCTGATTAAGCTTTGACAGGGAACCTGGCTCTGATACCAATTGTAGGAATACACTCAACACTGAGAGGGGGGGTGAATCAGTGTTGTTAACAATTTTAACACTTTTTACTCCTTTTCTTAATTTAAATTCACAATTGTAGAATTCTTCAGATAAAACAAAGAAAATATGCAGAGTATCAAAACAAAACTTGACACAAGAAATTTCCCGAGTGGAAAACCCTCCTGGGGTATAAAAACCACTCAACTGCCTCACTGGCTTAACACAAATTTCTGATTACAATTGTCTCACTGACATTACAATTCTGCCTCACTGGCATATTGTACTTCTCTGCATGTCTCAATGACATTACAACATCAACATTCAATGAAAAGAACAAATCAGGGGATTTCCCTGTTTCAATAATCACAATACATTATTTCTCCCTTTTAAAAGAATCAAATAAATGTATTTTTCCTCTGCAACACAATTCCAAAATCAATTCACAATATAATAAACTCTCTGACTGCAAAATTGAAAAATTAACTTTCTCTGAAAATGATTATCTTTCAAAACTTCAACTTCCTCTGTAACACTTCAATCTTGATTTGCATCATCCTATCAACAAAAATTAATGCTCTTCTCTTCAATCATAAAAACCTTTCAATCTGGATTGCACCATCATACCTGCAAACATTCATCTCATAATAAAATCTTTCATCTTCTCAAGAAATCTTTCTCATCCTAAAAAAACCTCTCTCAAAACTCTTCAACTCAAAATCAACTTATTTTCTCATGCTCTGAAAAATTATTTTCACACTCATCAAGATCATCCCCTTATCTGCAATGATAATACACCTGCAATACAAAATCTCTCTATATACAAAATAAACTTCCATCAAAACAAAATCTTCAAAAATTGGTTCACCTTCAACATCATATTTTTTTCTCAATCTAATCATATTCTCTAATCAAAATCAAAAACAACAAAATAAGAAAAAATGAATTCCCTTTGAAGAACTCTGCCTTTTCATATTCCTCTCAATTAGAAACATTCTAAACCTCACTCTTTCCTTCACACAAAAATCCAATTTTAGTATCTCTTCATCTTCGGTGAGAGATGTAAGGAATAACATCCTTTATTGCCTTTTTGAACAATGGAGGATGTCAAGTTTAAGGCAATGAACTGACCGTTTGAATAAACTTTCTATTTAAAACATAGCCCTCCGATCTGCGGTGCCCGCCATTTCTGTTTTAAATCTTGTTCGTTGGATTGGATGCCTTTTAAAACAACATATGATCACCGAATTTGCTAGGAGATCGGGCTTAAAGCAACTTACCACACAACGACTAATGATGCCAACAGGTCAACACTTAGAAAGAACCTGCTGTCACCGGTCACCTCAAAGTTATAACATAAAGTGCAAAATGTTATGACAGGCAGTAAGGTTAGAAAGAATAAGTGTTGAGCACAAAATTTATGACTTGTTAAGTGTTAAGTAAACCACATTTACCACTTCAATTATTCTAAACCTCAACATATTTTTAACACTTAATTGTAAACCAAACTTCAACTGATCTGCCACTGTCATGAAGCCAAGTTAAATGAAGTTAATATAATGCATATTAACTTATATCAAATGACACAAGCCCTTCCCCTGATTCAATATTGATAAAATGCAATGAATGTCATCTACTGAAATGACTAAGTCAGAACAACTTCACACAGGATCAACACTGATGTGTCACTGATGTCATTACCATGAAGGACCACTTGTAATAATTTTACAACTTGAAAACTGAGATGATACCAAACCTCCAAACCACTGTAAATACTGAGATGATACCAAACCACTGTGATTACAACAAGTCACAATCAAAAGTGAGTCATAATTGCATGAAGACCACTCATAATGCCAACCTTAGCCACTTTCACTGAAAGCATGACTTAAACTGTCCTATGAAGAATCCTTCTGAAATATCATGTGATCAACACATCTGATCCAACAAGATGAATTCTCTGTAACCAATTCGAATTCATTAAAAAACAATTTCACAACACTGATTGCATAGCCAAACATGATATGTACCTGTCAACTGCATCTTGTGAAAACTGTGAAATGCAACATCCTGATATCCTATTATTTTGACATCAATGAAAAGACAATATACTCAACTGTGAAATGTGCTACAAGTCCTTAGGTGACTGGCTAGGAAAGTCACCAATAGATTAGAACATCAGGATTATTACAATGGCACAAAGATTTTAGGGTTTTAGGAGTAATATTAATACTTAGGCAAACATACTAAAATCCTAAGATTTAACCAATGCCAACAAGGGGAATGCCACCTAGATTCATGTTTCATAAGTCATCATAAAATGAAAGAAGATGGTTCTGTTCATTTAGTGTTTTCAAAAATTCATGAGAATTATCCACATGTGAAAAATAAGGAATCACGTATGACAATGAATCGTATGAACTTTGATTCATTTGAAGGATTTTCACATGCCATTTATGAAATGGATGAGAGTAGAGTGCAAGGTTGCATGGAAAATATCCTCAATTGTAGAGAGAGCTTGTGCAATATCATACAAAGCTAGAATCAAATGGAGAAGATGATGAAGAATATTATGATAATGATGATATTGTAACTATTATAGAGGTTGAATACTAATTGAATGGTGATCTAGTAATTGTTACACATATGGTTCCTAAGGTTGACATTGATGTCAACACTATCTTGAATGTGTGATATAGTTCATGGTTGGATTCCATGTCCTATCCAGCAAAGAAGATATAGTTCATGGTTGGATGTCATGCCTTGACCAATGTAGAGTTGAGTATGAAGACTTATTAATATGGGAATTAGAAGCACTAAGATGATCAGATGTGCTATTAATGTTGAGAAGATGTTATTGGTGACCTGATCCAAGTTTCATGATGATTGGCTTATTGGAAGAGTGTTTTGCAATTTGAAGATAGTGTTGAAGAAAGTTACTATACGGCAATAGAATGTTCTGTATTCCTCTGCATTTGTAGATATGGCTATGCAGTTCTAGAACTATGTTTAGGGTGTAGTGAAGGTAATAATTCAAAAGTTTCAAATCATTTTCCTTTCGCTATGAAAGTTATGATGATAGAGTACCAACATGTGTTTTGGCAGACTAAGATGGTGTTAAAGGCCCATTAGAATACTCTGCATTCCTTCGGATGTGAATGGTTTCCTTTGCAGTTTTCTAGACATATTCATGGATGTGCATTACATGCTTCCTTGCAGTTTCAAGGTTCTTGGTGGTCTACAAGCTTAATTTTTTAATGACAGTATGTTGCAGAGTGTTTCAGATGACTTGTTTTTCCCAGAGTCCATGATTGAAGATGTGTGACGCAAAATCTCTAGCGTGTGAAGGTAAAGGGTGTTTGGAGTTATTATATGAGTTTTGTAGACTCACCTAGAAGAGTTTCTTGAAGATATTTCTTGTTTCCAGTACCGCACAAGGTTTTCAAGTTGTTGTGGCCATTATGCTTTAAGTTTCATGTGTTTTCTCTTAAGGCTATCATATTTTCAAATGAGTGAAGTGTGCGGATGTAATTACTTGACGTTTGATGCTGTAAAGAATGTTTTGGGCATGATTAAGCAAGTTTTGGTGTCCGCAAGGAATGGGTCTTCTATTGGTGTAGCGTGTAGTCTTGTTTAGGACTTGTCCTCTACATGTTTCATGTTGTGTGTTGTCTGGCCAACTTGTAAATACATTTTTCATGTTGTCTCTGGCCGACAAGCAATGCAATCAATGTAATATCATGTATAAATAGTAAATCAAATTGAGTTAGGCAAAGCATGATTGCAAAGTAATTGATAAGGTTCACAAGCAAGAAAAAGAGCAGAATGACTGCATTATGATGTGTGACTAAAGGAGAAAAAGTAGAAGTTGTAGATGTTGTCCCAATTCATCTTGAAGACTTATATGTGACAATAATCAAGTGTAGAGAGTACCTAATTGATATGATCATCAGAAGGAATTGTGAAGAGGTAGTATTGCAATCATCAAAGGCGTGAATTTCAATGTCAGTTTTCAGACAGTAGAAGGACTGTCATACTGTAATCCATTCTAAAGTGTGTTCTCATTTCAAGGAGTAGTTGCTTCCTTGGGAGTGATCCTAAAGCAAAGTTTTCATGGAGTAGTTTCTTCCTTGGGTTATATCCCTAAAATAAAGTTTGTAGGGAGTGGTAGCTTACTTGGATTGTAGCCCTAAAACTAAGTTGTTATTTTGAGCCTCATATATTGTGAGTTCATCCTCACTGTGGTTTTTCCTGTCTTGGGTTTTCCACATATCTAGTGTTGTGTGTTGATGTGCATTGTGTTGATCTTTCATGCTTAAATTAATATTGTATTGCTTAAGTGTTAATCTGCTCCAGAGAAGTTAAAATTTAATTAGATACTAATTCACCCCCCACTCTCAGTATCCTAGTGTGTTCAACAATTGTTATTAGAGCCAATTTTGTTTGTAGGAAGCTTAACCACTTTAGGAAAGTCCTAAGAGGAACCTCTTGCAACAATATAATGAAAAATGCAAGAAATAATAGAAATAGCAAAAACACAGAGGAATTTATTGATCGCAGGCCACTTCGAGGGGGTAACATCCTTTGAGCAAGCTCAATACAATAAATTCGTGGATGCCTTCATTGGCCTTAACACGTAATTATATACTAAGTCTAATCTAAACAACTATTACTTCCCATGAATGTGGGATAATACAATATACTCATGGGACAACTTACAAAGCTCATGCGTCCAACATCAATATACTAACAAAGTAAAGAGAAGGGTTAAACATGGGTTCCTAACATCCCCTCCCTTTTAGAAAAGTTTTTTCTTCAAAGCTTAAGATGTGGAAATTGTTGCTGAATCTAAAGGAGTGGTTCCCAGGTAGCATCCTCTAGTTGCATTCTGTGCCACTGAATTAATACCTTTGTGATGGATCGAGAGAGAAGTTGATGAGTGTGCCTATTGAGGATTGCTTCCAGCTCCAAAATGATGGATCCTTTGTTATCTAGTTCTAGTAAAATAGTTTGTGCTCTGATGTTGGTGCTAAGAACTTTCTTTAGACAAGAGACATGAAATACTGGATGAACGCGGGAAGAAGGAGGAAGCTCCAATTTATAAGCAACTGACTTAATCTTCTGAAGAACCTTATATGGCCCATAGAACTTTGAAGCTAGCTTATGATGCCCCTTAAGTTTTAGGGATGATTTCGTGTATGGTTGTAGACAAAGAAAAACCATATCACCTACTTGAAAAGCATGCTCAGAACAGTGTTGACCGGCTTGTTGTTTCATTCGATTTCTTGCCATGTGAAGATTGTCTTGCAAGATGCAAAGAATATGATCTTAGGTTCAGAGATTTGTGTCAACTACCTGAACTGGTGAACTGCTGGGGGTGTATGGAAGGAGCACTGGCAGTGCTTGACCATAGATTGCTTCATATGGAGTCATTTTAGATGTAGTGTGGTAGGAGGTATTGTACCACGATTCAGCGAGAGGGAGCCACTTTTCCCACTAATGTTGTTGTTCTGAGGTGAAGCAATGAAGATAAGTTTCCAAACATTTGTTGATAATTTTAGTCTGGCCATCTATTTGTGGGTGATACCTTGAACTCATCTTCATTTTGGTGCTAGTGTGTTGAAAGAGTTCTGTCCAAAAATGACTGGTGAAAGTTGCATCATGATCTGAGACAATGGAAGAAGGGATGCCATGAAGACGAAATATCTGGTCCATGAAAATTTGTGCGACTGAGGAGGTGGTATAGGGATGGATGAGGGCACAAAATGACTATATTTGGAAAGGCGATCAACCATCTATTGAATTGCCCTTTTCATTCCCTTCCAAAAGAAGTTATGCAGTGCCCGTTCATAAGTTTTGAGGAACCTAGAGTGCCCTGCCGATGGAGAAGCATGGAGTTCATAGAAGACAGCATGCTGAAGATCTATGCTCTAGGGAAGCACCAAATGACCCTTGTATCTCAGAGAAGTACCATCCCAAGAGTAATGCAGTACAACAGAAGGGTTATTGGCCAGTTGTTGGATGATTTGAGATAATGAAGAGTCATTGACATAGCCCTACTAGATAGATTCCAACCAATTTGGAATAGGCATAGAAATAGCTGAAAGAGAAGCTTGCTCATCAAATGTGTGAGAAAGAGCATCCACCACAATATTGTCCTTACGCTTCTTGTAAGTGATCTCATAGTCATAACCCATGAGTTTTCTAACCCATTTCTATTGTGCTGGGGAGGAGACACATTGTTCTTGGAAATATTTCAGCCTCTGGTGATCAGTCTTGATGTAGAAATGATTCCCTAATAGGTATGGCTGCCACTTATGTACTTCATGAAAAATAGCCATCATTTCCTTCTCATATGTAGAGAGTACTAAATTCTTACCTAAAAGGGCTTTACTGGTGAACACAATGGGATGTTCATCTTGAAGGAGAACAACATCAAGTCCATTGCTGCAAGCATCACTCTCAATAGTGAAGGTCTTAAAAAAATCTGGCATAGCTAGAACAGGTGTAGTACACATAGCTTGTTTCAATTTTTCAAATGCACACTCAGCAACATGTGTCCATGTAAAAGAATTCTTTTTCGACATAGCTATTAATGGAGTTGCAATCTTCTTGTAATTCTTGATAAACTTGCGGTAGTAGCCAGTCAGTCCCCAAAAACCACGGAGGCTCTTGAGTGTCTGAGGATGTGGCCAATTTTTCATGGCATCTATTTTGGTAGGATACACTCAAACCCCTTGGCCTGAAATAATATGCCCGAGATACTCCACTTCCTCCTACCCAAAAGCACATTTAGACTATTGTACATAGAGATGATGATCAGAGAAAAGTTGCAGTACAAGATCCAGATGTTGGAGATGCTCAACCCATGTTTTACTATAGATGAGGATATCATCAAAGAAGACCAGAATGAATTTTTGCAAGTAGGGCTAGAATATTTTATTAATCAATGCATGGAATATGGAAGGAGTATTAGTGAGGCCAAAGGGCATGACCAGAAACTCATAGTGGCCATCATGCATGCAGAAATCCATTTTAGAGATATCAGATCCTCATGAACTCGAATTTGGTGATACCCAGAATGAAGAACAAATGAGCGGCATGAAGCTCATCAACAATAGGAATCAGAAACTTATCCTTGATTGTGATGTGAATAAGTGCTTGGAATTCAATGCAGAAGCGCCATGACCCATCTTTTTTCTAGACAAGAACTGTTGAAGAAAAGGAACTAGTACTAGGGAAAATAATACCTTGCTTCAGTAAGTCCAGAATGAGCATCTCAATCTCTATCTTTTGGTGAAATGGGTAGAGGTAGGACCTGATGTCGGGAAGAATGCTTCCAAGAAGGAGCTGAATATGATGGTCCTCTGGTCATGAAGGTGGTAATCCCACTAGTTTGGCAAAGACACATGCATATCTATCCAAAATTCTTTGTAGATCCGAAGGACTAGTGGAGACTGCTGATGGTTGCATCTAAATGGAATGGAGCTGAGCAATGACACCATGTGAATTATTCTTAAGGAGGTTTTGCATGCGATGTGAATTGATGATGCTAAGAGACCTTGGTTGTAAGCCCTTCAATGTGTGTTTTTGCCCATTATCTGAAAACTGCATCCAAAGTTTAGCAAAATCCCATAAGATGGGTCCAAGTGTGTGTAACCATTGAGCATCCAAAACCACATCACATCCACCTAAGGGCAAGGTAAAAATGTCAGAGCATAGGTTATAATCTCCAATAGAGATACGCACATTACGACACTTCCCTTTGCAAGGTAATGTGTCCCCATTGGCAATCATGACTTCAAAGCTGGAGCAAGGATGGATAAAACAATCAGCCTATTTGGTGATCCAAGGGTCAATAAAGTTATGAGTGCTACCAAAATCAATGAGTATTGTAAGAGGGAGCTTCTTGAAGTAACCCTTGACCCACATGGTTTGTGGGGTGGTGACTCCTCCTAAAGCATGGAGAGAGATCTCTGGGTGGTCTTCCTGAGAAGGAGGGTCAACAGGTAGTTGTTAAATTTTGACCTGATCATCTACTGTATCCTAAGCATCTTCATAAACTTTAGTTGCAAGTGGAGAATCCACATCCAAGAGATAGAGATTTTTCTCAACACATCTATGTCCCCAAGTGAATTTCTCATCACAATTATAACAAAGCCCTTTTTCTTGCCCGCATCTTTTCTTCAGACAAATATTTATATAGGAGTTGTTCTAGGAGCTAGAGTGATTGGAGGTCTTTGGGAAACAATATTTATGAATGGAATAAAAGTGGATTTGGAGCTCTATTGAGCTATGATCTTGTCCTCCGCTAAATTAGCCAACCTTAGGGATTCCATCATTGTGTTGGGATGGAACATTTTAACCTCAGATCAGATTGCATCCTTCATACCACTAACAAAACAACTCCTGAAGAATTCATCAGACAATCCCTCTGTGTGATTGGCTAGTTTCTCAAGTCCTATTTGATATTCTCTCACAGTGCTAGTTTGGCAAAGTTTAGTGAGTGCTCCTATGAAGTCATCAAAAGCACTAGGGCCAAATCGTTGCAAAATGAGTTTGCAAAAATCTGTCCATTTTGGCTCTTCATGAGCCTTGATGTACCAATGGAACCATTGAAGGGCTTCATGTTCCAAATGAAAGGATGCAAGTGGGACTTTGTTGACATCAAAAGTATTATGCAGACTAAAATATTGTTCTGCATGGTATATCCATACAGTCAAATCATCACCATTGAAGCGATGAAAATAAAGCTTCGGCCCACCAAAATTTCTAGAAGAAGAGAACCTAATGTCTGCAAAAGACTCTGGCTGCCATCTAGTGTTTATGGCTAAATGTTGAAGATTAAGGCTGAGAACTTTATCATCTAGATCTTAGAGTTTGGTCTTGAGGGTTGCAAGTTCATCCTCCATGTTTTTTGCTCCTGTGTGGGTGATAACCATAGCCAGGAGCATTTTTTTTTTGGAATGGGTAGAAAAGAAAAAATGAAAACTTTTGTAGTAAATGAAAGTTTGGATTTGGGAAAAACTCGGATGGGTAATTAGGGTTTGACTAGGTTTTGGACACTTTCAGAGGGGTAGGGAAGCAGAAAATGGGGATTTCAGAAGCAAGGTGAAAGAATGAAAAAATTTGTCCAAGAGGGACAAAGGAGTAGAAGTAGGAAATGAACACTAGGGAAAAATTTGAAGGCTATTTGGTGAGAATCGAAGAAGTTATGGCAAACCCTAAAAATAGACAAATGTGGGATTCCTGGCTTCGATAAGTAGAATTTGTGATAGGGTCCTCAAGGAAGGAAATATGTAGAATGAAATTACAGGGGTTCTAGTGATTTTTTTCTAGAAACGATTTGCAACGGTATCTACAAAGGGCTCTAGACAGATTCATTCTGTGATTTGTTGGCTGGCAATAGATATGGGCCCTAGGTATGTTTGGCTACCTAAAGGTTTAGGGGAATCACTTGGCCACCAATGTTGTCTAATGACTTGCATATTGGGGCAGTACCCCTCACTCCACAACTCAAGTAAAACTGATAACCGCTTTGCCACAAATGACAGCTCTTGGTTTACCTCATGGATGGGAACTAGTCAATCAGGTAGGGGCCGTTGCCCTTTGCATTGGCAGGTCCTCTCAATGGGCCAGTTACTTAGGGGTTCTTGTGGTACTCCTCACAATGAGTTTTAGGGCTATGCGCAAACACTTCCCACAGTTAAGCGGATAGGGATTATTCCCTGATCTGAACCTGTAATTGAAATGAACAATACAGATGTGAAAAAGAAAGAACTATTACAATAATCACAGTGCCTGGAGGCCACTGTAGAAAAAAAAAATTGGGTAGAAATTCCATCCAGCGAGCCCAAGAAAGTGCTTTGATATCAGATGAGAGGAACCTCCTACAACAATATAATGAAAAATGTACGAAATAACAGAAATAGCAGAAACACAGAGGAATTTATTGATCGTAGGCCACTTCGAGGGGGCAACCTCCTTTGAGCAAACTCAATACAATAAATTTGTGGATGCCTTCATTCACCTCAACATGTACTTATATACTATGTCTAATCTAAACAAATATTACTTCCCATGAATGTGGGATAATACAATATACTCATGGGACAACTTACAAAGCATATGCATCCAACAACAATATACTAACAAAGTAAAGAGAAAGGATAAACACGGGTTCCTAATAGGTCAAAGATGGAACATAATGGATCTAGCAAGATACCTAGGTTCAATGGAACAACTTATGCTTTTTGGAAGCTAAGGATGGAATGCTATATAAACTCTCTAGGATGTGGTGTTTGGCAATAGTTATAGCTATAAGAAACCACTCCTAAAAAAAGATATAAAATCCTGGTGAATCTTCCATTTTTTGGAAAAAAATATTAATTTATATTGGTGAATCTTTCCTTTTTTTGAAAAAAATATTTAATTTTATTGGTGACTTTTTTAAATCACTAGAAATTTGTAGAAAAACCTAGCAAATCTTGAAAAAAATAGGAAAAGGCATTAATTACAATGACGAATCCTTCCTAAAAAATAAATTAAATTCGTATGGAAAAGTAAAGGCCTAAATGTGGTAGTGATTGACTAGTTTAAGGTGTAGTGCTTGTGTCTATAATTCCTTAGTTCCTTAATATTCTAAATCAAAAATTAAATATTTTAAATTGGCCCAAAATTATTTTTTACCACCATTGATTTTATTTATAATCTAATGGTTTGGGTTTTATTTCACAAACCAAAATGTACCCATAGAGCTCTAATGCCCATGGATTTGGGCCCCATGGGCATTGGAGCTCCATGGGTACATTTTGGCCCATGGAATTTAACCCTAGCTATTAGATTATAAATTGAGATCAACAACCAAAATACAGCTTTAGGATGGATGGGCATTGGAGCTCCATTAGTACATTATAACCCATGGAATACAACTGTGGTTGTTAGATCATGAATAAAATCAATGTCGATGATTAAAAATTGGTGATATGGCCCTAAAGTAACTAATAAGTATATGATATTATTGGTGAATTAATTACATTTTCTACTAAAACTTATAAAATTTAGGCAAATTTGATCTAATTATGTATCGAATATTGTGGCAAATTTTTGAGTTTAAAATTTTAATAAAATAAATATTCTGGCGATTTAACTAGGACTAAAATAATTTTTTTCAAAAATGTGGCGATTCAAGTCACCATATAGCATATACTATTAGCCAAATTTTAAATTACCAATTTCAACTATTAGCCAATTGGCGAATATTAGCCACTAAAAAATCACTATTTGGCAATCTGTCAAGACTTGTTACAAAGTGCTTGCTATTATTTCTACAAATCCAGATGAAGTTAAGGAATATGATAACAATGTCAAGGAAAAGTTTTCTATCATGAGTGGGTTAATTGATTCAAAACTTTCAAAGGTAATGATTTGTAGTTTTGTTAAAGATGTTTGGGTTAAACTTGAAACCATTTTTTGAAGGAGATAAGAAAGTAAAGCAAGCAAAGATGCAAATCTTCAAAAGAAAATTTGAGACCCAAAAAATGACAAAGGATGAAGACATTGTTGGATATATTCTCCAAGTGAACAAAGTGGTTAATGGCATCACAGATCTGGTGGAGAAGTGAAAGAAGATGAGATTGTGAAGAAGGTTCTAATATCTCTTCCCAAATCTTATAGTCATAAGGTATCTACTATTGAGGAGAATGTAGACTTGGATACATACACTGTAGACAAACTATTTGGTTCCCTTACTGCCTTTGAAATGAGAGAGTTTGGCAGTGATGCTCCAAAGAAAGAAGTTGCTTTCAAAGTCAGTATGAAGACAAACGAAGAAGTTACTAATGAAGATGAGAGCTTTGATGAAGTTGAAGCAAATTTTGTGAGAAGACTGAAGAAAGGCACTGGAAAATACAAAGGTAAGTTACCCTTCAATGTTTCAATTGTGGAAAGGTTGGTCACTTGGCTTCTAAATGTCCTTTTAAAGAATCAAAGGGTAGTAACAAATGAGACAAGTTCAAAAGAAGTCTGTATTCCATAGAGATCAGTTACTCTTCAAAAGATGAGGATCATGATGATTCAAATTATGAAACACTTTTCATGGCCTTGAGTGTTGGTGACAAAAAAGATGGTGTTGAATAATGTGAGAAGACTAATGTCTTGCAAACAAATCAAAACAATGACAGATCAGTAATTGTATGGAATACTTTTCATGCAAGAGAAGAAGATAAGGCTTGGGTAATTGACAATGGTTTCTCAAATCATATGACTGGTGATAAGGAGAAGTTTATTAGCCTTGAGAAGCGAGATGGTGGTGCTGTCAAGTTTTGTGGTGATGAGTCAACACAAATCTATGGAAAATGTGCTATAACTATTGATGGGAAGAATAGGACAGAGGATGTCCTCTATGTCAAAGGGCTAAAACACAATCTTCTAAGTTTCAGTCAAATGTACAACAAAGTTTATAATCTCACCTTTCATGCCAAGGGTTGTGAAATTAGAAAGGTAGGGTCCAGAAAACTAGTTGTAGAAGGTATCAAGACATATGGCGATATCTATCATTTGAAGGAGGTAAATGGAGGAACATGTTTGTTGGCTCAATCCAATGAGTGTTGGCTATGACACAAAAGAATGAGACACAAAATTTTTGACAATATGGTAATGATTAACTCTACTTATGCAGTGAGAGACATGCCCCAGATAATCAAGCCTACAAACATAGTATGCAAGGAATGTCAATTGGGAAAGAAGACAAAGATGAATTTCAAAAGTAAGGAGTACTCTTCTTCAAATCCATTAGAGATGATTCACACTGATCTATGTGGCCTTACAAGATTAGAGAGTCAAGAAGGTGAGAGGTATTTTATGTTTCTTATTGATGATTATTCTAGAATGACTTGGGTTACTTTCTTAAGAGAAAAACTAGATGCCCTTGATAAATTTAAGGTGTTCAAAGATATGATTGAAAATGAAGTAGATACTAAGATCAAATGCTTAAGGTTTGATAGAGGAGGTGATTTTACTTCAAATGAATTTGAAATTTTTTTGTGAAGATCATGGTATTAGGAGACATTTGTCAGCTCCTAGGACCGCTTAGTGAAATGGGGTAGTAGAAATAAAGAATAAAACTCTAAGAGATGGCTAGGGAAATGTTGAAAGATGTAGATCTGCCTAATATGTACTAGAAGGAAGCAGTTCACATTGTTGTCTATCTAATTAACAGAGTGTAACTAAGGATCAACAATACTAAGACCGCTTATGAGCTATGGTATGGAATACCTCCCACTGTCAGATACTTTAGGATCTTTGGAAGAAAATACTATATTATAAGAGATGAAGGAGACATAGGAAAGTTTGATTTAAGAAGTGATGAAGGAATCTTTCTTAGTTACTCAACCAGAAGCAAGGCTTATAGATGCTACAACAAGAGGTTGGGAAAGATGATTGAAAGCACAAATGTCAAGGTAGATGAAGACCTGCATTAAATCTCACAAGAATTAGAGGACTTTGAATTTGATATCTTTTCATACATTAAAGATGAAGAAGAAGAAGTGAAAGAAGAAAAGGAATAGGAACTACAATAGATGCCTAAACCTCCAACAAAGTATGTTCAATAAGAGAACTCAGCAGATCAGATCATTAGAGATAACGATGAAGGTGTGTAGAAAAGGAGAAGGCTTGCTAAGACACACGAGAAAGGAAACTTGTGTTTGTTATCAAAAGTAGAATCCAAACCTAGCAAAGATGATGGTTGGATAAAGGCCATGGAAGAAGAATTGGATCAAATTGAGAAGAATTAGACATGGGAATTGGTTCCCAGACCAGCCAATAAGAATGTTATAGGAACTAAGTGGGTGTTCTGAAACAAGTTGAATGAAGAATGTGAAGTTGTAAGCAACAAAGAAAGATTGGTATACAAAGGATATACACAAGTTGAAGGCAATGACTTTGAGGAGACTTTTGCTCTAGTAGGTAGGATGGAGGCAATCAAAATGTTCCTTGCTCTTGTTGCTCATAAGAACTTCAAGGTATATCATATGGATGTTAAGTTAGCTTTCTTGAATGGTGATCTAGAGGAAGAGGTTTATATTGAACAACTAGATGGTTTCTAGATATCAGAAGATGTGGACATGGTGTGCAGACTCAAGAAGGCTTTGTATGGTCTCAAGAAAGCACCTAGGGCCTGGTATGCTAGCCTAGACAAGTGCTTACTTCAACGGGGCTTCAAGAAAGGTACTACAAATAGCAATGTTTACATCAAGGAAGAAGAAGACAAGATATTGATAGTTGCAGTATATGTTGATGACATCATCTTTGCTAGAGATGATGATATGTGTAAGATGTTTGCAGAGGAGATGTAAAAAGAGTTTGAGATGTCTATGATTGGTGAGATGTCTTTCTTCCTTGGACTTTAATTTACTCAGCTAGATGCTGGTATCTTTATTTCTCAAGCTATGTATGTAAAATAATTGTTGAACAAGTTTGTTATGGAGTATTCAAAACCAGTGAGTACTCCCCTGGTCACTGGACGATGCTTGAGAAAGGATGATGAGCCTTCGGAGGTGGATTAGACTGTCTATAGATCTATGATTAGAGGATTGTTGTACATGACTACTTCTAGACCTCATATTATGCATGCAGTATGTGTGGTTGCTAGATATCAAGCTAATCCCAAGCAAACACATGAGAAGGAAGTGAAAAGGATATTTAGATACTTGAAAGAAACTCTAAATTATGACTTATGGCATCCAAGAGGTAATGACTTTGATTTAAGTGCCTACGTTGATACTGATTGGGCTAGTTGTGTTGATGATAGAAGGAGTACAAGTGGCGGTGCTTTCTTTTTAGGAAGCAGATTGGTTTCATGGTAGAATAAGAAGCAAGATTCAGTATCCTTATCAACTGTAGAGGTAGAGTACATTACAGCAACATCCTTCTGTACACAAGTGTTGTGGATGAAGAAAAACCTAAAGGATATCAAGGTAATATATGATGAGCCCATTCCTATTTTGTGTGACAATACAAGTGCTATAAATATTTTCAAGAACCTAGTGATACATTCTAGAACCAAGCATATAGCAATCAAGTATCACTTTTTGAGAGACAAGGTTGCAAATAAGGAAGTGAAGTTGGAATATGTTCCAACAAAGGATTAGACTATAGATATTTTCACAAAGGCTCTTGCAAAGGACACTTTTGAGGATCTCCAACATAGGTTAGGGGTCATTGCCCCTCTTTCTTCTTGCTAGATGCATAGTGGTGCATCTATCCAGGGGGAGTTCATGTCATATCTTATTCCTGGACTAATGGTGGCTATCTCTTAGGAGGAACATGTAGTGGTTGCTGATGATAGGGGGAGTTTTTTATTGCAAGAAAAAGTTATGCACTAAGACAGAGTGCACAGGTATGTGGTTGTTGATGAGCAGATAGTGGTTTCCCTTTGTCCTTGATGTCAAAGGGGGAGAAATGTACATGTATGTGCTTCCATCAATGCCAAAGGGGGAGATTGTTACACATATGGTTCCTAAGGTTGTCATTGATGTCAACACTAACTTAGATGTGTGATATATTTCATGGTTGGATGCCATGTCCTATCTAGTAGAGAAGATACAATTCATGGTTGGATGTCATGCCTTGCCAATGTAGAGTTGAGTATGAAGACTTATTAATTATTTGAGAATTAGAAGCACTAAGATGATCAGATGTGTTGTTAATGTTGAGAAGATGTTGTTGGTGGCCCGATCCAAGTTTCATGATGATTGGCTTACCAGAAGAGTGTTTTGCAATTTGAAGACAATGTTGAAGATAGTTACTATATGGTAATAGAATGCTCTACATTCCTCCACATTGGTAGATATGGATATATGGTTTTGGAACTATGTTCAGGGTGCAGTGAAGGTGATAATTCCAAAGTTTCAGATCATTTGTCCTTCCACTGTGAAAGTTATGCATGATAGAGTACCAGCATGTGTTGTGGCAGAGTAAGCTAGTGTTGAAGGCCTGTCAAAATACTCTGCATACCTTTGGATGTGAATGGTTACATTTGTAATTTTGTGGATATATTCAAGGATGTGCATTACATGCTTTCTTGTAGTTTGAAGCTTCTTGGTGGTTTGCAAGCTCAATTTTTTAAAGACAATATGTTACAGAGTGTTCTGGATGATTTGTTGTTGCTAGAGTCCATGATTGAAGATTTTTAGCACAAAATTTTTGATGTGCAAAGGTAAAGGGTATTTGGAGATATTGTATGAGTCTCTTAGACTCACCTAGAAGATTTTCTTGAAGATCTTTCTTGTTTCTAGTACCACACAAGGTTTTCAAGTTGTTGCGGCCTTTTCGCTTTAAGTTTCATGTGTTTTTGCTTAAGGTTGTCCTATTTTCAAATGAGCGGATTGTGCAGATGTAATTCCTTGATGTTTTATGCTATAAAGAATTTTTTGGACCTAATTAAGCAAGAGTTGGTGTCCGCAAGGCATGGGTCTTTTGTTGGTGTAGCGTGTAGTCTTGTTTAGGAATTGTCCTCTACACATTTCATGTTGTGTGTTGTCTAGCTGACTTGTAAATGCATTTTTCACGTTGTCTCTGGTGAACAAGCAATATAATCAATGTAATATCATGTATAGATAGTAAATCAAATTGAGTTAGGCAAAGTGTGATTTCAAAGTAATTGATAAGGTTCACAAGCAAGAAAAAGAGTAGAATGACTACATTATGATGTTTGACTCAAGGTGAAAAAGAAAAAGTTGTAAATGTTATCCTGATTCATCTTGAAGACTTATATGTGAGAATGATCAAGTTTAGAGAGTTCCTAACTGATCTGATCATTAGAAGGAAGTGTGAATATGCAGTATTGCAATCATCAAAGGTGTGAATTGCAATGTCAGTTTTTAGACAGTAGAAGGACTATCATATTGTAATCTATTCTAAAGTGTGTTCTCATTTCAGGGAGTAGTTGCTTCCTTGGGAGTGACCCTAAAGAAAAGTTATCAGGGAGTAGTTTCTTCCTTGGGTTGTAGCCCTAAAACAAAGTCTGCAGGAAGTAGTAGCTTCCTTGGGTTGTAGCCCTAAAATAAAGTTGTTATTTTGAGCTTCATATATTGTGAGTTAATACTCCCTGTGGTTTTTCGTTTCTTGGGTTTTCCACGTATATCTGGTGTTATGTGTTAATGTGAATTATGTTGATCTTTCATGCTTATATTAATATTGTAATGCTTAAGTGTTAATTTTCTCTGTAGAATTTAAAATTTGATTAGATACTGATTCACCCTCCCCTCTTACTATCCTGGTGTGTTCAAAAATAATTTCATATCTCATTCATTAAAGGAAGCTTCAAAGGAGATTGCCACATAAGTTACAAAAAGTGATTGCATTGGTCTATTTCATGAGCTCCCACATTTTGGGGCATAGAGGCGATTGAGCATGGTGAAGATCATAATAATATATTTTCTTGGTTATTCAACAAGGGTGTCACCTTCTTGATGAAGGAGATTGTGCTCTTGACAAGGGATATTGTGCTCTAGAGCATGTTCATGGCTTCTTTTTAGAGCATATTTTATATGATCATGAAAAGAGCACAAATGAGGTATGTGTGGATTCCAAAGAAAAGATGGATCCATTCACCAATATCAAGGATGTAAACTCTCTCCTTCTTAAAGAAGATCATCAAATGCACTCTAGGTTCCCTTGTCATAGCATTTTAGAGGTCATTTGTAGCAATGAAGAGTTGCATGTTGACAATAATCAAGCAAGGTCTTTATTCAGGAAAGGATTCTAATCAAATTCAAGACTAGCATGGGTAGCACCATTGCATTTAAGAAAAAAATTGGCATTTTATTGAATCAAAATGATGAGGAAGAACATGTGAATAAGGTGACTAATGGTTTCAAGATATCAAGCATCTCTAAATGCAAGCAAGAGCATGTGATCCAATGATTGGTCTTCCCCTCCCACCCTCTACCAAATGAAGATCAGCATGCATGTCAAAGCAAGTGGCATCATAGATGGAGAGAAAATATGCCAAAACATCAAGTCACAAAGATGTATACGTTCTTTTTATATTTCTTTGTACAATTTGCCTTGTCTCTCTTCATTTTAAAATTGATTCCTTGGAGCATCAATATTAGGTGAGGTAGTTATGTTGTAGTTCTTGCAAATGGGCATGTTCCCATTTTTCTAATTTGTACATTATAGTTTGATTTTAGAAACAAGTTATGGTTTGCAACCATAGTTTTTAGCTTTCAGTTGTTTTTTAATAAAGCACAATTCCAATTGGGTTTCTAAGTGTTTGGTGTAATGGTCTGCATTTTTCTAGGTTTGGGCCATTGCAATGTGTCAATAGTTATTACAGGGTTCATGTTTAGATTTTTCTTCCATGGTTGTGTAATGGTAGTTCACATCATTTTGAGTTAAATTAGAGCATAATTTCTTTGATTGCTCTAGGTTGTAGGTTCATAGGCTATTGTAATGTCAGTTGGTTTCTTGACTATAATGCCCAATGGAGTTAAAGAAATCAATGTAGGTCTGACATGTGTGAGCAGACTTCCCCACAAATTGCTACAACTATAGTGCTATTCTCATGAACTAAAAATTTGATCTCACCATTATAGTAATGAGAGGGGTTGTGGCCTACACTGAGTAGATATTTCATAGGTAATGCAAAAGCATTGATAAACATCACATAATCTTTTCTCTCTCACACCAATCAACATCCTATGTACACCATGGTGCTAGTATTGACTTGGAGTGGTTGTGCACCATTATAAATAGGTGACCAAAATTATAGCTATAGAACATTTTGCAGGCAAAATCATATTTGAAATATAAACCAATGACTAAGTATTGTGCAAGACACCAAGGGTTGAATGTAAGATTAAATCCAACTTAGTAAACATAATAAGACATGATGTGGATGGTGCATATCATGTTCATCTTGGCATAATTCACATGCCTACTGGATGTGGTCATGGCCTAATCTAAGATGAAAGGGATGTGATAGCTTCCTGCCTAGCATATGTGAAATCTTGGTATGTAGTAGAGGAGTCTGCAACCCTAGTTGGAGGCTACTCTTTATGATATTAGGTTACCCACAAACAAGGATGTTGGTTCAGGCTAGCCATGAAGGCTTACAACATAAAAGAAAAGTGATGCACAATCATCCATAAGAAGTGCACATGCCTTTGCCTCATGTCCTTAATTCAATTGATCTAAAAAAAGGCAAGGTGATCAATTTCCATTGCTCAATAGGAAACACTAGCTCCATCCACCTATCCAGAGCCACCCATCTCCATAGCATCCAATAGTTAGTACATCATTTAAAACCTACTAAAGATGTTAGTTTATGTTGTTGCACCATTTATCTACATAAGGGTCTAGTGCCTCTGATTTTGCTTTTTGTTAGACTAATAGTTGTTCTTTTAGGACTAGACATTATGACACTTTGTTGATGTTGGATTCACTGCTATGATGACAGTTTGATGATACTTTGTTGATGTTAGACCTACTGCTATGATGACATTTGTTGATAAGTTTTGGTGTTACTGCTATTTACTTGAGTTATGCATATGTTATGACAAGCTTTATGGACATATTAGATGATGTGGATTAATTTAATTCTGAGCTTTATGTGTTTATTTGATTATGCTTATGATGCTATTATTTGGTGATTGTTTGTATTTGATCCTCATGTAACTGATTGTTCTATCTTGTTCATTAAGAAAATGAATGTTATACGTGATGTGGTTACTTGTTTGATGTGTTTGGTGAAAGGGACAGTGTCGCATTACTCATGCATGAGTACCCTACTATGTTGTGATTTCCTTTCATAGTGTGTTTGACTGAGTGATTATATATCTATATGTTTGACTATGTTGTTTGTTGTAGGTTGTAGGTATCAGACATTGAATCCAACTGAATTGATAGGTCTGAGCATGCCTTAAACCCAATGGAAATTATTGAATGAAGATAACGTATGGTCCCCTAGCTTAGCCATCATCCTTGAAAAGGATGAGTATCCAATTTTGTATCCAGTCAGTGTGGTCAGTATAGGCATGATAGTCAGTCAGTGTTATTGTGGTCATGCTTTTCAGTTGTGCATAGTGATCAGGTATTGTTCAGAATTTGGATTATTTAGCTTGTAATTGTTTGATTAATGTTTTGGTTAATTGCTGCACGTAAGTTAAGAAGGCACTTTTGATAAATAAATATAAATGCTTATATGTAAATTTAGTTTATGGAAAATATATTATAATGTAAAGTTGAGGTCAATATTTAATAATAATAATAATGAAATAAATAAAGTGCTATAAAATAGAATTATAAAGATGATTATTAAATGCAAACAGACAAGAGTATGTTTTGATAAATGATTATAAAAATAAATTTATAAATAATTATGAGTTGTCATAAAATGAATATATACTAAATATTAAAATAAATAAAAATAAAAATTATATTTTATGGTTGTAAATTAAATAAATAGCAAATTGTGAGAAAGTAAAAAGATGGAATTTGTTGTCATTAATAGAAATTGGGCATGAGAATTTGTGTTGTGACTCCTGTAAAGGTGGGGGTTGTGAAATTTGGGCAGGAAGGTTTTTGGAGAAACCAATAGGAAAAATTTAGAGATTTCTCTCTATAAAAATCATTTTTGAGAGAATTGGTGGTGGATTGGGAATCCTTGTTTGGAGACTAGAGAGATTGGTATGCAGTTGTAGAAATTGATCTCAACATCAAATCTTCAACCAGTCAAGCATTTGGATCGAGGTTCCATTGATTTCTATATTTTATCTCAGTTTTCTTTTGAAGCCTTTTCAATAAATCCATTATTGCATGCTCTGTCACCTATGTCCTCTTTAGCCAAATATTATGGCATTGCATTTTTTAGTGCATATATTTATGATTTATTTCCTCTTGACAACCTTGATTTGCATTACTGTATACCATTAGAGATCTTATTTTTGTCAACCAATATGCACATATATTCTATTTCATGATATTTGAATGGCATCATGACCCACCACACTTTGAACGACGTTACATGTGTTTTCTTGATACTATAGATCACATATGAATATAGGATTTGAGTATGGCTGCTTTTGATTTGGATCCTAAAAATGATGAACGACTTCTATTATTCTCTCTAACATTGATACAAAAGCTGACAGAATGCTGGCAATGGCCATTGAATTTTGTTGTAAACCTCCCAATTGCATTTGCTTGAAATTGTTTGATGCTCCTCAATGAATCCATTTTGTGCATATCCTGCAATCATTAAAATCCATGAGATGACGTCTCTCTGAGGTATCGATCAAACAATTTGTGTGGTTTGTCCATGCGTCCTAATTTTGCATCGGTCATACAGTTTGTGTGTTATGTCTATGCGTCCAGAATGTTGCATACATATCAGCCAGAGCTTTCAAAGTTTAGGGTTTCCTCAATGTCAACCATGCTCACATAATGATCAATTGTAGGCGTAATTTAATAAGGGTTATACATGTGATTGAAGTATGTACAGCTCTCGTCCACTACATCTGTGTGAAAGCATACGCCTATAACCTAGGTGAAGCTTACAATGTTAGAATGTGCTCAAGAGTGCATCATTGATTCATAAATTAGGGAGCAACCTTATTAAATCCATCTATGTGTATTTTGCAATCATTGAAATCCATGACATGACATCTCTTTGGGGTGTTTGTCTTACAGTTCGTGAGCCTTGTCTATGCATCCAGTTTTTGTATACATTTCTGTCAAGCCTTTTTCAATGATAATATCTGCATTATATGCTTAAAATGCCAAAAACTTGTTCCAAATCTCCCATTTTTGTATGCGCTGGTAGAATGCTAGAAAAGGTTGTTGATTTTGGTTTTACACCTCTTAGTTGCATTTGTTTGAAAGTTTCTAATGACTATTCAATAAACACGTATAATACATAGCCTAAATTAAATAGTTTACGTGCCTTGTATAAAATCTTTTTAGGTTTCTCTAGAGTAATAGTAATTAGGGGTTCCTTAATAAATATTAATATTAGGGTTGGGATTTAAACTATAATGTAGATATTTATCCAACTTGCATTATAATCTAATGGTTGTTGTATAATAGTTATTATATATATGCATTTTGATATGTAAATATAACTATATCCTCATATTTTGTTTGAATTTAAGAGAATATTAAGGAGGCTCTCAAACTCGGATAATCAAAGTCTTATGGTCTGGAAGTTAATTATTCTCGTTATAATAGAAAGGAGTATATTTATGTTTATGTTTATATCCTATAGAATTTAACTAAATATAGATTTCACGAATATTATTATTTAGTTATTTAAATGTAATTTGTTGATTTATCCTTAATATAAACATAAACAAATTACAAGTTATGTTTTGAATTTGATAATATTAATTTACTTCTAATGACATTATTAATTGTAATTCGATATCGTCGATTAGTCTTTAAAATAAACATAAATTAATTATAAGTTGGTTTGGTGCTAATGATTGCAATTTGCTTGTAATAAGGTTATGAAATTTAATTTGCGGGTAATGAGTTAGTTATGTTTTCTTGGTCACTATGATTTTACATTGACCTGAGTTGTTTAGTTTCCAGAGGCCTAGGATGTTTATGTTTTGATTTCATGTATTGTGTTGATAGGTGTCTTGAGATAATGAAGTTATAAGAGCATGATGTCTTTTATTTATGTATAAGGATTCTAGTTTATGATAATGTGAGATGATGTATATTCTATGTTTTAAATGCATCATGATGAGAAAAGTGATAGATCATGCTTGGATGGTGTTATGGGATTTGAGAATCTAGATGTAGTGAAGGGAGAGTGGCTTTCATTGTGGGGTCGAGGCCCAAAGTGGCTTGCTAGGGTAACCCATTGAAAGTTGGTAATCAAGGGATAACTTAATAATAAATTTATGAGGCGGGCTAGTTATTCACATTAAACAAGATAATTGGATCCCTCACCCATGCTTGTGGTGCTTGTTTAGACTAAGGATGGGTTGAGAAGGCCTAGTTGGTAAAATCAACTTCCTTGTCCTCACAAAAGGAATGTTTGTTCCGCATGTGTCACCCTATGGGGCCGGCATTTAGTGAGAGACTATCAGGTTATCCATAGATGGGGGCCAGTGTTTAGTGAGAGACTGTCAGGGTAACCCATGCTAGGACCATGCTATGACACTCTTCCCTACTGCAGCCTAGCATTCCCTAGTTGTGTTTTCCCAATTAATTGTGTGAATGCCTCTAAAGCTGATGTTTGAGTTGCTTGTGTTGTTCATACTGATTCGTGTTGTATTAGAGTCATATGTAGTCCTTGTAGCTATTAGTCTACCATATTCTTGACTATTTGTTGTAGTGGGACCTTTTTTGTCTCCTGGCATGGGGGGTGGACCTTAGGGTTCCACATGGTCGGGTGGTTGTGCCTTTATCTCCATTGGTTTCCTCTGCTGTTGTTCATGTGCGAGAAGGATGTATCTCATGTAGTAGATTCCAGATCTTGTTCTAGCTTGAGGAGACAGTTACTTATGTTTATGTTCTAGTCTTGTATATCAGTTGAATTATGTACTAAAATTTGATGTATGCATCCCAATGTAATCAGAAAAAGTGATAGTGTCAATAAAGTAATGATGTACTTTTATATAAAGGAATTTGTATATGTGCTTGTAGTTCTATATACAGGATCTTGATGATTACTTATCTGATGCTATAATATGGAAATGTATGTGTTTATTCATTTAATGCAATAGATTTAGAATGAACTATTGTTGTTAGTTAAATCACGATGTATGTTTAGATCTTGTCAATAGTTTTGTTAGTAATGCAGCCGTGGAACCCTAGAAGACAAAGATTAATTTATATGTTATGAATAGATATGATTCACATTACTTTGTTATTTGTTTCTTTTTAAAAAAAATTCTGTTTAGTATAGCATAGCTGTGTTGTTCTCTGGGGTTCCTTGGCGGGGTGTTACATTTGGTATCAGAGCCAAAGTTCTAACACTAGGTACTTTGGTTTTATATGAGCCCATTATGTTGTCCTAGTTGCTTAGACTTTGGAGGTTATGTTTCCCTCTTTCATCATCCTCGCCTAACAACCTGAGGTTGTCCTTTGGCGATGTTTGTGTAGGAAGATGCCTAGAGGTCAAGGACGAGGTCAAGGATGAGGCTAGAGTTGAGGTAGGGTATGTGGGAGAGATGGTGGTGGTAGTCCTCTTTCTAGTTCCCCTTGTTTGAGTCCTTAGGAAAGTGAGATTCAAAATCAAGAGAATCAGGGTCAGCCAGAGTTAGAGGTAGCTCAATTGTGTCATTTTTTGGAGGAGGTCCTTTCTCACCTAGGCTCTAGATAGGAGGTTGATCCGCAGGTGGAGAGGGAAAGAGAAAGGTCTCCTAGGACAAGAGAGATTATAGCAAAGCAGGAGGCTATCTTAGCACGTCACATGAGAGACCTCTTGAGGGCATGTCCTCCCACTTTTGATGGTTCTAGTTGTGTTTTGGAGGTAGAGACTTGGTTGATAGATTTGGACATGTGTTTTTCCATGCATCCGTATTGTAGTAACACCAAGGTGAGATGTGTTATCTTGTACCTTAGAGGTTTTTCTTCTACATGGTGGTGATTAGAGGAGTAGAAATTACATTATTGGTATAGTTTCTTAGCAATTATTTTTGGAGAGGTTCAGAGCTCATTTTCTATCAGATCATTGGAGGCAGCGACGTGCTGACGAGTTTCATGGGTTGAGAAAGATGACTATGTCGGTGGAGCAGTATGAGCATAGGTTCTATGAGCTTAAGTAGTACACAGGTATTGGAAATGATGAGGCCATGTTGGTTCAACACTTCATTAGGGTCTTGAATTCCCATATCAGTGGAGGAGTTCATGTCTTTGAGCCCAAGACCATGGAGGTGGCAGTCGAGAAGGCTTGTCTAGTAGAGGAGAATTTGGCCATGGCTCTAGGAGGTCATATAGGTGTGTAGATTGGTAGTGCACCCCCAGCAGGCTTCAGGTCTCGTGGTGGTTACTCTTAGGAAGTGAGTTCTTTTAGGATCCATCATGCACCCGCTAAGGGTGAGCAGTAGTAGAAGCAACAACATTCCTTGTTGAAACCAAAGAATTCTTAGTCTTTGCAGGGTAGTAGGTTTAAGTCTAGGAAAAATCAGAGTTGGCTACGAAATAAGTGTAATCGTGTTGATTAGCCAACTCAGAGCACATAGTCTATAGTTAGTAGAGGTAGTTTTTAGTAGTCCAATGCACCCTTAGGTGGTGGAGGATATGGCAAAGGTAGAAGATGTTTTTGTTGCAGCCAGCAGGGCCATATAGCTAGGTAGTGTCCACAGAAGAATGCTATAGGATTTAGTCAGAGGCCGGTAGCCTCAGAGCTAACCATGGGTGATACAGGTAGGTTTCATAGGGTGTTTCTAGTAGTTGATAACTGCCAAGCAGAGCATCAAGGCATAGTTGTGGAGACTATAGGTGTGTTGCAAGGTATTGGTATTTCCATTCTTTCCAACTATGGTGCTTCTGATTATTTTATTTCCCCCTCTTTAGTGGACTGATATGGATTGGTGGTAGCAAATCAAGATGTTAGATGGCAGGTCAAATTGGCCTCTGGAGATAGAACAACAGTAGAATCCCTCATGTATGGTTCTTGTTTGAGGATTGGTTCTCTCTTTAACATGGTGGATCTCCACATCACACCACTAGGATCTTATGATATGGTGTTGGGTATGTATTGGTTGGATGCTCATTGAGTAGTGATAGATTGCCAGTGTAAGTCAGTATGGTGTTTGGATGATTTGGACAGTGAGGTAGAGGCAATTGGCATTCAGAGGCCCATCTCCTTATGTATGATTTATGCCATTCAGTTAAGGAGATGTATTCGTTAGGGTTGCCAGTTGTTTTCCGTGATGGTTAATGATTTGGAGTTAGGGGAGAGTTGAGAGGTATCCCTTAACGATCATTCTATCCTTAAGGAGTATGCAGATGTCTTTCCCAATGAGATTTTGGGGATGTCACCTAAGCATGACATTGATTTTAGGATAGATCTTTTTCCCGGAGTAGAACCTATCTCACGAGCTCTGTATCAGATGACCACTCAGGAGATTAAGGAGCTTCGGTTGCACCTAGAAGAGTTGTTAGAAAAGGGATTCATTCATCCTAGTGTCTTCCCTTAGGGAGTACCTATCATTTTTATGAAGAAAAAGCATGGATCCCTTCAATTGTGTATTGATTATCGGCAGTTGAATAAGGTGACTGTGAAGAATAGATATCCCTTTCTGCGGATTGATGATCTCTTTGATTAGATTAAGGGAGCTAAGGTGTTTTCAAAGATTGACCTAAAGTCAGGGTATCATCAGTTGCGTATCTCTAAGGTAGACATTCATAAGACAACATTTCACACTCATTATGGACACTATGAATTCACTATTGTGGCATTTGGTTTGATGAATGCACCGTCTGTGTGTATGAGCCTAAAGAATGGTGTATTCCGCACCTACCTTGATAGATTTGTCCTTGTGTTCTTGGATGACATATTTATTTATTTGAGGACTATGGAGGAGCACGAGGAGTAGTTGCGGTAGGTTTTGCAGTGTTTGAGAGAGAATCAACTATATGCAAATTTGGAAAAGTGTGAATTCTTTTAGACAAAGGTGAGATATTTGGGGCATGTTATTTTTGGTGAGGGCATTGTCGTGGACCCCTCGAAGATCCAAGCCATCATGGAATGGCCTAAGCCCACTAATGTTTTAGAGATTCATAGTTTTATGAGTTTGGCAGGCTATTATTGATGGTTTGTGCAGGGTTTTTCAAGAATAGCTCACCCTATCACTTCCCTTCAGAGGAAAGGGGAGAAGTTCATTTAGTCAGAGAAGTGTCAAACAACCTTCCAGACTCTCAAGAAGTGGTTGACTAGTGCACCCATTTTGGCAGTTCCTGACCCTACTGGTGACTTTGTGGTGTGTATCAATGCATCTTTGGAGGGTCTAGGAGCAGTTTGGATGTAGGATGGTCACGTGATAGCCTATGAGTCTTGTAAATGTAAGGATCACGAGTTGAACTATCCCATACATAATCTAGAGTTAGTTTCTATTGTGTATGCCTTGGTGAGATGGACGAATTTCTTGTTGGGGCATCGGTTTGAACTGCATAGTGATCGCCATAGTTTATAGTACATATTCACGCAACCAAAATTGAATGCTAGTCAGAGGTGGTGGATGGAGTTCCTTTGTGAGTATGATTTTGAGGTGAAGTATATCTAGGGTAAGGAGAATGTTGTGGTAGATGCTCTTAGTCGGTGGAGGCATGAGCTTTCAATAGTCACTCTTGGAGTGGATTTGAGAGGTCAAATTCTAGCAGCACTTCTTGTTGATAGTTGGTATCAGGAAGTGAAGTTAGAGGTTGAGTTAGGCAAACCCTTGGAGGGTAGACTTGTCAGTTACTTCCTTGAGTCAGATGGTCTCTTGCGGCACTTGGGTTGCATCTATGTTTCCGTTTCAGAGGGTCTTCATACCCTAATTGTGTCAGAGGCACATCAGGCACCCTATTCCACACATCTGAGAGTCAAAAAGATGCACGTAAACATCCATCAATTATATTTTTGGGTTAGAATGAAGAGGGATATTGTTGATTTTGTCTCGAGGTGTCTTGAGTGTCAAAGGGTTAAGGAAGAACATCAGCACCCCGCACGTCTTCTTCAGCCGCATATTGTTCCATAATGGAAATGGGACATCATTTTAGTGGACTTTATAGTCAGCTTGCTTGTATCCTCTCATTGTCATGATGCCATTATGGTCACCATGGATAGGTTGACTAAAGTAGTACACTTCTTGTTGTTATATGGAGCCTAATCAGACTTAGAGGTTATATTTACCCCACTTTTATCGGCGTGGTTTCCCCCCAAATTCCTATGGGATCAAGGGGCAGCGCCCCTTGCGGGGGTTTGGGGGCAGCACCCCCAAGACGGGGTCAAGGGGTAGCACCCCCAAGTGGGGGTTTGGGATAGGTATCTTCTCTTGGTGGCTCTTGGTATTATGTTCACCCAAACACGGTTTTTTATTATTTTATAATGCACCAGGAGTTATTTTTCATTGACCGACATAAGAAAACCCTATTTTTGTAACCAGCAAAAAGCTTGATAAAAAGCAGCTAAGGGTTAGGGTTTTGATATTGTATTGTATTGTAGCATTTTGCAGCAGTATTGAGTTGCAGGGATTGTTGATTGTAATTGGTTTGATTTACTGGATAATAATATTGGACTCTTTGTTTGGTGGATGTAGCCCGAGTTTGGGTGAACCATGTTAAAACTTGTGTCTCGTTGTTATTATTTTTGTGTATTTCCATTCCTCTATTTAATCTTTAATTGCATTTAATTGATATCTTCTTCCGACTAACCCTAACAAGTGGTATCAGAGTGGGTTGTGTTTGATTATTATCTGCAAGAAAATTTCACGGTTGAGTGGGAGCAATTGCGGATGAGGGTAAATTGAAGGTCAATAAATTCAATGGGAAGAACTATCAGTTATGGAAGATGTAGATGGAGGACTACCTCTATCAAAAGGATTTATGGATGCTATTGGAAGGAGTAGCCAAGAAACTAGTAACAATGTCTGATGAGGATTGGAATCTTCTTGACAGAAAGGCATTGGGAACCATTCGATTGTGCTTGGCACCATCAGTGGCATTCAATATAATGGAAGTGAAGACAACAGATGGTCTAATGAAAGCTTTGGCAAAATTGTATGAAAAACCCTCAGCCTCAAATAAGGTATTTCTTATGAAGCATTTGTTTAATCTGAAAATAGTTAAAGGTGGATCTGTGACCGATCATTTAAATGAATTTAATACAATTTTTAGTCAATTGACTTCTATAAATGTAAAATTTGATGAAGAAGTTAGAGCTCTCTTGATATTATGTTCATTGCCTAAAAGCTGGGATAGTTTGGTAATGGTGGTTAGTAACTCTATTTCTGATTCAACTACCCTGAAATTTGATGATGTTGTTGGTGTTATTCTGTGTGAGAAAATTCGTAGGAAAAGCTCACGTGGATCCACATCAGGCAGTGTTTTGAATGCCGAAAACGGGGGCAGATCAAAGGAGAGAGGAAAAGGTTCTGGAGGTCATGGGAAGTCACGAGGAAAATCAAAGGACAAAAGATCCCAAACCAGAGGATAGAAGGATTGCTGGTACTATGGAAAACCAGGTCATCTGAAGAAAGATTGTTGGTCTTAGAAGAACAAAGAAGGAGATAAAACAAGAAGGCAATAAGGAAGCAAATGTGGTAAGCAATAAATCTGAAGATGATGCTTTGATTCTTTCCCTAGATAATGCTGATGATTCATTGGTTTTAGATTCAGGGGCCTCATTTCATACTACGCCCCATTAATTTCCTTGATTATGTCCAAAGGGGATTTTGGGCTAGTTTATTTGGGAGATAACGAACCCTGTCAGATTGTTGGAAAGGGAAGAATCAAGATTAAGTTGCAGAATGGAAATCATTAGCTACTACAAGAGGTAAGGCATGTTCCAAGGCTTAGTAGGAATTTAATTTCAGCAGGGTAGCTAACTGAACAAGGTTACACTATTACATTTACTGATAAAAATTGGAAGGTTTCAAAAGGTGCCTTAGTAGTAGCAAAAGGTGTGAAAGTAGGAACCTTATATCTTTGTACAGGTCATACTATTCCTTCTACTTTAGCTGTTACAGAGAAAAAACAAACAAGTTCAGGAACAGTTGCTGCAGGTTTGCAGGAAGAGACTAGAAAAGTTGCTGCAGGTTCTGAGACAACACTGTGGCATAACAGACTTGGGCATATGAGTGAAAAAGGTATGAAGGTACTTCATTCTAAGAAAGTTTTACCAGGTCTGAAATGTATTAATATGGATTTCTGTGAAAATTGTGTGTATGGAAAACAAAAGAGAGTTAGTTTTCTCAAGGATGGGAAGCAAAAGAAAAATAAAAAGTTGGAGCTTGTGCATACAGATGTATGGGAGCCAGCTCAGGTATCTTCTCTTGGTGGCTCTCAGTATTATGTTACACTCATAGATGATGCAACTAGGAAGGTATGGATTTATTTCCTTAGGCAGAAATTTGATGTATTTGAAACATTTAAGAAATGGAGAAGCTTGGTTGAGAATGAGACGGGTAACAGATTAAAATGTCTAAGATCTAATAATAGCGGTGAGTATTACAGCAAAGAATTTGAATATTATTGTTCCTTTAATGGAAATCGTAGGCAGAAAATGGTTCCAGGGACTCCACAGGAAAATGGAGTAGTTGAACGCATGAATAGGACAATAATGGAGCGTGCAAGGACTATGAGATTGCATGCTGGACTACCTTTAAACATGTGGGCAAAGGCTGTCAACACTGCTGTATATTTAATTAACAGAGGTCCTTTAGTTCCTTTGGGCTGTGGTATTCTAGAGGAAGCATGGACAAGCAAGAAGGTGAGTTATTCTTTTTTGAAAACCTTTGGCTGTGAAGTATTTGCACATATAGATTCTAAAAATAGAACCAAGCTGGATACGAAATAAAAAAAATATACATTTGTTGGATATGGAATTGATGAATTTGGTTATAGGCTTTGGGATTTTGAAAATTAGAAAATTGTGAGAAGCAAGGATGTTATATTCAATCAGAAGGTGTTGTACAAAAATCAGTTGCAGCAGCATGAGAAGAAAGAAAAGGATTATGTGGTGCTGGATGATACTCCAAATAGTGATGTTCCAGTGGTTCCTCATGCTCCGCAATAGCAACCAGAAATACCACAAACTTCAGTGAATGTTAGACGGTCAACAAGGATAAGTAGACCTCCTGAAAGGTTTTCTCCCTCTTTGTATTCTATTTTGTTAATAGATGCTGGTGAACCAGAAGGGTATGATGAAGCTATGCAGTTGGATACATAGGTTCAGTGGGAGCTTGCAATGAAAGAAGAAATGGACTCCTTACTGAAAAATCAGACTTGGGAATTATGTAAGTTACCTGCAGGTAAAAAGGCTTTACCAAATAAATGGGTTTACAGGCTGAAAGAGGAAGATGGAGGTAAGAAAATGTTTAAGGGTAGGTTAGTTGTAAAAGGATTTGCACAGAAAAAGGGCATTGATTTTGATGAGATATTTTCTCTGGTTGTCAAGATGACTTCTATTCGTACTATTTTAAGTATTGTGGCTACTGAAGATTTGCATTTGGAACAGCTAGATGTGAAAACTACCTTTCTCCATGGTGATTTGGAGGAGGAGATATATATGGAACAGTCCCAAGGATTTGAGGTCAAACGTAAGGAGAAACAGGTGTGCAGATTGAAGAAGAGTTTGTATGGCCTGAAACAAGCACCTCGTCGACGGTATTTGAAATTTGACAGTTTTATGGCTGAGCAAGGCTAAAGCAGGTGTAATTCTAACCATTGTGTTTATTTTAAGAGGTTGGATAATGACAGCTACATTATTTTATGTTTATATGTTGATGACATGGTTGTAGCTGGGTCTAACATGGATCACATAAGAGAGTTAAAACAGCAGTTAGCACAGTCATTTGATATGAAGGATTTGGGGGCAGCAAAACAAATCCTTGGTATGAAAATTTGCAGAGATAGGAAGAACAAAAAATTGACTCTATCTTAGGCTGCTTATGTTGAAAAGGTGTTGCAGAGATTCCACATGGAGAATGCAAAAGCTATCAGCACACCTTTGCCTAGTCATTTGAAATTGACCAAGGAGATGTGTCCTAAGACACAAGAGGAGGAAGATAAAATGTCCAAGGTACCCTATGCTTCAGCTGTAGGAAGTTTAATGTATGTCATGGTATGCACCAGACCAGATATTGCAAATGCTATAGGAGTCATTAGCAGGTATATGAGTCATCCTGGATTAGAGCATTGGAATGCGGTAAAATGGATTCTTAGATATTTGAGAGGTACATCCAATAAACACTTATGTTTTGGGGGCTCTAATACTGATTTAGCAGGTTATGTAGACTCAGATTTGGCAGGGGATATTGATACCAAGCAGAGTACTATAGGTTATGTCTTTATTGTAGGTGGAACAACAGTGAGTTGGATTTCTAGGTTGCAAAAGGTGGTTGCTTTATCCACCATAAAGGCAGAATATGTAGCTACAACAGAGGCAAGCAAGGAGATGATATGGCTGCAATCTTTCATGAAAGAATTGGGCACACAATAGGTTAACAGTTATTTGTTTACGGATAGCCAGAGTGTCATACATCTTGCAAATAATTCTGCCTTGCATTCAAAGACCAAACACATACAGTTGAGGTATCACTTCATTTGGTCAGTGTTGGATGATGGACAATTACAGCTGGCAAAGATACATACAGATGACAATTCAGCAGATATGTTTACAAAGGCAGTAATAAGGGAGAAGCTGAGCTCCTCTTTAGCTTTGGTAGGTCTTCTAGACTAAAAATAATAAAAACAGAATAGCAGAGTCTAGGGAGCTTATTTCTAGTGGGAGCTACAGGGTCAGTGATGTTATGATCAGTCTCCAAGTGGGAGATGATATGGTGTGGAGTCTGATCAGTCTCCAAGTGGGAGATTGTTGTTATATGGAGCCTAATCAGACTCAGAGGTTATATTTACCCCACTTTTATTAGTGTGGTTTCCCCCCAAATTCCTACGGGGTCAAGGGGCAGCGCCCCTTGTGGGGGTTTGGGGGCAGCACCCCCAAGACGGGGTCAAGGGGTAGCGGTATTGAGTTGCAGGGATTGCTGATTATAATCGGTTTGATTTACTGGATAATAATATTGGACTCTCTGTTTGGTGGATGTAGCCCGAGTTTGGGTGAACCACATTAAAATTTGTGTCTCGCTGTTATTATTTCTGTGTATTTCCATTCCTCTGTTTAATCTTTATTTGCATTTAATTGATATCTTCTTCCGGCTAACCCTAACACTTCTCTCCTATTCAGTCTTCATATAATGCTTCTTCTGTGGCTAGAATTTTCATGGAGGACATAGATTGCATGGGATTCCTCGCAAGATCATCTCCTATAGAGATCTAGTGTTCACTTCAGCTCTCTAGACGTCCTTGCAGCATGCATTGGGGACTCAGTTGAACTTTAGTTCATCTTACTATCCAGAGATTAATGGGCAGACCGAGAGGGTTATGAAGGTCCTTGAGGATATGTTCAGGATATATGTCATGGATTAGCAGACCCGCTGGGAGGATTATTTGTACTTGGTGGATTTTGCATACAATAATGGGTATCACAATTCTATTGGTATGTCCCCTTTTTAGGATTTGTATGGTCATCCTTGTTGGACCCCACTAAGCTGGGATTGTCTTGAGGTAGAGTTCTCCTAGGACCAGAGATGCTTCGGGAGATGGAGTGGCAGGTTGATTGTATTAGAGAGCATTTGGTGGCAGCACATGACAGGAAGAAGAAGTATGCAGATGCTCATAGGGCTAATCACCACTTTTCAGTTGGAGAACGAGTGCTTTTGCAGGTGCATCCATGAAAGAGTTTGATCTGTTATGGAAAAGACTCTAAGCTTGCACCATGCTTTGTTGGGCCATTCAAGGTTTTGGAGAGGATCAGCCCTATTGCATACCATCTTGCTTTGCTACCCAATTTATCGCGCATCTATGATGTATTTCATGTTTATGTTCTTAGGCCATATTATCCAGATATTTCTCATGTTCTTGACTAGAATGCTTTACAGGTAGAGGATGGGCAACTAGTTTTGGAGCCTGTAGGCATTTTGTAGTACAAGAGACTCTCCCTCAGGGGTAGAGACATAGAGCAAGTAAGGGTCCAGTGGGATCCTAATGATGAGGCTTCAACTACCTGGGAGGATGCATCCCAGATGCAAGAGTTATATCCATACTTGTTTGGAGGCTTCTAGGAGTAAGCATGATTCTAGGGGGGAGGATGTAGTGCCCCTCATTTTGCTTTCTGTTAGACTGATAGTTGTTCCTTTAGGACTAGACATTATGGCACTTTGTTGATGTTGGATTCATTGCTATGATGACAATTTGATGATACTTTGTTGATGTTAGACCTACCGCTATGATGACATTTGTTGATACTTTGGTGTTACTGCTATTTACTTGAGTTATGCATATGTTATGACAAGATTTATGGACATTTTAAATGATGTGGATTAATTTAATTATGAGCTTTCTATGTTTACCTGATTATGGTTATGATGCTATTATTTGGTGATTGCCCATATTTCATCATTATGTAACTGATTGTTCTATCTTGTTCGTTAAGCAATTGAATGTTATGCATGATGTGGTTACTTGTTTGATGTGTTTGGTGAAAGGGACAGTGTCACATTACTCATGCGTGAGTACCTTGCTATGCTGTGATTTCCTTTCATGGTGTGTTTGACTGTGTGATTATATATCTATATGTTCGACCGTGTTGTTTTCTACAGGTTGTAGGTATCAGACATTGACTCCACCTGAATTGACAAGTCTAAATGTGCCTTAAACCCAATGGAAATTGTTGAACAGAGATAATGTATGGTCCCCTAGCTTAGCCATCATCCTTGAAAATGATGAGTATCCAGTTTTGTATCCAGTCAGTGTGATTGGTATGGGCATGATAGTTAGTCATTGTTGTTGTGGTCATGCTCTTCGATTGTGCATAGTGGTCAGGTATTGTTCGGCATTTGGATTATTTAGGTTGTAATTGTTTGATTAATTTTTTGGTTAATTGTTGCACTAAAATAAAATTATTAAGTTAAAAAGGCACTTTTGATAAATAAATAAAAATGCTTATATGTAAATTTAAGTTTATCGAAAGTATATTATAATGTAAAGTTGAGGTCAATAAATAATAATAATGAAATAAATAAAGTTCTATAAAATAGAATTATAAAGATGATTATTAAATGCAAACAAACAAGAGTATGTTTTGATAAATGATTATAAAAATAAATTGATAAATAATTATGAGTTATCATAAAATGAATATATAGTAAATATTAAAATAAATAAAAATAAAAATTATATTGTATGGTTGTAAATTAAATAAATAGCAAATTGTGAGAAAGTAAAAAGATGGAATTTGTTGTCATTAATAGAAATTGGGCATGAGAATTTGTGTCGTGACTCTTGTAAAGGTGGGGGTTGTGAGATTTGGGTAGGAAGGTTTTTGGAGGAACCATTGAGAAAAATTTGGAGATTTCTCTCTGTAAAAATCATTTTTGAGAGAATTGGTGGTGGATTGGGAATCCTCATTTGGAGACTCGAGAGATTGGTATGCAACTTTAGAAATTTATCTCAACATCAAATCTTCAGCCAGTCAAGTGTTTGGATCCATGTTCCATTGATTTATGTATTTTATCTTAGTTTTTTTTAAGCCTTTTCAATAAATCCATTATTGCATGCTCTATCGCCTACATCCTCTTTAGCCAAATGTTATGGCATTGTGTTTTCTATTGCCTATATTTGTGATTTATTTCCTCTTGATAACCTTGATCTGCATTATTGTATACCATTAGAGATCTTATGTTTGTCAACCAATATGCACATATACTCTATTTTATGATATTTGAATGGCACCATGGCCCACCACACTTTGAAGGGTGTTACATGTGTTGTCTTGATACTGTAGATCACATATGAATATAGGATTAGAGTATGGTTACTTTTGATTTGGATCCTAAAAATGATGCATGAATTCTATTCTTCTCTCTAACATCTATACAAAAGCTAGGAGAATGCTGGCAAAAGCCATTCAATTTTGTTGTAAGCCTTCCAATTGCATTTGCTTGAATGTGTTTGCTGCTCCTCAACAAATCCATTTTGTGCATATCCTGCAATCATTGAAATCCATGAGATGACGTCTCTCTGAGGCATTGATGAAACAATTTGTGTGCTTTGTCCATACATCTAGATTTTGCATCGGTCAAACAATTTGTGTGCTATATCTATGCATCTAGATTGTTGCATACATATCAGCTAGAGCTTTCAAAGTTTAGGGTTTCCTCAAGGTCAACCATGCTCACATAATGATCAATTGTAGGCATAATGAAATAAGGGTTATACATGTGATTGAAGTATGTGCATCTCTCATCCACTACATCTACGTGGCAACATGCGCCTATAACCCAGGTGAAGCTTACAATGCTAGAATGTGTTCCAGAGTGCATCATTGATTCATAAATTAGGGAGCAACCTTACTAAATCCATCTGTGTGTATTTTGCAATCATTGAAATCCATGAGATGATGTCTCTTTGAGGTGTTTGTTTGACAATTCGTGAGCCTTGTCTATGCATCCAGTTTTTGTATACATTTCTGTCAAGCCTTTTCCAGTGATAATATCTACATTATGCATTTAAAATGCCTGAAACATGTTCCAAATCTCCCATTTTGGCATGCGCTGGCAGAATGCTAGCAAAGGTTGTTGATTTTGGTTTTACACCTCTTAGTTGCATTTGTTTGAAAGTTTCTAATGACTGTTCAATAAATACATTTAATACATAACCTGAATTAAACAGTTTAAGTGCCTTATATAAACTATTTAGTTTTCTCTAGAGTAATAGTAATTAGGGGTTCCTTAATAAATATTAATATAATTAGGGTTGGGATTTAAACTATAATGTAGATATTTATCCAACTTGCATTATACTCTAATGGTTGTTGTATAATTACACTGAGAGGCGTTCTACACTCACAGCAAGGGTTGAAAGATTTAGATTCCAATGTAAACAAAATTTGTGTAAATAAATAAATTTGTGGAAGCCAAATGGATAGAAAAATAGAAAAACTTGGGCAGTTATGGAGTGAAACCTTTATCACATTAAACAAAAAATAAATAAATTCGACAAAAAATAAATAAATTTGACAAAAAAATAAATAAATTCATGGAAGCCAAATGGATAGAAAAAGTGAAATCTTTATTATGTTTGAAGAATATGAAAAGTCTCGCAACATAGTGTCTTTAAATTAAATCATGTGAGCATATCAAATATTCTAACTGCAAGTAATTTATAAATACCAACAAATTGGAAGATATCTCTCGGCGTACTATAGATATATTTTTTAAATATAAATGTACTAGTTCCGCCGAGAGGCATTCTACACTCATAGCAAGGGCTAAAAGATTCAAATATTTTGTTTGAGTTTAAGAGAATATTAAGGAGGCTCTCGAAACTGGATAATCAAAGTCTTATGGTCTAGAAGTTAACTATTCTCTTTATAATAGAAAGGAGTATATTTATATTTATGTTTATATCTTTTAGAATTTAACTAAGTATAAATTTAATGAATATTCTTATTTAGTTATTTAAATGTAATTTGTTGATTTATCCTTAATATAAACATAAACATATTACAAGTTATGTTTTGAATTTGATAATATTAATTTACTTGTAATAACATTATTAATTGTAATTATATATCGTCGATTAGTCTTTAAAATAAACATAAATTAATTATAATTTGGGTTGGTGCTAATGATTGCAATTTGCTTATAATAAGGTTATGAAATTTAATTTGCGGGTAATGAGTTAGTTATGTTTTCTTGGTCACTATTATTTTACATTGACCTGAGTTGTTTAGTTTCTAGAGGCCTAGGATGTTTATGTTTTGATTTCATGTATTGTGTTGATAGGTGTCTTGAGATAATGAAGTTATAAGAGCATGATGTCTCTTGTTTATGTATAAGGATTCTAGTATATGATAATCTGAGATGATGTATATTCTGTGTTGTAAATGCATCATGATGAGAACAGTGATAGATCATGCTTGGATGGTGTTATGGGGTTTGAGAATCTAGATGCAGTGAAGGCAGGTGGCTTTCAATGTGGGGTTGGGGCCCAAAGTGGCTTGCTAGGGCAACCCATTGAAAGTTGGTAATCAAGTGATAACTTAATAATAAATCTAGGGGGTGGGGTAGTTATTCACATTAAACAAGATAATTGGATCCCTCACCCATGCCTGTGGTGCTTGGTTGGAAAAATACTTCCTTGTCCTCATGAAAGGAATGTTGGTTCAGCATGTGTCACCCTATGGCACTGGCATCTAGTGAGAGACTATCATGGTAACCATAGATGGGGGCCGACGTATGGTGAGAGACTATTAGGGTAACCCATGTTAGGACCATGCGATGACACTCTTCCTTACTGCAACCTAGCATTCCCTAGTTGTGTTTTCCTAATTTGTTGTGTGAATGCCTCTGAAGGTGATGTTTGAGTTGCTTGTGTTGTTCATATTGACTCATGTTGTATTGTAGTCATGTGTAGTCCTTGCAACTATTAGTCTACCGTCTTCTTGACTATTTTCTATAGTGGGACCTTATGTTATCTCCTAGCACAGGGGGTGGACCTTAGGGTTCCACATGGTCGGGTGGTTGTGCCTTTATCTCCATTGGTTTCCTTTGCTGTTGTTCGTGTATGAGAAGAATGTATCTTATGTAGAAGATTCCAGATCTTCTTCTAGCTTGAGGAGATAGTTATGTTTATGTTCTAGGCTTGCAAATTAGTTGAATCATGTACTATAATTTGATGTATGCATCCCAATGTAATCATAAAAAGTGATAGTGTCAACGAAGTAATGATGTACTTTTATGTAAAGAAATTTGTATATGCACTTATAGTTCTATATATAGGATCTTGATGATTACTTGCCTGACGCTATAATATGGAAATGTATGTGTTTATTCATTTAATGCAATAGATTTAGAATGATCTATTGTTGTTAGTTAATTCATGATGTATGTTTAGATCTTGAACTAATAGTTTTGTTAGTAATGCAGCCATGGAACCCTAGAAGACAAAGCTTAATTTATATGTTATGAATAGATATGATTTACATTACTTTGTTATTTCTTTCTTTTAAAAAAAAATTATCCATTTAGTATAGAATAGTTGTGTTGTTCTGTGGGGTTCCTTGACGAGGTGTTACAAAGGGTGAGTTAGTAAGTGGACCCACCAAATAATAGGAACCTTCTACACTATAGGATATTCCTCTCCATCCAACAATGAGTTGACCATATGGAGGTTGTTCTAGATGTTCCTTCTATAAAACATTGCTCCATTGGATAGATGGTTTCGATGTTAGCATGTGGGGCCCAATGAAATAAACTTTAAGTTTGTTAAATTTTACCTTCTCATGAAGTTTAATGTTTTAAAATTAATTTTATTTTGAAAAATCATTTAAAAATGATAAAATAAAAAGAGGTAGGTGATGAAGGTGAAGGTGGGTCCATAATTTTTAATGAAGAAGATATTTTTAAAAAATCACATGCTTTTTATAAGATCATACTTGATTAATGAAGTGAAAGATTCATCTAATAAAAGTAATTGTAAAAGGAAAGATTATAGATGAAGAGATATAGGGAAATTAGAAAAATCTCATGCAAGAAAGATCTATAGAAGAGGAAAATGTAGTGAATAGTAAGTGGTGTTTTCCAGATAGCAAAGCACTGAGGTATATCAAAGAAAATTTCTAGATTGTTATTCAATCTTTCTTTTCTTCTAGTTCTTATATATATTTTAACATTCATTTGAAAAGGGGGGAAGGGAAATTATTCTATTGGAAAATCTCTACCAAATTGTATGCTCAGGGTTTCAAGGAAAACATTTTTTTTAATTTGTAATAAGAATTTGTATTGATATATTAAAAATATTTACAATCTTGAATGACTGTGTTTGTGAGCCATCGAGACTAAACGACCACCTACCAACCCTCCCCAAGGCAGACCACGTAGGGTCACTGGAAATGTCAAAATGGGGCGTTCAAACCAAAAACCCCAGACCCAAGAAACTTAATTAAATATACATAAACATAGACATTACACAAACAAAGTAGAGATGCTATCACAAATAAAACTAAGACATAGAATTAACCCAGGAACCCATTGTCTAAGGCAAAAGACTTGAAGTCTACAATCCCATGGTTGTGAAAGGAGTGCTCCATCTTGAGCATCTACAACAGGTATTCTGTACCAGTTGCCACCATCTCCTTGTGTTCCACCAAAGCCATTCCCTTCAGATCAAGTAGGAATGGGTAGTATTTAACAACTTCCTCGAGCTTGTAGAAGGAAGGAAAGTCCTATGGCCTAAGTACTCCCATCCCAGAGACTGCTATGGTAAGTGTTTCCTCTACCCCAACCATCAACTCTACATAAAACAATCTCTTCATTAGGGTCTCCGCATCTTTCTTTTCCATATGAATTTTGAGCAGAATGACCAAGAAATGAGAGGTGATATGGGTGCCTACCCTCTTGACTTCCCCATTGTTGATGAAGCCCTTAACTAAAATCATCTTCACCACTGCGAGAGACAAGGGGTTTCTCTTCTTTAGTATTCACTTGAGCCTCTTGTCAGTGACCATGCCTTGAAATGCCATCTCTCAGACGGAGCTATCTAGCTAAATTGGAGTATCCATGCCTACATCACTGGTCAGGGTTTCTATCGACATCTTGACCACAAATTTGGAACGCTCTCCCATTTTCCCTTCTCTTCCAATCCGCCAGGGTTTCACACTTCTTTGCTTGAGTCAAATTCTCTAGAGAGCTATAAAAAGACTATCAAGGATGAGAGAGTCTTTTCAGGTCATAATCACGCTAGCTGTGAAATAGTTGGCTAGCCAAGATCCAAGCCATCTTGCTTGTGAGAGCCAACTCCAATACTTGATAATGTCCTTTCGATGATCGCCGAATAGATTTGATGTGACTACTCTGTCCTCTGAAGGTAGGTTTTGTGCATTTCCATGCTTTCCAATAATAATTCTTTGCCATCTCACCACTAGGACACATCACCATAGCCCCCGTGGCTCTCGGTACAACTTGACTGCAGTTCTATTGTCTGGTTTGTCTCAACCTGTCCACATAATTTATGTGGGATGGGTGCCCACCCTTCCTCCCAAAGGAAAACATTTTGTAACCATTGTGCTCATTCTGACTAATTCTGTGACTATGCAACTTGCCTTTCATATTTATTTGTCAAATTATTTTTCATAAATGAAATGGAATGTTCTATCTTATTGTGCTCTCTTATTTTTAACTAGTAGATTTGTTTTCATTCTCTTATCCTTGCATACATAGCATTATTTTATAGATTTGAGATTAATTAACCTCCTACAAATGAATGACTATGCAATCGTCATCTTTCATTCTTGAACTTGTGTTTGCATTATTCCATGACTACAAATTCTATACAAATTAGTCATGTGTGGATAGGATAATTTTACTTTCTATTTCACCATTTTAGTTATGATTTATTTTCAAGTATATTTCTCTTTTCAATGCCAGTTATAAAGAATTAATTGAAAATCCTACAAAGACTTTTGAAATCCTAGAGGTCATTTTGTAATCCATGTCCTATGTTTAATGCAAAACTTCCAATGTCGATGTAGGTTTGTGTGCAAGTGCAACATTTAGGTGAAAATTTAAACATCAATAGGCTTTACCTATGTGTGCTTCCTCAATACACATTTGTGGCTAGTGGCTAAATTTTCTCAATTAGGAGAAATCACAATATTACCAGAACTAAATTTTCATCTATGATGATAAGAAAATCACAACCTAAGAATTTCAAAGCATTTTATTTTTCCTTTATAAAGGAAAGCCAAGAGTGGGCTACTTCTATCCTATTGTGGAAGGACATTGCTCTTGAATAAAAGCTATGAAAAATGATTGTTGATTTCATGAATTGTTTGGGTATCCTACTCTTTTTGTTAGAAATTAGGATCTTAGGATACTAATCATTATGAACAAAATATAAATGAGAGTTATAAAAGCAAAGATTTAATACATTACACAAGATATACATGGGTAAAAGCCTTTCAGGTAAAAAACCCCATAAAGCATCATTTTATTATTTAACACTTGCAAAAAATAGTCTATTAAAAAGTAGACTGAACCTGGGGATCCACTCCTCTCCATACTTCCACATGGCCAACAATAAATCCTATGTATAGTGATATAATTCACTATAAATCTCTAAATTTCCTTACCTCTCAAATGAGAGAGAACCTTCTTAAATAAAGGAGGAGTGGAAAAATACCTAAAAGGGTATTATTCACATCCATTCAAAGCAACCATTTGTAAATAATTAATAATCTAATAGTTATTAGATTATTAATTATTAAATGGCATATGCTTTAAAACATAAGGTTTTATAACCCTATATAGAATAATAAATGTTATAAGGGTATGACCCATAATTACATCATGTTCTAACACCCCCCCTTAATGTTAATAGGGGGCAACACATGTCAATTTCTATAAAAGAAAAAATAAAGTACTAGGCAGTAATATAGATCTTCTTTGATAGTGATAAAAAGGGACACAAATATATGTAATGAAGAACATGTATTCTAGACTACATGAAAGTCATCTTGTCACAATTTATATTCCTAGTGTTTTAAAAAATGATGCTTAAACAATGTCTTATAATGTTTTCATTGGAGCCTGAAACTCCTCAAAACATCCTCCCCCAGATTCATTACATAGTGTTCATAGGTCTTATATAATACAATGCATTTACAAGTGGAAGATTTACAAAGAGACAAATTTTCAATATGCCCATAGGGCTACATGTGATGCCTAGAGGTAATATGTTATGCCTGTTAGGTCTTACAACCAAGGATTAGTCATTCTAAGGTGTTAAGATGCCTAAGGTCTTTTTTTATGCTTTAGTCTTACAGCTAGAGGTGCCATTGTCATGTACACTCCCCCTCAATGACAACTCCTTACATCCCAAGGTGTTAAAATGCCTAAGGTCTTATTTTATACCTTAGGTCTTACATCTAGAGGTGCCATAGTCAAGAACATTCTCCCTGGATGGCAAATCCTTACATCCTGAGGTGTTAAAATGCCTAAGGTCTTATTTTATGCCTTAGGTTTTCCATCTAGAGGTGCCATTATCAAGCACTTTCCCCCTCGATGGCTAAACATTGATATAAATTTAGAGAATTTAGTACCACATAGAGGTTTGATGCTATACTACATATATGATTTCTTTTACTAGGATCCTAGCCTGGTTCTTCTTGATCATATGATCTCTGCCATCTAATAATCAGTCTAGTGGAACTGGAGAATAATATTAGGATGGAAAGAATTTTCTTTGAATGAAGTGCTCTTGAACTTCAAATGTGCCTTATTTTTGGAAATAGAAGTCTTAAGTAAGAGTAAATAGCTCTATCATATAATAAAGTGGGACTTATAATAGCATCCAGATGAAAAACACTTCTAGTAATCTCCTAAACACATGGATTCTTTTGTAGTAACTTTTGTAAGCAACTTTTGATTAAAAAACTATAGAAGATAGTTGTTTAAATATTACTCCATCCATGTGATAGCAACTGAACATATTTTGAAGATATAGATTGAGGTATATGTCCTATCAATAAGGTTACCAACATAGTTAGTAATACTAATTAATAAATTTTATTTTTGGTGCAAAAATAATAAAATCCCATAATTAAATTAATATGTAAGTCAACATATAATATGCTATTACAATACTTAAAAATTATTTAACGACCTTATTAAAGAGATTATACATGGGATTTTCGTAAGCATAAGTATGTATAATTCACCATGTTTCTACAAGGAAAAGAAATAGTCATCCTACTAAACATATAGTAATGATCCATAAACAATTTAAAGTAATGGGTGAGCTATCCTTTCCAAGCTTGCACCCCAGAGAATTTATTAGGGCATTACAAGTAGGTACTTTTATACCCAAGAAGTTTAGAGTTTTTAAATAAATACTAACCTCCTTATATAGTTGTGAAAAACACTTATTTACTATATTAAAATGTCATCTTCCTAGGTGTATTTACCCATTTGGACATACCTTTTTAGCTTGTAGTATGAGCCCTAAGTGGACCTCTCTCTAAAGTTAGTTTCAATATGTCCAAACATAGAGTATGATGGAGTCTGGCTCATTTAGCTTTAGTAGAGCTCATAAGAGATGTTAGGTTTATAATCAGTGAAGTTAGTCCTCCAATGTTCATAGCTCTAGTGGTGGATGGATTTGCATTTATCACCTCTCTAATGTATGTGCTAGGCCTTTCCACTGCCATCTCATTATAGTCCTATAATCTTTGGGACCATATGAGTATGATATGATTGTTAGATAAGTTAACCAAAGGGAGATGAGAAATTCAAAACATTTCATCGTAAATATTTCTACAATATCTAAATGCCTAGACAAGTTAGAAACTTAATTATAAGAATAATATTTTCTTGAAGTGGCCATGCACTTAGTATTAAGTCAAATCAACCCAATTTAAACCACCAGACATAACAATTTAACTACTTTTTGACCTAATTTTTTACCTTGGAGAATGCAAGGTTTAATGTTACCTTCTAGAAGGTTAGCCAATAAGTTCTACCTTTATATGGACAAGGGGAGCCCATTAAGTTAGAACTCTAATCATCAAGTTGTCTCTAAATATCATATTTCCCATAGCAAGAATCGTAGTGTATATTAAAGGGAGAAATATAGAAACTTGTTTTAGGTTTCTTTCCTTGAGAGAAGAGACTACAACATTTACATTTTTGTATAATATGGTATGCATATGCATGGTTTGATATTAAAAATTTCCTAAAAGTGAAATGATCATGGGGCATAATGAAGAGCACTCATAAGTGGGTTTTACATATTTAAATCCCCCTTAATGTCATAAGGCATTCATTATAACTCTAATGAATGTGAAGTGAGAGTAGTTAAAGGATATGTTGAAAGGAAACCCTGGGTAACTTGAGAATGATGAAGTTAAACCTATACCACATGAATTATCAACAAATAAAATTAAACATATATATAGTATAATAGAATAGAATATAATTGTTAAGCTTCACAAATTATGTCATAGTATGAACAATCCTAGTACATTAGAGAGTGATATCTTGAGAGGACAAACTTTCATTGGACAAATTTGTGTGAAGACACATATCACTACCCACTCTCTTTCTCTCACCCTCATCCCAAGGATGGTAAATTCATTTTGTAGTATAATAGATAGCTCTCTATTTTTCAAAAATTATACCATAACCCTCTATATTGTAATTTGATTTCAAAGTCAAACAACATAGAGAATTATTCCATGTTTATGACCTAGAAATGTTGGCTCTTATTTATACTCGTTAAAATAAAACATTGTGGTAAAATGTTATAAAACACCCCATCAAAACTAAAAATTCTTTTTGTCAAGAAGGATTTGAACATGGCATTGATCATCATGATAGGGAGAGAATTGGCTCTTTAGTTTTTGACATGTAATTTATGTTATAAAACCATATTTACTAGCTAGCTTAGGTCATCAATCAATTAAGTTTTAATGTGCACTAAAGAAATGACTAGTTTTAACATGGCTAATATGGTAACACCATAGGCTAATACTTCAACTACAAGTAGACATATGGTGTAACATCACTCCAAGAAAATATAACCATACATCAAATATTGACTTAATGCTAGATTAGGAATAACAACAAACATCGTTTAATCACTACGCTAAAGTAAGTTTAGCATGTTATGATATCAATTAAAGGATAGATCTTTGTGAGTTGTCTTTGCCTCTTAACTCGTATGAGTAATGATCTTATAGTATCCATCAAAGATATACATGAATCTTATTAACAACAATGTTGTGTTATTCATTCCAAAATAAACTTTCTTCAATTAAGTATGATTCAACTCAGCGAGAATGCATACATGGCTTATGGACTTAACCATGCATTTATCTGTTGCTCAAATGCAACATGTAGGTATGCAACCCTAAAGCCAAGAGGTGGCAACTAAGATATTCAATCCTTCAAATTTAAATCATTTGCATCATTGAACTTGTTAGACCATGTTCTACTACAATACATGTTTAATCAATCAATATCATCCTATCACTTAATAATATTCAATTAATCACATCATTCAAAAGATTCCATGAAAGTTTCCACAACTTCATTATTTATCATCTTAGGATAAAATACATAAACGTAGAATTTAATTATTTTCAATTTAGAGTTATATAGCACCAAAATATCCTTTCCTTTCATCAATTATCATTGAACTTAGAGAGGGAATAACATGGCTTACAAATTGAAACATGCATATTAGTCGATTCCCATACAAACACATTATTTTGTAACCCTATATCTGATGGTGGCAATCCACAATGGCAAATCCTTCAGATTGGAAGGGATTATGTCATAACACTTGTTAGATTATAATTTTATTACAACTCATATTTAGTCAATCAAGGTTACAAGAGAAGTTTCTTCTTCCAGCAACTCCATGCAATGGTACATGGAAAAGTAGAAGTTACATAAAGATTTCTGAAATAGACATGAAAACATTATCTCATATAGTAATCCAATAAGGTAAAAAATTCATAACCAGTAATATAATAAGGCTAAACAACTAGTCATATCTCTCTACTTGGTAAACTACCTAATACTTTACTCCAACAAGGTCTTAAGAACTTACAAACACTTAAGGACCCATCCTAAGGCTATATCTATGCCTTGGGGGCTCATCTTGGATGACCTTGCATATGTAATGCATAGAGGCTTTGTAGTTTGATAACACAACCTTAAAACAACAAGTTTTAACACATATGATCTTATTATATTTACATATCATGTTACACATATCAATGGTCAAAGCCACATTTCTAGGTTGTCTCAAGAGGGTTCCATCTTATCAATCTAGTAATATCAATTTCTTTAGGAGTTATCTATGAATTCCATAAGATAAGATCTCTACTTAGCTATTAAAATGCCTTGGGTTTAAGGTAATTCATTCATTAAATGTCAGGGATTAATTTGGTGCTAATAAGACCTTATATGAAGGATAAAGAAGTTAAATTCAACTTACATAAGAGAGGTTATAAATCAATTTACTAAAGAGATCAATAGGAATTGTTACTCTCAAGGCCATTCGACATCATTCTCTATATTCAAAATGTTAAGATATTGTTTAATGATGTTGTTTAAGGTTGATATTCAACGTTAATAATTGATCTCTATTGAATAGAGTTAACAAGAGGTTACATAGATTGACATGGTAATACATGCAATCCATGGATCCGTAATAATAATCAAGTTTCAATGCCATAAACATACACATTTATAAAAAATAGTAATGATCATTTAAATTCGTATACATTTATCATACCTGAATTATATTCATGTTTGTGGTTATTGAGTCAACTATATTATGAACTGTAATCAAGGCATGTTACTTAGAAAACTGCCTTTACGGATAAGGGAATTGAGTATAATAATTTAAGATGCTAAACAAATAAAATATAAGTATTTTACTAAGTTCCAATTGACTTTGTTTCATCATAATATTTATCATTCCTAATGTTAATTATTGAGTAGAAATTTATTCTTTATATTGCTGGATATCTCAAGTAAATTGATAATTATCTGATAAGTATTTACTTTTCTATACACAATTAACATCTCTCTTAAATTTCACTGTCATTTCAGGTTAAGTAAATCATTACAGTCATGAAATTCAAGTATAAATGTTTAAGCAATTATATGTAAATTTTTCTAGTTCATTCTGAATTATGGTTTAAAATACATATTTCTAACTCTTCTTAATGGTAGTGAAGCAAAATAGCTGTAAATAGTTAAACAATAGTGAGTGCAGTATGTGAAGTTTAATACTATGAATGATGAAGAATTTCAATTCTTTCAATCTCCATTCCATAGCTGTAATAGTGGTAACTATACCAGAATCTAGAAGTTTGACTCCTTCATTCCTATGGCAATTAGATGATATTGCATTTATGCAGTCTTAAATCAATAGCAAGTGGTTTTTTAAAAATCTATAGTTAAATATAGTGACTATTAATAGAGAAAAAATATGTGAATAATTGAAACCTTACAATCAGCTTGCTATGGTAGTACACAAATCAAAAATAGTTGTTTAGCAACTATGGAACAACAATTAATACAAGTTTTGGTATATAAATTCACGCTGATTTAATTGCCTTATATTAAGAGGGAGACACCCCTTAAAGGAGGCATCCCCATTAGAGAGGATGCCTCTCTAATGGAGGTGACTCCTTTAGAGGGGCGTGCCTCCTTGGGAAAGCGCCACTCTATAAGCAGTCAACATTTTCTTATTTCACATTCAAAATAAAATTTTGCTATGTTCTTAATTTTTAATAGAAGTTTTCTCTAGTTTTGGACAGGAAGAGAATTTATTGTGCTACCCAAAAATTTCTTAGTTTTCCTTCCTTTCTAAGTTTTACAGAAGAACAAAACAACTCTTAAATGTAAAATGATTTCCTTATATGTTTCTTATTCTTGTAATACAATCTAATGAGTTGCATTAACTAGCAATGTTGCACTATCCACTTTAGATAACCAGAAGAAGGGTTTTCTTATACTCATAGCTGTCATATTTTCTACTGTGTGACACAAATAATCTAGAAAAAGTATTTAAGTGAATGCAATGAATCTGTTAAATTACAAGATTTATCCATACCTGGATTAGCTTTTCCTTCCTGTTAAAAGATTTTCCTTTCTTCCTTTCATTTGGTTTTCCTTTCCTTTCTTTCAAATCCTCAATTCCCTTATAATAAATTTCTCTCTACACATTCTTAGGCCAGATGTCATGGTTCCTGTTCCTTTTGACATGTAGAATTTCCTGGGCTCACAAGTCAGAAGGTAAGCATGCAAGGAAAAGTCCTTATTCTCACATTTGTCTTTTCCGTGACCTTGTAGCTGTTCAGATTTTAAATGATAAGACATACATTCCTTGTTGAGAAATATTATAATATTTCTAAGCCCTAGTCGAATGGCTGGAAAGAAAATAATGTTTCCTTTTTTTTTCCTTTTAAAAAGGACTCACAAAATATTATTAAATAAGCTTATAGACATTGCCATTCATTTATTAATTAATAAATACTCAATTTAAATAAGTGAAGTTATTTAAAAATTGATAGCCTTGATTCTTTACTTTATAATGATTATGAAAGGGAAATTACCCATACAGGGAATAAATAATTTTTTTATTTCCCCTCTTTTACAACAAAATAAGGTGAATATTGTAAGTACTTGAACATATAAAGATTATATGTTGAATTATTATAAGGGAGATCCCTCCACAACCATAACCGTTTCATTTTAAAAAAAAAGATAATTGTTTTACTCAATTATCAATATTAAATGGACTAAATAAATAGGTTGTGACATCTAGTAAAGATAATGATATAACATGAGATAGGTTAGACCAATTAACACTATGCATGTCAATATTACAAAAAATTATCCTTATGAATTTGATTCTATGCATCCAATTCTCTCCATTTTCCTCACCTATTGGACATGATCACTCTTTGTAGGATCCACTAGCTCTAAAAATGAATGATGAAAAACCAAAATACTCAATATTTTTATTAATTAGTGCTATCTTGGTATCCTCTAGTAAAGGATACGAATCTCCTTTCATAAATGATATGACTTTATTTTTATTTTCCCTATCTTCATGGGATGAAATATAAAATTTGGAAGATTTTGATTTAGGTTTGGATAAGTGGCATATTTTTATATTTATATAGATTTTCCCATCTCCATTTACAATTTCTTTATTGCTACATCCCAACACTCTTTATGTGTATTAAAACATGTTATTTTGTGAATTTCATATTATTAAAGCCAAGATTTATACAATATTATAGGCAAAAGAAGGCTAAGTACTTTTAACTAAACCATTAAATGGTAAATAAAAGAAATAACAAAAGATTAGTGACCATTCCACTAAGGATTGAGATCAACACTAATAAGAGGCTTTACTTCATGAGAAACATAATACTAAGAACATTTAGACGTAGGAGTACATAAGACTAAAGACAATTAGACACAAGGAATATAAGACCTACATCGTTGAGATTAAGGGTACACACATGACCCTTATAAAAGGTCACAACCCTAGGGTTTTTTTCAAAGAATTTTAATCTATTAAATAGAGTAAAATATATATTATAATTGGAAATTCTTTGATGAGTGAATTATATAGTTTTAAAAATGAATATATATAACATTATATGATGCCCCTCGCATTTTGGTTTGTTACATATGCTAGTTTCTTATTCTCTCTGACAGTTTTGAGACAGTTGATAGCTTTTCATTTCATAATTTTAGTTTTGAGACATTTGGACTAATATGTTATGGTTTGTTCTCTTTTGATCTTGAGGGACTATGTTTGATGGATATTTTAGACGTGTGTTGTGAATTATGATGACATTACGATTACTTCAGCTATGTTTTGTTGGACATGATTAGTACTAGAAGATTATTTACATGTTCTATTAGATTTGTTGATATTTGATTTTAAATGATGTGATTATAATCTTGTTCAAGAGCAGGAATGGTGCAGCATTACTCGCTTCGAGTACCCTGTTGCGCTGTGATTCTCTGACTCTCTAGGTGCAGACATATATGTATTTGATCATATACAACAAGTTGTTTGAATGCAGGTTATAGGTACCGAATCTCGACTCCACCTGATATAGCAGGTTCGAGCGGGTTCTTTCACCAATGGATATTAATGATGGGAGATAGCACGAGAACTTATCCACTAGGTCGGTCCTTGTCTTCTATTGCGGTTTCGAGTCGTGTGTGTCTCTGGGTCTTTGCCTAGTTTATTATTGGTTGTCTTGTGTCGTGGTGTAGAGTAGAGTTGTGTGTATAAGGCTTAAATTGTTCATGTGTGGTTAGGAGTTACTTAATGAATTAGTGTTATTAATAATGCTCCTATTTGATTTATTAGATAATTATTGAATTAGCTTAAAGCTTTGAATGACATCTTAGATAAATTTTATAATAGTTGGAATTAAATTATCTTTTGTGTAAAAATATTCACGTCATTAATGGAGTTGCGGGTAATTAGTGGTTATTGAGTACAGAATATTTTGGATACGGAAATTAATTCCTTGAGTTGTCAATTTTGAATTTGGAAGATTTGGAATCTCTGGTTATAGTAAACTTTTGAAACTCACGGAGAGTGGGTTGTGGGGAATGGATGCATGTCTTCTGCATTTAAGTCATGGGTTGAAATTCCTTAAAGGGGAAGAAACAAAAAAAAAATTGGAGAGAAGGAGAGGGAATTGGTTGCGGGATTAGAAGGATTTTCGAAAGGGGTTTGTAATCTGGGTATGTTATTTATCTCTATCTGTGAAAATTGTAGTTAAAATGCAGCTTGAAAGTTATATTGAATTTCTGTATGCACTATTTGTGATCTAGTTGCCCTGTTCGTGATACTTGCATGAACCTTGAAATTTATTTACCTTGTGTGAGTCCTGTATGGTGGAATACCGTTTCAAACCCTGTATATTCTCTCTAACGATTCTTCTGGTTGAAACTTTGTTTAATTCCTCTAAATTCTTGTGCCATACTCTATAAAATTGCATTGTGATCTCATCCAGAAAACAGATGATTTAGTGTTAAACTTCATCAAACTCTTGACCTTGTACTTTTTTTTTTGGCATTTCGGTTTTTACCTCACCCTTCTTCTCTAGATTAGAGGTGTCATATCCAGTAAGAAGGCTTGGTATTTCCATATATCTCCTTGCCACCTATCAGAGCTGTCAACCATGCTTTGACTCTCATATTTGTCACATTTCTATTTACCCAGGAATTCTATGCTTCCACCTGTGTACCTTGATGGAAATCTTGTAGCCCTGCACTACCCTCGCAAGTATAGACCCTTCATGTATGTCTATTGTTCATCAACCAAACCACATGTAGATTTCTTCATAGCCTTCTTCATTTCTTCTTTATAACTCTTCTTGAAGATTGTAGATATCTGTGCCTTTCATCTTTTGCGTTAATTTTTGTAAACCAACTTGAAGCATATAGAAGAAATTTATAGATCAACCTCATAGTATTAGATGTTATTGAAGTCTTCGTTATGAAATCATCTTTTTAGTAATTTCCTTCTATCCCCTGTAGTTCACTCGCAGATCTCTCCTCATTCTATTGCCACTTTTCTTCTAGTTAGCTTTGTTTGGGATCTTTGTTCTGTCAGAAATAGCGAGTTAGAGAAGAAAGTTGTCTCTCTGTCGGGTCGGGGATGTAGTGATTCTAGAGTGTTATTCGGATAGTTGGCATTCAAGCCTGGTCAAGCGCCATTGAGCGAAGCTGACTGGGAGAGTTTTGGACTTGTCGTTGCCTTCTGGCAATTATGGCCACTGTCTTCTGGTGATCACTATCGCTGTCTCTTTGCGTTGCTGCTGCTGTTGTAGGATGAAGTCAATCTCTTCATAGTTCTTCTTACATTTAAACAAACTCCTATGCATCCGTTTCTTCTTCCCCAGTCATTTGGTAAAATCAAAAGGTATATTTGTTATGCTCGCCCTTCCGCAGATGTCCGGCCGAGTCTTCATTCTTAGCGTTTTGTTTGGAAGTCGAGGAAGCTCCATAAGGAGTGATAGATAGGCATTCGACGGGAATACCCTTTTGTCTATGGTCATGAGAACCGCGACACAGACACACACACACACACACACACACACACACACACACACACACACACATATATATATATATTGGTATCTATCCATCATAACTATTGTCCCTTGCTTTTGTTGTTGTAGCCTTAAGTTGAGTAGTTGTAGCCACTGTTAGTAGCGTTGTAATTTGAGTCGGTTGGCCAAGTCGGGAGTCTAGTAGGACTTTTAGTGGCTAGTAACTAGAAATTAGAAGTGAGTCACTGTTTAGACCTTGCCTTATGAAGTTCCTTAGAATTGGAATTTTGGGTCATGTATAATGGCAGGTTAAGGCTTTGTATTGTTGTGTATTAAGTCCGTAATGGGAAACATAGTAGTCAACATAGATGTTATTGCTAGGAAAATGTGTTGTTTTTTTTCTTCTTTGTATAGAAGTAACTTTTCGAATCAATTGGTAAATATTGTTGTTATCATTCTTATCTTAGAATAGTAATGATTTGAGTATTAAATGGAAGAGTTGCCTTTGGAAAAAGAAGTATTGTTGTTTATTTGCGTTTTAGGGCAATATTAAATCATGCTCCTAGGATGATAATTGTAGTGGGTTGATTAAATTATAGGTAGTATAATGTGATCATGATTTATGCTCACTATAGGTAATTACTTTTGTAGTTTTATTAGAAACAGTAAACATTGGATCTTGGTTGGTAAGTAAAGCTAGTTAGGTTTATATTTTGGAAAAATATAATATGTTAATAAGTAGGTTATACTTAAGTAGAAAATGTTAGTATAGATGAGCATTTTGTATATTTGGTAGTTGGAATTTAATACTGGAACAAGTATTTATTTTTTTTATTTTTTTTATGTGAATAAATGGTGAGACACTTAGAGCATACTCATTTAAGTTATAATGTTTCATTAGAAATTTTAAATATCATCAGCTTGAACTTTCTTGATGTCACATGGTATGGTTGGTTTCTTGTTCATAAGAGAAGTATGTGAGTCTCTTTTCCTGTTGACAATTGTGCTGCACCTCTGTGCTATTAGGGACTCCTGGTGTTTGTCTTGGGTGGTGTTATGCCTTTACTTTTGGTTAGTTGTGAAGTGGGAAATCAAGTAAGATGTCTTAACCTCTTGGTGTCACAAAAGTGGAATCTTTTTTTTTCCCCGTTAGATAATGGATCCTTTGACCTTGATTGTGTACCTGTCTACAAAGGTGTATTATGTTAGATTCTGGTTATTTTATGATATACCAATGCATGGGACTTATATTGCCAAGGTAAGTGAATGGCAGTTGTGTTGATTAGACGACGTGTTGTACTTTATCTTGCTCTTGGTGGTTTGTTGATGTTTGGAGTTGCTAAGGGAGTGGCTTCTATGGTGGGGCCAGTGCCTAGTGAGAGGCCGCCTGGGTAACCCCATGGAAGTTATGAGCTGGTAGAAAACTTACAACTTTTAAGAGGGTTGGGGTAGTGAACATTTAACAAGTTAAGCAAGATACCTCACCCATGCCTTGAGTGCTCTTGCCAGCGAAGGATGGGATGAGAAGGCCTGGTTGGCAAGATCAACCTCCTCATCCCCATGAGAGGACCCGTCGGTTCCGCATGTGTCACCCCATGGGGCCAGTGCCTAGAGAGGGGCTACCAGGGTAACCATAGATGGGGGCCAGCTTCTGAGAGATAGCCTGGGTAACCCATGCCAAGGGCATGCAATGACACTCGCCTTACGCAACTCAGTTTCATTCTTGGATTTTGTTGTTACCTCTGGAGTATAGTCTTGGTTTCACGTTTAATCTTGTGTTGGATGTGGTTATGCTTGGTGGAACACCATCATTCTGTGCAGTCTTGTTCTTGCATGCCTGTGAGGAGTCTGTATCTTACTGTTGTCTCATTGTTGTGACTTGACCTAGTGGATCCTCATGTGTATCTCCTAGCTCAGAGGGGTGGACCTCAGGGTTCCACATGGTTGGGAGGTAGAGCTATCCATTGGTCCTTTTTCAGAGATTCAAATCGAGCCTTGTACAGAGTTGTTCCAGTTCTAGTCTACTTTCTACCTAATATAGTGTTGTATACTTTCTTATGTACTCTTTTGTAAATCGACAAGATCGATCTTGTAATCTTGTAATCTTGTAATTTGGAACTAAGACCTTGTAATCGAACTATATTGCTGTTGTAAAAATTACTGGGTTATTTAATTCAGTAGTTTAATGTATATCACTCATATGGTTTTACTTATATTCTAATGCAGTTATGTTGCCCTAGGGTAAGTTAGAAGTGTACTTTTCTTTATGTTGTGTTTTATGATATCTTTAGATACTGTTATTGCACTTTATTGCTTTCAAAAAAAAAATTTACTCTGTTATTTCGCTCTTGTTAGTCTAACACTCTAGGGTTGCATGACGGGGCATTACATTTGGTATCAGAGCTAGGTTTAAACACTGGGTACTCTAGTTATAATTGAGCCCATTATGTAAACTAGTGCTTAAACTCTGTAGAATAATTTTATCCCTGTTGTGACCTTTCTGAACGTAATGAATTGCCTTGGTGTTGTAGGTAGATGCCTTGAGGTAGGGGTTGAGGTTGGGGTAGAGGTAGGGGTCATGGGAGAGGTGGTGGCGGTACACCTCCTCCCAGTTCTCCTCATACGAGTGCCCATGAAGGCGGGGGTCAAAACATGGAGGGTCAGGGTCAGCCTGATGGAGCCCAGTTGAGACAGATTCTTGAGGAGGCCCTTGCCCATTTAGGCCCTAAACAAGAGGGCAGGCAGACCCGAGGAGATCAGGAGGTAGACCAGCAGGGTTGTAGAAAGAGAGAAGTCTCCTAGATGTAGAGAATTGATAGCTGAGTAGGAGGCCACACTAGCCAGCCATATGAGGGATCTATTGAGAGCATGCCCTCCCATCTTTGATGGAGTTGGTAGAGGACTTGAGGCAGAGACTTGGTTATTGGACTTAGGCAAGTGTTTCGCCATGCATCCGTATGGTAGCAACACCAAAGCCAGGTGTGCTATTTTGCATCTCTAAGGGTTTGCTTTGACTTGGTGGCGACTAGAGGAGCAGAAGCTACATTTGGACATTAGCACTGTGTCTTGGGAGTTATTTTAGAGAGATTCAGAGCCTGTTTTCTTTCTGACCATTCGAGGCAGCATCAAGCAGATGAGTTCCATGAGCTGAGGCAGTTGGCCATGACAGTTGAGCAGTATGAGCGCAAATTTTATGAGCTCAAATAGTATGCAGGTATCGGGGATGACGAGTCTATGTTGGTGCAACATTTTATCAGGGGCTTGAATGCTCGGATTAGTGGAGGGGTTCGTGTATTCAAACCTAAGACTATGGAGGTTGTCGTGGAGAAAGCCCGGTTAGTGGAGGAGAATTTGGCTATGGCACTTGGTGGGCATACAGGTGTGCACATTGGCAGTGCACCATCTTCAGGATATGGTTCTCAGGGTGGTCACACTCAGGCATCCGGTTCTCATGCACCCTCAAAGGTTGGTCAGCAGCAGCAGTATTCGTAGTCCAAGCTGAAGAATTCTTAGCATCAGCAAGGTAATAGGTTTCAAAATAAGAAAGACTGGTCTTGGCAGTGTAATAAGCGCAATCATTTTGATCAACCAGCTCAGAGTATGCAGTCTGTTGTGAGCAGAGGTAGCTTCCAGTAGTCTAGTGCTTTCCGAGGTGACGGAGGTTTTGGTAGAAGCACTAGGTGTTTCTCTTGTGGCTAGCAGGGCCATATCGCTAGACAGTGCCTGCATAAGGGTGCATCAGGATTTGGACATTGACCGGCGGCATCTAAGCTGACGGTTGGTGATGCAGGTGGGTCACACCGAATCTTTGCAGCGGTAGATGACCGACAAGCAGAGCATCAGGGCACCGTGGTGGAGACTTCTGGTCACATGCGAGGTATTGATTTTTCTATTTTATTTGATTCCGGTGCATCTGATTCATTTATATCTCCTTCTCTTGTGGAGCATTGTGGCTTAGTGGCAACAAAGCAGGATGATAGGTGACAAGTTGAGTTAGCTTTCGGGGCTAAGATAGTAGTTGATTCTCTAGTTTTAGGGTACGATTTGATGATTGGCTCTCTATCTACTTCTGTGGACCTTCGCATTCTACCCTTGGGTTCATATGACATAGTTTTGGGGATGGATTGGTTGGAGGCCCATCAGGTAGTGATAGATTGTCGGCATAAGTTTGTTAGATGTGTGGATGATTTTGGTGCTGAGGTTGAGGTTGTAGGAGTTCAGAGACCTATTTCCCTACGTATGATCTCCGCTATGCAACTCAAGAGATGCATGCATCAGGGATGTCAGCTTTTTGCTGTGACTATGAGTGATTTGGAGATGGAGGAGAGTCGAGAGGCATCTCTTGACGATCACCCACTCTTGAGGGAGTTTGCGGGATGCCACCTAAGCGTGACATCAATTTCAGGGTTGACCTAATTCCTGGTGCAGAGCCTATCTCACGAGCTCCATACAGGATGACAACTCAGGAGCTCAAAGAGCTTCGACTGCAGTTGGAGGAGTTATTAGCCAAAGGGTTCATATGACCTAGTGTTTCTCCTTGGGGAGCACCTGTGATCTTTGTCAAAAAGAAGGATGGATCTCTGTAGCTATGTATCGATTACCAATAGCTCAATAAGGTAACAGTGAGAAATAGGTATCCCTTGCCTCGGATCGATGATTTGTTTGATCAGATTAAAGGAGTAAAGGTATTCTCTAAAATTGACCTTAAATCAGGATATCACTAGTTGCGGATATTTGAGGCAGATATTCACAAAATAGCATTTCGTACCTGTTATGGACATTATGAGTTCACCATGGTACCATTTGGGTTGATGAATGCACCTTCTATTTTCATGAGCTTGATGAATGGTTTTTTTCGTACTTATCTTGATCAATTTGTCCTTGTGTTTCTTGATGATATACTAATCTATTCAAGGACTATGGAGGAGCATGATGAACATTTGCATCAGGTATTGCAGTGTCTAAGAGAAAATCAGCTTTATGCCAATTTATCGAAATGTGAGTTCTTTCAGTCAGAGGTTAAGTATTTGGGTCATGTCATCTCTGGAGAGGGTATTGCGGTGGATCCCTTGAAGATCCAAGCTATTATGGACTGGCCTGCACCCACTAATGTTTCTGAGGTCCACATTTTTATGGGGCTAGTAGGTTACTATCATTGTTTTGTTATGGGCTTTTTAAGGATTGCTCATCCTATTACTTCTCTTCAGAGGAAAGGGAAGAAGTTTGTTTGGTCAGAGTAGTGCCAGGTAGCTTTTTAGACTCTTAAGGAGCAGCTAACCAGTGCACCGATCTTAGCAATTCCTGATCCTGATAGGGACTTTGTTGTTTGTACTGATGCTTCCTTAGAGGGTTTGGGAGCAGTTTTGATGCAGGATGGTCGCGTGATTGCCTATGAGTCTCGCAAACTCAAGGATCACGAATTGAACTATCCCACTCATGACCTGGAGTTAGCAGCAGTTGTGCATGCCTTGGTGAGATGGAGGCATTTTCTGTTAGGGCATCGGTTTGAGCTGCTTAGTGATCATCGTAGTTTGCAGTATATTTTCACGCAGCCAAACTTGAATGCAAGGCAAAGGCATTGGATGGAATTCTTGTGTGAGTATGACTTCGAGGTCAGATATATTCAGGGCAAAGAGAATGTGGTAGCAAATGCTCTTAGTCATCAGAGGCATGAGATCTCAGTAGTTTCCCTTTCAGTTGATTTGAGAGGTCAGATTCTCACTGCCCTTCCTACTGACAGTTGGTGCTAGGAGGTGAGGTCTAAGATCGAGTCTGGTAGACCCTTAGAAGGTAAGTTCTCTGGGTACTCTTTTGAGTCGAATGGTCTTTTGTGACATTTGGGTCATATCTATGTTCCCAATTCTGAGGGTCTTCGCATCCTAGTTTTGTCTGAGGCACATTGGGAACCATATTTTGCTCATCTGGGTGTCAAGAAGATGTATGCAGATCTACAGCAGCTGTACTTTTGGAGTGGCATGAAGCGGGATATTGTTGATTTTGTGTCAAGATGTCTGGAGTGTCAGAGGGTGAAGGTGGAGCACTAGCACCTTGCAGGTCTTTTACAGCCTCATTTGATTCCAGAGTGGAAGTGGGATATCATTTTGATAGAATTTATTGTTAGTTTGCCGATGTCCTCTTGACGACACGATGCTATTATGGTCACTGTGGATAGGTTGATGAAGGTAGCTCACTTCTCTCCTGTCTGTGCTTCTTACAATGCTTCTACGGTGGCCAGAGTGTTCATGGAGGACATTGTTAGACTTCACGGGATTCCTCATAGAATTATCTCTGACAGGGATCCAATGTTCACTTCCGCTCTTTGGACTTCCTTGCAGCATGCCTTGGGGACACAGCTAAACTTTAGTTCAACTTATCATCCTGAGATTGATGGTCAGAACGAGAGGGTTAATCAGGTTCTCAAGGATATGTTGAGGATGTATGTGATGGATCAGCAGAGCCATTGGGAGGATTACCTTTTCTTAGTGGAGTTTGCCTATAATAATGGATATCATAGTTCTATTGGCATGTCTCCATTTCAGGCCTTGTATGGTCGCCCTTGTAGGACTCCTTTGAGTTGGGATCGTTTGGAGGATAGAGTTCTTCTGGGTCTGGATATGCTTAGAGATATGGAGCAGCAGGTTGAGAGGATTAGAGAGCATTTGGTGGCAGCTCAGGATAGGTAGAAGAAGTTTTCAGATGCTCATAGGATCAATCATTAGTTTTCAGTTGGGGATCAAGTGTTCTTGTGTGTGCAGCCGTGAAAGAGTCCAATCTGCTATGGAAAGGGCTCTAAGCTAGCACCGTGCTTTGTTGGAACTTTTGAGGTGTTGGAAAGGATCGGTCCAGTTGCTTATTGTCTTGCTTTACCGCCTAGCCTTTCACACATCCATGATGTGTTTCATGTTTCTGTGGTTAGACCTTACTATCCAGATATTGCTCACATTCTTGACTGCACTGCTCTACAGGTAGAGGACGGGTAGCTGGCTTTGGAGCCCGTAGGCATTCTTCAGCACCGGAGACTCACTCTCAGGGGTAGAGACGTGGAGCAGGTCAGGGTCTAGTGGGATCCTAATGATGAGACCTCTGCTACTTGGGAGGATGCTTCCCAGATGAGGGAGTTGTATCCCTACTTATTTGCATGCTTCCAGGAGTAATCCTAATTCTAAGGGGGGAGGATGTGATGCCCCTCGCATTTTGGTTTGTTATAGATGCTAGTTTCTTATTCTCTCTGACAGTTCTGAGACAGTTGATAGCTTTTCATTTCATAATTTTAGTTTCGAGACATTTGGACTAATATGTTATGGTTTGTACTCTTTTTGATCTTGAGGGACTATGTTTGATGGATATTTTAGACATGTTTTGTGAATTATGATGACATTACGATTACTTCAGCTATGTTTTGTTGGACATGATTAGTACTGGAAGATTATTTACATGTTCTATTACATTCGTTGATATTTGATTTTAAATGATGTGATTATAATCTTGTTCAAGAGCAGGGACGGTGCAGCATTACTCGCTTCGACTACCCTATTGCGCCATGATTCTCTGACTCTCTAGGTGCAGAAATATATGTATTTGATCATATACAACAAGTTGTTTGAATGCAGGTTGCAGGTACCAAACCTCGACTCCACCTGATATAGCATGTTCGAGCGGGTTCTTTCACCAATGGATATTAATGATGGGAGATAGCACGAGACATTAACCACTAGGTCAGTCCTTGTCTTCTATTATGGTTTCGAGTCATGTGTGTCTCTGGGTCTTTGCCTTGTTTATTATTGGTTGTCTTGTGTCATGGTGTAGAGTAGAGTTGTGTGTATAAGGCTTAAATTGTTCATGTGTGGTTGGGAGTTACTTAATGAATTAGTGTTATTAATAATGCTCCTATTTGATTTACTAGATAATTATTGAATTAGCTTAAAGCTTTGAATGACACCTTAGATAAATTTTATAATAGTTGGAATTAAATTATCTTTTGTGTAAAAATATTCACGTCATTAATGGAGTTGCGGGTAATTAGTGGTTATTGAGTACAGAATATTTTGGATATGGAAATTAATGCCTTGGGTTGTCAATTTTGAATTTGGAAGATTTGGAATCTCTGGTTATAGTAAATTTTTGAAACTCACGGAGAGTGGGTTGTGGGGAATGGATGCATGTCTTCTGCATTTAAGTCATGGGTTCAATTCCTTAAAGGGGAAGAAATAGAAAAAAAATTGGGGAGGAGGAGAGGGAATTGGTTGTGGGATTGGAAGGATTTTCAAAAGGGGTTTGTAATCCAGGTATGTTATTTATCTCTATCTATGAAAATTGCAGTTAAAATGCAGCTTGAAAGTTATATTGAATTTCTGTATGCACTATTTGTGATCTAGTTGCCCTGTTCATGATACTTGCATGAACCTTGAAATTTATTTACCTTGTGTGAGACCTGTATGGTGGAATATTGTTTCAAACCTTGTATATTCTCTCTAACGATTCTTCTGGTTGAACCTTTGTTTAATTCCTCTGAATTCTTGTGCCATACTCTGTAAAATTGCATTGTGATCTCATCTGAAAAATAGATGATTCAGTGTTAAACTTCATCAAACTCTTGACCTTGTAGTTTTTTTTTTTGGCATTTAGGTTTTTACCTCACCCTTCTTCTCTAGATTAGAGGTGTCATATCCAGTAAGAAGGCTTGGTATTTCCATATATCTCCTCACCACCTATCAGAGCTGTCAACCATGCTTTTGACTCTCATATTTGTCACATTTCTATTTACCTAGGAATTCTGTGCTTCCACCTGTGTACCCTGATGGAAATCTTGTAGCCATGCACTACCCTCGCAAGTATAGACCCTTCATGTATGTCTGTTGTTCATCAACCAAACCGCATGTAGATTTCTTCATAGCCTTCTTCATTTTTGCTTTATAACTCTTCTTGAAGACTGTAGATATATGTGCCTTTCATCTTTTGCATTAATTTTTGTAAACCAGCTTGAAGCATATAGAAGAAATTTATAGATCGACCTCATAGTATTAGATGTTATTGAAGTCTTTGTTATGAAATCATCTTTTTAGTAATTTCCTTCTATCCACTGTAGTTCACTCACAGATCTCTCCTCGTTCTGTTGCCACTTTTCTTCCAGTTAGCTTTGTTTGGGATCTTTGTTCTGTTAGAAACAGTGAGTTAGAGAAGAAAGATGTCTTTCAGTCAGGTCAGGGATGTAGTGATTCTAGAGTGTTATTCAGATAGTTGGCATTCAAGTCTGGTCGAGTGCCATTGAGCGAAGCTGACTGGGAGAGTTTTGGACTTGTCACTGCCTTCTGGCAGTTACGGCCACTGTCTTCTGGTGATCACTGTCGCTGTCTCTTTGCGTTGCTACCGCTGTGGTAGGATGAAATCAGTCTCTTCATAGTTCTTCTTATGATTAAACGAACTCCTATGCATTCGTTTCTTCTTCCCCAGTCATTTGGTAAAATCAAAAGGTATATTTGTTATGCTCGCCCTTCCGCAGATGTCTGGCCGGGTCTTCATTCTTAGCATTTTGTTTGGAAGTCGAGGAAGCTCCGTAAGAAGTGATAGATGGGCATTCGACGGGAATACCCTCTTGTCTATGGTCATGAGAACCGCAACACACACACACACACATATATATCTTATGGTATCTGTCTGTCATAACTGTTGGCCCTTGCTTTTGTCGCTGTAGCCAGTGTTAGTAGTGTTATAATTTGAGTCGGTTGGCCAAGTTGGAGTCTAGTAGGACTTCTAGTGGCTAGTAACTAGAAGTTAGAAGTGACTCATGGTTTAGACCGTGCCTTATGAAGTTCCTTAGAATTGGAATTTTGGGTCGTGTATAATGGCAGGTTAAACCTTTGTATTGTTGTGTATTAAGTCCGTAATGGGAAACATAGTAGTCAACATAGATGTTATTGCTAGGAAAATGTGTTGTTTTTTTTTTCTTCGTATAGAAGTAACTTTTCGAATCAATTGGTAAATATTGTTGTTATCATTCTTATCTTAGAATAGTAATGATTTGAGTATTAAATGGAAGATTTGCCTTTGGAAAAAGAAGTATTGTTGTTTATTTGTGTTTTAGAGCAATATTAAATCATGCTCATAGGATGATAATTGTAGTGGGTTGATTAAATTATATGTAGTATAATGTGATCATGATTTATGCTCAATACAGGTAATTACTTTTGTAGATTTAGTAGAAATGGTAAACATTGGATCTTGGTTGGTAAGTAAAGCTAGTTAGGTTTATATTTTGGGAAAATATAATATGTTAATAAGTAGGTTATACTTAAGTAGAAAGTGTTAGTATAGATGAGCATTTTGTATTTTTGGTAGTTGGAATTTAATATGGGAACAAGTATTTATTTTTTTTATTTTTTTTATGTGAATAAATGGTGAGACGCTTAGAGCATACTTGTTTAAGTTATAATGTTTCATTAGAAAATTTAGATATCATCAGCTTGAACTTTCTTGATGCCACATGGTATGGTTGGTTTCTTGTTCATAAGAGAAGTATGTGAGTCTCTTTTTCTATCGACAATTGTGCCACACCTGTGTGCTATTAGGGACTCCTGGTGTTCATCTTAGGTGGTGTTATGCCTTTACTTTTGGTTAGTTGTGAAGTGGGAAATCAAGTAAGATGTCTTAACCTCTTGGTGTCACAAAAGCAGAATCTTTTTTTTTCCCATCAGATAATGGATCCTTTGACCTTGATTGTGTACCTATCTCTAGAGGTGTATTATGTTAGATTCTGATTATTTTATGATATACCAATGCATGGGACTTATATTGCTAGGGTAAGTGAATGGCAGTTGTGTTGATTAGATGCCGTGTTGTACTTTATCTTGCTCTTGGTAGTTTGTTGATGTTTGGAGTTGCTAAGGGAGTGGCTTCTATGGTGGGGCCGGTGCCTAGTGAGAGGCCGCCTGGGTAACCCCATGGAAGTTATGAGCTGGTAGAAAACTTACAACTTTTAGGAGGGTTGGGGTAGTAAACATTTAACAAGCTAAGCAAGATACCTCACCCATGCCTTGAGTGCTCTTGTCAGCTAAGGATGGGATGAGAAGGCCTGGTTGGCAAGATCAACCTCCTTGTCCCCATGAGAGGACCCCTCAGTTCCGCATGTGTCACCCTATGGGGCCGGTGCCTAGAGAGGGGCTGCCAGGGTAACCACAGATGGGGGCCGGCTTCTGAGAGATAGCTTGGGTAACCCATGCCAGGGCCATGTGATGACACTCCCCTTGTGCAACTTAGTTTTGTTCTTTTATTTTGTTGTTACCTCTAGAGTATAGTCTTGGTTTCACATTTAATCTTGTGTTGGATGTGGTTATGCTTGGTGGAACACTGTCGTTCTGTGCAGTCTTGTTCTTGCATGCCTGTGAGGACTCTGTCTCTTACTGTTGTCTCATTGTTGTGACTTGACCTAGTAGATCCTCGTGTGTATCTCCTAGCTCGGAGGGGTGGACCTCAGGGTTCCACATGGTTGGGAGGTAGAGCTATCCATTGGTCCTTTTTTAGAGATTCAAATCGAGCCTTGTATAGAGCTGTTCTAGTTCCTATCTGCTTTCTACCTTCTGCAGTGTTGTATACTTTCTTATGTACTCTTTTGTAAATTGACATGATCGATCTTGTAATCTTGTAATCTTGTAATTTGGAACTGAGACCTTGTAATCGAACTATATTGCTGTTTTAAAAATTACTGGGTTATTTAATTCAGCAGTTTAATGTTTATCACTCATATGGTTTTACTTATATTCTAATGCAGTTATGTTGCCCTAGGGTAAGTTAGAAGTGTACTTTTCTTTATGTTGTGTTTTATGATATCTTTGGATACTGTTATTAGACTTTATTGCTTTCAAAAAAAAAAAATTTACTCTGTTATTTTGCTCTTGTTAGTCTAACACTCTAGGGTTTGCATGACGGGGCATTACACATTAATAAGTTGATTAATATGATTCATGACTATTAATTGCTAATTTTAAAACATCTGTGTAGAATGATATATATTTCTAAATAGTTGTTAGGGTTAGCTGATAGAAGATATCAATTAAATGAAAATAAAGATTAAACAGAGGAATGGAAATACACATAAATAATAACAGCAAGAGACAAGTTTTAACATGGTTAACTCAAACTCGGGCTACATCCACCAAACAGAGAGTCCAATATTATTATCTAGTAAATCAAACCGATTCCCTACAACTCAATACCACTGCAAAATGCTACAATACAATATATCAAAACCCTAACCCTTAGCTGCTTTTATAAAGCCTTTTTTTCAGTTACAAAATACGGTTTTTTTATGTCAGTCAATGAAAAATAACTCCTAGTGCCTTTATAAAATAGTAAAAAACCATGTGAGGTTTCGGGAGCACTGCCCCTTGACCTCGTAAGAATTTAGAGGGAAACTACGCCGATAAAAGTGGGGTAAATTTAACCTCTAAGTTTGATTAGGCTCCAAATAACAACAATCTCCCACTTGGAGACTAATCATAACACCACTAACCCTGTAGCTCCCACTAGAAATAAGCACCCTAGACTCTGCTATTCTGTTTTTGTTATTTTCAATCTAGAAGACCAAACAAAGATGAAGAGGAGCTCAGCTTCTCCCTTGTCACTGCCTTTGTAAACATATCCGCTGGATTGTCATCTGTATGTATCTTTGCTAGCCTTAACTATCCATTATCCAACACTGACCGAATAAAGTGATACCTCAACTGTATGTGTTTGGTATTTGAATGCAAGGCAGAATTCTTTGCAAGATGTATGACACTCTGGCTGTCCATAAATAAATAACTGTTAACCTGTTGTGTGCCCAATTCTTTCATGAAAGATTGTAGCCATATCATCTCCTTGCTTGCCTCTGTTGTAGCTACATATTCTACCCTTGTGGTGGATAAATCAACCACCTTTTGCAACCTAGAAATCCAACTCACCACTGTCCCACCTACAGTAGAGACATAACCTATAGTACTCCACCTGGTATCAATATCCCCTACCAAATATGAGTCTACATAGCCTTCTAAATCAATATTAAAGCCCCCAAAACATAAGTGTTTATTGGATGTACCTCTCAAATATCTAAGAATCCATTTTATCGCATTCCAATGCTCCAATCTGGGATGACTCATATACCTGCTAACAACTCCTACATCATGTGCAATATTCGGTCTCGTGCATACCATGGCATACATTAAACTGCCTACAGCTGAAGCATATGGTACCTTGGACATTTTTTTTGTCCTCCTCTTGTGTCTTTGGACACATCTCCTTAGTCAAGTTCAAATGACTAGGCAAAGGTGTGCTGACAGCTTTTGCATTCTTCATATGGAATCTCTGCAACACCTTTTCAACATAAGCAGCCTGAGATAGAGTCAATTTTTTGTTCTTCCTATCTCTGCAAATTTTCATACCAAGGATTTATTTTGCTGCCCCCAAGTCCTTCATATCAAATGACTGTGCTAACTGCTATTTTAACTCTCTTATGTGATCCATGTTAGACCCAGCTACAAGCATGTCATCAACATATAAACATAAAATAATGTAGCTGTCATTATCCAACATCCTAAAATAAACACAATGGTCAGAATTACACCTGCTGTAGCCTTGCTTAGCATTAAAACTATCAAATTTCAAATACCATTGCCGAGGTGCTTATTTCAGGGCATACAAACTCTTCTTCAATCTGCACACCTGTTTCTTCTTACTTTTGACCTCAAATCCTTGGGGATGTTCCATACATATCTCCTCCTCCAAATCACCATGGAGAAAGGCAGTTTTCACATCTAGCTGTTCCAAATGCAAATCTTCAACAACTACAATACTTAAAACAGTACGAATAGAAGTCATCTTGATAACTGGAGAAAATATCTCATCAAAATCAATGCCCTTTTTTTGTACAAATCCTTTTACAACTAACTTGGCCTTAAATCTTTCTTACCTCCATCTTCCTCTTTCAACTGGTAAACCCATTTGTTCGGTAAAGACTTTTTACCTGCAAGTAACTTACATAATTCTCAAGTCTAATTTTTCAGCAAGGACTCCATTTATTCTTTCATAGCAAGCTCCCACTGAACTTGTGTATCCACTTGCATAGCTTCATCACACCCTTTTGGTTCACCAGCATCTGTTAAAAAAATAGAATACAAAGAGGGAGAAAACCTTTCAGGAGGTCTACTTATCTTTGTTGACCATCTAACATTCACTAGAGTTTGTGGTATTTCTAGTTGTTGCGAAGCATGAGGAACCACTAGAACATCACTATTTGGAGTATCATCTAGCACCACATAGTCTTTTTCTTTCTTCTCATGCTACTACAACTGATCTTTGTACAACACTTTCTCATTGAATATAAGATCCCTGCTTCTCATAATTTTCTAATTTTTAAAATCCCAAAGCCTATAACCAAATTTATCAATGCCATATCCAACAAAGGTACACTTTTTTGATTTCGCATCTAGCTTGGTTCTATTTTCAGAATCTACATGTGCAAATGCTTCACATCTGAAGGTTTTGAGAAAAGAATAACTCACCTTCTTACCTGTCCATGCTTCCTCTGGAATACCACAGCCCAAAGGAACTGAAGGACCTCTATTATTAAATATAAAATAGTGTTGATAGCCTCTATCCCCATATTTAAAGGCAGCCCAGCAGCTCCATTATTGTCCTATTCATGCATTCAGCCACCCCATCCTCTTGTGGAGTCCCTGGAATTGTTTTCTGCCTACGAATTCCATTAAAGGAATAATAATCCTCAAATTCTTTGCTACAATACTTGCTACCATTATTAGATCTGAGACATTTTAATCTTTTACCCATCTCATTCTCAACCAAGCTTCTCCATTTCTTAAATGTTTCAAATACATCATATTTCTATCTAAGGAAATAAATCCATACCTTCCTAGTTGCATCATCTATGAATGTAACATAATACCGAGAGCCATCGAGAGAAGATACCTGAGCTGGTCCTCATACATCTGTTTGCACAAGCTCTAACTTTTTATTTTTCTTTTGCTTCCCATCCTTGAGAAAACTGACTCTCTTTTATTTTCCATACACACAACTTTCACAGAAATCCATTATAATATATTTCAGACCTGGTAAAACTTTCTTAGAATGAAGTACCTTCATACCTTTTTCACTCATATGCCCAAGTCTGTTATGCCACAGTGTTGTCTCATAACCTGCAGCAACTTTTCCAGTCTCTTCCTGCAAACCTACAGCAAGTGTTCCTGAACCTATTTGTTTTTTATCTGCAATAGCTAAAGTAGAAGGAACAGTGTGACTTGTACAAAGATATAAGGTGCCTACTTTCACACCTTTTGCTACTACTAAGGCACCTTTTGAAACCTTCCAATTTTTATTAGTAAATGTAACAATGCAACCTTGTTCAACTAGTTGCCCTGCTGAAATTAAATTCCTACTGAGCCTTGGAACATGCCTTACCTCTTGTAGTAGCCAATGATTCCCATTCTACAACTTAATCTTGATTCTTCCCTTTCCAACAATCTGATAGGGTTCATTATCTCCTAAATAAACCAGCCCAAAATCCCCTTGGACATATTCAAGAAAATAACTTCTATGGGGAGTAGCATAAAATGAGGCCCCTGAATCTAAAACCCATGAATCATCAGCATTATCTAGGGAAAGAATTAAATAATCATCTTCAAATTTATTGCTTACCACATTTGCCTCTTTATTGCCTTCTTGTTTGTCTCTTTCTTTATTTTTTCGAGACCAACAATCTTTCTTCAGATGACCTGGTTTCCCATAGTACTAGCAATCCTTCTGTCCTCTTGTTTGGGCTATTTTGTCCTTTGATTTTCCTCGTGACTTCCTATGACCTCCAGAACCTTTTCCTCTCTCCTTTGATCAACCCCTACTTTCTGCATTCAAAACACTACCTGATGTGGATCTACCTGAACTTTTCTTATGAATTTCCTCACTCAAAATAACACCAACAACATCATCAAATTTCAGGGTATTTGAACCAGAAACAGAATTACTAACCAACATTACCAAACTATCGCAGCTTTTAGGCAATGAACAAAATATCAAGAGAGCTCTAACTTCTTCATCAAATTTTACATTTAAAGAAGTCAATTGACTGAGAATCGTATTAAATTCATTTAAATGACCTGTCACAGATCCACCTTCAACCATTTTCAAATTAAACAAACGTTTCATGAGAAATACCTTATTTAGGGTTTTTCATACAATTTTGCCAAATCTTTTCATTAGACCATCTATTGTCTTCGCTTTCGTTATATTGAATGCCATCAATGGTGCCAAGCACAACCGAATGGTTCCTAGTGCCCTTCTATCAAGAAGATTCCAATCCTCATCAGACATTGTTGCCGATTTCTTGGATACTCCTTCCAACGGCATCAATAGATCCTTTTGATAGAGGTAATCCTCCATCTGCATTTTCCATAACTAATAGTTCTGCCCATTTAATTTATCAACCTTCAATTTTCCCTTGTCCGCCATTACTCCCACTCAACTGTGAGACTTTCCTGCAGAAAATAATCGAACACAACCCACTCTGATACCACTTGTTAGGGTTAGCCGGCAGAAGATATCAATTAAATGCAAATAAAGATTAAACAGAGGAATGGAAATACACAGAAATAATAACAGCGAGAGACAAGTTTTAACGTGGTTCACCCAAACTCGGGCTACATCCACCAAACAGAGAGTCCAATATTACTATCTAGTAAATCAAACTGATTACAATCAGCAATCCCTGCAACTCAATACTGCTGCAAAATGCTACAATACAATATATCAAAACCCTAACCCTTAGCCGCTTTTATAAAGCCTTTTTGTCAGTTACAAAATAGGGTTTTTTTATGTTGGTCAATGAAAAAATAACTCCCGGTGCCTATATAAAATAATAAAAAACCATGTGAGGTTTCGGGGGTGCTGCCCCTTGACCCCATCTTGGGGACGCTACCCCCAAACCCCTGCAAGGGGCGCTACCCCTTGACCCTATAGGAATTTGGAGGGAAACAGTGCCGATAAAAGTGGGGTAAATTTAACCTCCAAGTTTGATTAGGCTCCATATAACAACAATAGTCTATAATGGTTATATTCCAACCAAATTTGATGATATAAATTGTTAGTTGTTGAACAAAGAATTACAATCTATAGGACTAATCAAAAAGATAAAGATAGAAGTAGTCAAGGATAAGGGGAAAATGAATGACAACCTCACCTTGCAACTTAACACCACATAAAGAGAAGAAGCCATTAGGGGAAGTTGCATGAGTATGTTAGAAAAAATTAGTATGAAAATTCTCTTAAATATCACTATAAAAATGATTAGCATTTCCTAACTTGTTTTTAATTCAAATTGATTTTAAAATAATAGAATAGGCAAACTAGATTTATTACACTAATGTCTTGCACGGGTCTTGATTGAACATAAGGAGGTTTCTTATCAAGTTCTTACACATCTTCTAGTATAACCTATAAAAAAAAGTATAGCCTAACCTGCTTTGATACCATGTTAGAAATTAAGATCTTAGAATACTAATCATTATGAACAAAATATAAAATAAACATAAATGAGAATTATACAAGCATGGATTTAACACATTGCACAAGATATACATGGGGAAAACCCTTTCAAGTAAAAAACCTCATAATGCATCATTTTATTAAAAAACTTACAAAAAAATGTCTATTAAAAAGTAGACTGCACCTGAGGATCCATTCCTTTACATATTTCCACATGGCTAACCATACATCCTGTACATAGTGATATAATTCACTCTAAATCTCTAAATTCCCTTACCTCTCAAATGAGAGAGAACCTTCTTAAATAAAGAAAGGGTGGCAAAATACCTAAAGGGGTACTAGTCACACCCATTTAAAGCAACCATTCGTAAATAATTAATAATCTAATATTTATTAGATTATTATTTACTAAATGATATATGCTTTATAACATAAGGTCTTATAACCTTATATTAGAACAATTTATAAATGTTATAAGGGTATGAACCCTAATAAAATTATGTTCTAAGACCTTTACTTTATTTTATTTTTCATTTTTCTATATCATTGCTTATTCTAACTACTACATGTGGTCAACAAGTAACAAAAAATAATTGATTTCAATGAATGCAAGTATTTACATGATGAAAATAGTCATTGAGCAACATGAGTAGACCCTCAATACAATTAATTCTTTTATACTCTGGGAAAATGCTAGAAGAAGAACATATATTCCCCCATACAACTTAAAGATAGTGCTGGAGTTATATTAAATAGCCTTATCAAATGTGTATCCAAAATGTAGAATCATAGACAAGGTACATGAACTATTTGACAAAATGCCTCAAAGAAATTTGGTATAATGGAATGCTAGGATTTTATGATATGTTCAACATGGGTTTGTTGAAAAGGCCTTCAAAACATTTAAGAAAATGCAAATGATAGGTGTAAATCTAGACTCCTCAACCTTTTCCAGCATGTACCCTACCTCTGCTCAAATTGGAGCTTTGAAGTGGGTATGGACAACCATCAAAATATTATTGAAAGTGTTTTTTAGTAAGATGTAGAAGTTGCAAGTGCAACTTGCAATCACTATAGCCTTCACAAAAACTTATGAATAAAACCCAATAAAGAAGAATATATGCACATATTGTCTATTGAATGATTTCAAATTCTGATTAATTTTCTTTGTAGCTTATATTGTGTTCATGAGATATGAATTTCCTTAGTTTCCTATGGAATTCACTAAAGTGGCTCAAGTCTCCAAACATGTAAGGTGTAAATTCATTTCAGAGAGCTTGGATTAATATGTTTGAATAGAAACTAAAGTGACTTTAAACAATTCTTAAATATCTATGTAGACATATATACATATCTATCATATATATACATGCATAACTTGCTGTTGAATTTGCTTGAAAGTTTGTAAAGCCATTTTAAAATCCATTTTGTGTATATCCTATAATCAAGGCATTCCATGAGGTCACATTTCTTTTAGATGCCCTTTCAAATAGTTCACTTCCTTTTCTATGCTATCAAATAGTTCACTGCAACTACAAACATTATTTAGGTATATTCTATTTATATGGTATTTATCTCCAAACATAATTAGCCGATAGGCTTTATTTGTAGGAGGACTAAAGAAGAAGATTTTTTAGTTGCTACTTGGGGATAAACAATCAAATGGTGGAGTATATGTCTACTGCTATCATTACTCTTGCCACTGTAAGCTAGACACTTTGCCTAGCACCATTGTTCAAAGAAACTTTAAAACATTAATGTATTTAATTTAGATTCATCAATATTCATGTTGTCGAACCTAAAACATAATGATCTAGTTTAAATTTCATCAAGTTCATTGGCAAAGGGAATATGCAATGATGGGAATGATTGTCTATATCATATTGGGTTAGCAGTTAATAGTACTTAGAATGATGCAAATCTTGTAATAACCATGGCCACACACATAGTGAGTAGTTTCTCATGCAATTTATGCTTAGACTCACAAACATTCTTGACAAGGGGTGTAACTTTTCATGGGATGGGATTATTCTTGAAGTATAACTAGTCATAAACTCATTATTAATAGTATCTATATTTATTATTGTTATTAAAAGATAACGTTAGGAGGAAAGCTCTCAATTTGTGTTTAAAACATTTTCTTTACTATTTAATACCTAAGAATTGTTGACTTTGTTTAATAGTTCCTTACTTGGCATGTTGGATCCCTTCTCTTGGAATGCCTTAGATTAGTATGCACCTACTTTCTTCAATACTAAAAATGGGTTATTGCTTATATTAGATGTTTGTGATCAATAATAGTGTATGATCTTGTTGTATGTTAGATACAGGTAGGCTTCCAAAGGACACAAGGAATCAAGTCACAACTCCTTTGGAGCATAGGTTAGATTTGAAGGAGCTCTGAAAGTTTGTGAGAGTATCTTCCATGAGCTAGTGTGCCAATGCCACTAGAAATAAGGTGGACATGTTTTTGGAAACTAAGAGCTGAAAAAACCTTATGATGTTTTTGGATCATCTCCTAAGCCATCCAATTATACACATGTGAGTCATCTTCCTACTATGCATCTCACCTCTCCTATTAAAAAATAGTAAAATCCTGTCTAATTTGGCAATTTAATGTATTGGTAATTTCTAGAAAATAAAACCAAACAAATTATTTTATACTTGTCATAATTTAGAATCTTAAATTCATATTATAGGATTTTTGGTATAGAGAATAAGATAAACCTTCGTATACTACAGGGATTGGCTAATGCTAAATATATAGGATTATTTTGATGCATGAATGGGAAATAATTGAAATGGGGCAGTCTTTCAAAAATTGGAGGTCTAGTAAAGGTTTATCCAACCAAATGGAGGCCATGAATAGGGGAAATTGTGTAGGCATATTAGGCCTTTTCCTAGGCCATGGTTGAAGAGGGGCATTCCTAGCTATATCTACATCCATCAAGTCCTTAGATTGTATTTCAATTATAGTTTCAACTCTCCATGCACGTGCCTTTGGCCTAAGTAAGACAAATTTCCTTACATGTAATCCACTTTTTCTTCCAAATTTAATGTTAGAACTAGTTCATTTTTAGGGGGCTTATCAAAATTTTAATGTTTTTGATTATATAGGTAAAACAGGTTTTGAAGGGGCCCTGAAACCCTTTACAAAGAGAACCAGATTGAGAACAATAAGCCAACCAACCACCAACTGAAAGCTACATAGACTATAAAAGCATAGAAAAGCATAGCAAAAAATAATAGCCTAGACTAAGTCATTTTCTTTAAGGTTTCTCCTGCTTCAAGTTCTTGCTCGTAGAATTTCTCATGCAGTTTGGCAAAAATTATCAACTCTTTTTTTCCTCTTCAAACTAATTATTTTTGCTTCCCCTCGTGTGAGTTGAAGGACTGCCTATATCCTCCACAACCACCTATTTACCTTTTTCTTTAACACCTTCCTCTTTATCCTACTCACCAGAGTCATCGACATTCAGAATGTCTTCAGCTCTGAACTCTTTTAACTAATCGTTTTTGAGTTCTTTGAGTCTGTTAGTAAGCATCTTCATACCCTTTAAACTATTCTGAATAGTTAACTTACTTATTTGCATCATCTTCTCAATATTGTTATTGACAAGTCCATTATTTTTTCCTCCAGGTACTGGATTCTCGTGCCAAACTCTTCCCTCATCCTCAACATTTCTCGTTCAATTTCTTCCCACTTAGGGATGGCTTCCTAATTTTGGAATATCAGTTTGTCCTATTCCACTGAGGTATCACCCCCTTTTTCTAGGTTTTCCTGCATCAACTACATTATAATGTTAATCCTGTTAATTTCAACAAAGAACCATTTAGCCATTTTGTGTTGGGAGTTGACTGCAATTTTGACCAGCCCAAACACCTCCTCCACTTCATCTCTATTTTTAGCCTTAGCCATTAAATCATCAAAGTCCTCAGGGAGATTCTCATAAGGGTCTAGAATCTCGGGGAAACAACGACCAGTACTAGGTTAAGAGACATACAAACTAGATTTACCATGGGTTTCATGAGCTTTGAAACTACTTTCCAAGCCCTGATCATCCAAATCAACTTGATTCCCCTATTTTAGAGTGCTCTTGTCACATCCCGGCTCATACCCTATATCTATATTCCCTTTCTCAATAGTTTGCTTACCTTTCTTCACCGTCGAGGGGGTTTTCCTTTTAATAGGTAGGCTCTTCTTACCTTTACACCCCTTGAGAGAGGAGTCAGACTCATCCCCCGTCTTTGACCACTCCGACCAGGAAATGTTGACCTCCCTCTTTTTCGTCCTCTTCTCTTTACTAGACCCTTCTTCACTTTTCTCCCAATCTTCTTCCATAACCCACTCCTCATCATTAGAGTTGGTATCTGAGTCACTAGACACCATGCACCCCTTCTTCTTAGCACTTTACTTATTCTTAAGCCCTTTTTTAGGTGTATTATTTTTCATATAGTCCATAACCAGAAGAATAAGTCCTTCATGAAGGATAGGCAACTTAGGGTTTCTAGAGTTTTCCTTCAAACCATATTCCAATGAGGCAAGCAAATAAAATAGGATGGAGACATACATAGCATGGTAGAAATGGTTCAGCATATTAAAGTGATACATGTAGACATCAATGTACCTCCCATCCAAGGAGATATACCGCATAATCACATCCACCACCTCGGCCCATATCAGCTTTATAGATAGGTGATTATACCCTTCGGACTGTAGCTTAACCAACTTACTACGTTCATTGCCCTTGAAGAAATTATTCAGGGCTTCCTCACTGTATTTCCTTTCTCAAAATAATTTCTTCCCGTTGGTTGATAGCATAGACATCGAAGCAATGAAATCTTTCATAATAGTTAACTCCCATCCAAAAGCCATGACCTTTCTGTTATTGTAATTCTTCACAAACATCTCTGTGACATTGGGGTTGGCCCCATGTAATCTTTCCATATAAGACATTAACCTACTAGCTTCTAGAATCTTCTACACCTTATGCTTATGGTAGACCCCTTCGTAGGAAGAGGGCTCCACTTTGTTCCTCTCACCACCCATGATTACCTTCAAATCCTTGTTTCCTTTGCAGACTAGTAGTAGGAGAAAAAGATGAAACCTGCAATGGAAACTCCTAGACCATTAAACTTGCCCATAATCCATATGGAGTGATTCTTCATAAAAGAATAGCCCTTCAACCCCTTCGAGATCATAATGATCTCTTCATTCCTTCTCGAGCCTCGTTCCATGTTTATAATCATTATAAATTAACATCTTAACCTTGCTCGGGGTAATATCCACGTCATCCCGGATGGTTATAGAATGACTAGTGACTCCAAGGTTGGCAAAAATGTCTACCACCCTATTTCCTTCACGAAATATGTGAGAAATATAAATTTCCTCAAACGACCCCATAAGCTTTAAAGCATCTTCAACAAGGGCTTCTATCGACCAACTAGGTTTTAGGGAGTTCTCTAAGACAATTGATAATGTTATTGGAATCCCCTTCCACCCAGACCTTTTTATACCCCTTGGCATGAGCAAGAGCAATAACATGATAGGTCACCGCAGCTTCGGCGAAGTGGTTTAAATTTCAATGTTGAATTGAATACTCTAGAAAAATATTGACACAAGTCTTAAAACTTTGTTATTAGTAGATTTGTGAGATCTTGCAAGATCTAACTATTTCTATGGTCTCATACTAACTAAAAACTGATTAAATATTTTGAATATTAAAAGTCTTTCTCAATGCCCACAAGAGTATCTTGTTTATTAGGTGTTGTATGTTAGCATCCTCCTCTTCCACAACTAACATGCCTTGAGTGTGCCTATGTTCCTTTAAGCTTCATTCTTATCATGTACTTATTAAAGGTCAAGAATCTAAAATGTCATCCTCAATGTAACAAGAGTAGCTCCTTAAGAATTATGTGTTTATCTAAAATGTCATCCTCAATGTAACAAGAGTAGCTCCTTAAGAATTATGTGTTTATGTTCTTTATAGGTTCCATTATTATTATTCCCAATATAAATTTAAAAGGGGTCCCTTGGTGAAGATACCTTCATTAAGTATTTTCTTTCAACTAATTGTTGGCATTCTCTCCCCTAGATGAATTTTCCATTGTTACATGGTAGTGTTGTATTCCCATTTTCCAAATTTAGGCTAGAAGATTTATTGTTTCATGAAATGCTGCAATCTTTCTAAATTACATGTTTCTTCAATCAGATTTATGTTAAATGTATAAATTAAACTAAAGCAACATCTTCCATGAATTGTTGACCCATCTGAATTAATCTCACTCTTGGTTTTGGAATTTAGATATGGAAAGGTATTCATATCACACATTCTTATGATCCCCACGATTGTTTCAACTGATCTAGAAGTAGGCAAGGCAGTTATGCAAAATGATGGTAGAATATTTGTTCCTTCTTATGCTTGGTTCTTCTCCATATTGTAAAAATCAGCACAAACGATGGTTTACAGGCCTACAATCCCATTTGTCTCCTTTGATATGATTGCATTTAGCCCGCCCTATTAACAATCATTTGCAATTGTCTTTTTACTTATAGTTTTCTTGTTCTTTTTATGGGATTTGTATTAACATGGGATGTTAGGTTTTCGAAGTAGCCGAATCCTTGTTTTTGGGAAGTATTTTTTTTAGCTTTATTTAATAGCCAATTTATTGATCATGAAATAACCCATCAGATCATTAGAAACCATTCACATTCTGCCACAAATTCGTTTGTTCAGATCATTAGAGATTCGTTGTCTCTCATTCAATCTGCTACTGGCACTATTGTCTTTCATAAAATTTGCTACTGCCATCGTACGATATGATATGCAGGATGGACACTATGACTGAGCCCACGACATGAATCTGAGTCTCTAGAAACATGATCTCCATTTGTTTTAAGACTTTTTGTGCATCATTGTTGTAAGTTAAATCTACAATGAAAACAATGGCAAAGTTACTTGTGCTGCAGTCCACAATCAAGAGACTACACAAACATTTCCATTGATTGTGGATTATGGTATTTATATCATTTCTAACATTTGCTTCACTTATGTGTTGTTAATTCTCTTGTTAATGTATATGCTACATGTGGACGCTTAAAAGGAGGTATGCGAAAAACTAAACTAAATATATTCAAGCAAATGCAATTGGCACAGTTAAAGCTATAACCCTAGGAATTGAGTGGGATTAATAAAACAATGGAGAAATTGTGATGAAGAAAGATTGAGTATGACAACGAGGAATTTTTAATAAAAACCACTTGAATATGACATTCCCACTTTCATCTGTTTCATCGTTGTGCTCCCTAGTCATTAAGGTTTTAGCACACTTGAAGTCAAAGTTACTAGTTCTTGAACCATTAATGTTGATACAGCTTCTTTGTATTTAATATTCTTGCTGTAGTGTGTTACAACTTTGTCACAAAATTTTTGCATGTGATTGTGTGGATGGGGCAGAGGAAAATGTGGACTTGTTAAGGTGTTAAAAGTTGCCTTCTATTCTTTTTCTTTTATCATGTTGAACAATGAAGAATCTTGTCAATTACAAGAATATAAATCATTTAGGACTCGTAAATATTTGTTCTAGAAGTCATGAATTAGATTGAAACATACAGTTTACACTCAAGGAAACAATGTTGTATTCGATCAGATTGGCTTACAATATACATTTTTTAAACTAAACTATTGTATATTCTGAAAATATCTTCATTGTTTTCTAAAATTGTAAAGTCAAAATGCCTTCGATTTGATCAATGAAGTGTTCTTCTAGTTTGTAGATAGATGTAAGAGGCCTAGGTTAGTGAAGTGGACAATGATAACTTTTTAGTTCTTAAATCACTTGAACATCATAATTTTAGGATAAACCCATAGAATAATATTTTATAGTATTTTCATGATCATGTTGCTCCAATTGTTTTGCTGCCACACATCTAGCTCAGTTATTGACTAAGAAGGCATATGAAAGCATGAGTAGGAGAAAACAGAGTCTCTCTCCCCAATGTGAAGAAGGCCCATAGAAAGGAAAACTAGCTAATAGATAGAGCCTTAGGACATTATAAGCCAAACATTGGCTCGTGTCCATGATGACACAAGAAAATATAAACCACAGGGTCAACTTGAACCTCTTCTACCCAACATTGGCTCCCATTGTTTGCATTGATGGGTAAAAGTACATGAGGCCGAATTTTATCCAAAATCCACATCATATATTGTTCTTCATCTATCCTCTATTGCATGCATGATTATAGTGTTTCAGATATGTTTTGTTGGCAATCATGATACTTTTGTCTTGGACTTAAGAGACTTCTTTCAAGAAACCTTTTTCGTCACTTTTTCTAGCCTAAAATGGTGGCACTTGGCTCCTTGAGGTAAATTTACACAATATACATAAATTTCAATCCTCCTTATGCTGTTGTAACATAATTTATTTATTTATGGGCATAACACCTTTGTATGTAAATATAATATGGTTGTCAAGTCCATTCCACAAAGACCAAACCCTTGCACAAGATCGATTATGACAGGATCTTGATAAATATGTTATACTCACCCAAAGCTGCATGACTTGGAAGTAGGAAAATCTCAAATAATAGAACTATCAACATGAAAAGAATACAAGAAAACCTTGACAAATAAAAAAACTATGCAACCAAATGACAAAAAATAGACACAACTTATACATGACCAATATGTCATTTCTACGTGTCACTCCATAAAAGGTTATGATCATTTAAATAGGCATGAACTTCGTACATCATCATTCATTACATGATAGTTCATAAGCCATAAGCTTTGAAGGTTGAAGTCTATAATGAATATTAGATAGTTTCTAGCATTCCAATAGTTATGGAAAAAAAAAAATGGCAAATTGAAATTACATAACATGAGTAGTGGAAAAAAGTAGAAAAATAGGAAGGGTTTGAGTTTAAACTCTTTAAATCTTATACAATATTGATAACCTAAACATCCTGTCTATAATGGAGTTGGATTTTCTCGGTATCTAGGGTTTTCATTTGCACATTTTTTCCCAATCTCATAATCTAATTTGATGCTGGAAGAATTTCATGTAGATTAATGACTTCCATATCCGTAGCATACCTTTATTTTATTCCCTGAAGTATCGAGTTCAAGTTTTGAAGAGGCAAAGGATATAAATTGTATTTTATTCTAGCGTGGGACCGACAAGAAAAATTATATTGGTATACCTTAATAATTATCACGTTACAGAATAACTACAAACTTTAATTTTTTTTAATTGTCCGGCTAGTAGGTTATTAATACATTTATGGATGCAAATATTTATGATGTTGGAATTCAATTCAACCAAACAATAAATAAATTATGGGATTTGGTCAAATGTTTTGGATTTTGTTCTTTTAATATTTTATTAGATGTGTCTTTTTCTCATTAAATAATTTCAATTATTTTTTAGAAAGTTGTTTAATATTTATTTTTTGATAGGAACAATTAGATTAAATAGATATTTGGATTTAAATTTTGGTAGGTAGCATAATAAAGAAACATATCATCATCATCATTAATAAATCTTTTGATAGATCGTCTACTTTTATTTATTTCAAGATGATGAAAAAGAACTCTAAATTTATCAAATTCAAAGGATTGGTGTTATTATTCAAATTATTTATTTCAAGATGATGAAAAAGAACTCTAAATTTATTAAATTCAAAGGATTGGTGTTATTATTCAAATTAGTAAAATTGAATGTAAGAACGTGTAGTGAAAGCCATGTCTTGCCTATTTATTTTGGCCACATGAGCATTATGACCAAAAGTTTTCTTTTATCAAAATAAGTGGTAATATTCAAATTGTCAAAACAATTTCCTCCACTTGATTCAAGGCCATTAAAGGATTGAACCTAGAGCTTATCCTTAGTGGAAGTGGAAAGTAAGTTGAGGCATGCAATCAAAGGATATAGCAAGTAGAAAACAATGCAAAGAAAGATAAAGTTGAATTTTTCTATGAAAATCAAATAATCATAAAGGATCATATCTAAAACAAACATTAAATAGTAATACTCTATGGGCATATAAAGTAGTTTAAGACAATGGGTTCACCAAGTGAAGAGGATGAAAAGGAAACTTTATTTTGGTAAAAAAGTATAAATATATTTATTAACTAAGAGACAATATTACAACAAAAAGATTTCCAAACAATAATAGACATCACTAAAGCCCAAAGAAAGAAAATCCAAGGTGGTTTTCCACTATTCCACCACCTCTAGGAGCAAACAGAAACCATGACACTAGAAAAACACACAATCCAAAGGAAGAATATGCAAGAAGGACCGAGCCAAACATTATGAAGAGGCTAAAGAAACTACAAAGACTGATCCATAGTCAGAGACTCCCATTTTGTAACATTCCAATTGTGATTAATATCAAAATCCCATTTGGCCAAGAAATCTGCTACAACATTCCATTCTCTAAGAATATGAACAAAAGTAATGGAATCAAAGTTTTAGGGAAGGATAAGAATTCTCTCCACAAGTGATGCTAAGCTCCAAGAAGACTCATGAAACCTTCCATTGTTCAAAAGAGAGACAAAAATCTTAGAATCCATCTCACATATTATTTCCTTCCAACCAACTCACAAGCTTTCTCTAGAGCCACAAGGATGGTCCTAGCCTTCATTTGATTATTAGTACCAAGCCCCATATCAGACAAGAAAAAGAAGTGACCAAAATCATCACTATCATGTCCAACACCACGAGTCCCAGTAGCTCTTGGATTTGCTGAAGACGTACCATTAGTATTAATTCTGAAGAAACCTAACAGGGGAAGTGACCATTTACCTACTCTATTCACCTTATTAGAATATTTCATCATAGAGACAGAATGAACAAAGACAACCAAATGTAACAAATCTAACTACCTCAAGATCATAAAATTAAAATTAGCTATTACTTCATTAAAAGAACACTTAGCTAAAAAAGTTTCCTTTATCAAATCTAAAATCTTCTACCAAACATACCCAATAATACTCTGATAACTTTAAAGATTTGATGATTTTGATGCAAAAAAATTTGCTAAAGATTGAGGATAGGATCAATATCCCAATCCACCAAAAGGAAAGAGGAAAGAGTAGGAGGATGACTCAAACTAGCCCAAAAATTAGGCAAAGAAGTAGCATGGACTATGGGCTAGTTCTAGATATGCCACCACTATGCCCAAAGATCGTAAAAAAATGGACATTGAAAGAAAAGATGAGCCACACATTCCTCATTAGCACCACAAAGAACACATTTGGAAGGACCTTGGAATTCTTTTATTCTTATGTTATCCTAGGTGAGACATTTCTTTTGACAAAGTAGTCAAAGAAAGAAATTACACTTAGTGTTAGTAAATTACAGGTTGATCAAACCAATTCCAAATAACCCAAAAGGAGATAATGATGCATACAAACTTACAAATTACCATAATGCAAAGATCAAATAGATAAGCCATAAGATAACATAAGATATGTCCTGAGAAAACCCTCAAGAGGGACAAACCTAGCCTCCAAAAGCATCAATACTCAATGTATTATTGAGCAATGAAAACATTACAATACACTTACAGAGTCTCCATGAACACTCCTAAAACATCAAGCTCCTCCAATGCATCCTCCATGTGTCCAAGCATGTAAGCACACATCCCATGCCATGCTTCACATATGCACTCACAAGAGTAACTCAATACAATGACAACCTCTCACACATACTACAACCAAAACAACCAACAACCATCCCAAACCACTACTAACCATGTGCTTTCTTTTATAGACTCAAGATCACACAAATACAACTTGTGGTATTGGGTAAAACCATGTGACTGAAAACCATGGGTGCACAAAACCATTGGCCCCTTATTTAATATTTGGAACTAAGTTTTCAATTTATGATACCAAGTTTTCCAAATATTAAATAATTTCCCAGTGTGCAACCCACATTAAATATTTCCTAATGTTACATACAACTTTTACAAGTGGACCCAAATAAATATTTAAAGTGGCTAAACAGATCAATTAAGATGCACCACAAATAAATATTTAAAGTGGTTAAACAGATCAATTAAGATGCACCACAAATAAATATTTATTTTACATAATTTCAATTATTCATTTTATGCAAGGTGTACACCACACCTTTTCCAACATTCTCCCACTTGTTGTATACATTGTGTAAGGGTCAATCAATGAAATATATCATCATAACCATACATGAAACCACATGAATCTCCAGCATGCTCTTGTGCTCCATCAAGATACCTGCAATAAAACCAAAGTGACCACCATCTCAAGCAAGAACTCCTCTCATCCTCTAACATGCCACCTATGGAAGAAAAGAAACATGCCAAGGTGAAGATGCACCAATCCAGAGAACAAAAGCATCAAATCCAAGTGATGACAAAGGCTCCAAGCTGTTGTCAAAGGAAAAAAACCCACATGACTAGAAATAACATCCACAAGATGTGTTAATAAATTCAACCATTGATACTTCTAAGGTATAAACAACATCAGTAAATTCATGCCAACATGATATCTAACTCATAAACCACAATCATAAGCTCCATGTATAAAACCTATCAATGAAGGGCATACATATCTAGGAACTCCCACTACATGGGTAATGCCAAATCTAAAAATAGATCAAGGCATACCAAATTTACCAATCAACACTCAAACCAACATTTGGTTAATCAAAACCATGTAGTACCAAGAACAATCACAATAATCCACACATGCAACATAAAATGTTGAATACTCCCTCACAACATGTCACCATAACTCTCCCAAGTCCAAACATATGGACATGAACCTCTAGGAAGTATCCATAAGAAAAAGAGAGAAAATTGTTGGGAATTAAGGTGTATCAACCTTTGCAAATTCCTAGCATTATTTATTTAATTGTATATTTATTTATTGCCTAACATTATATTTACTTGCACATTCAGTTTCGTCACTTAGTTGAGGTGGCACGGTGATATGTTATCTTACTTGGAATGTGACTTGGATGGTCAAGTCTTGAACGTACATAGATTTGGGTGTCCCATTTGAGGTGGCACTATTATGCCATGTGTCGGCATCTTTTGATATCTAGAAAAGGATATTCCATATGACAAAATCTATGATGTGCGTAAGAGCCAAGTTTGGAGATTCCTATGACAAGTGGTGACAAGTGTCATGGGTATCTTTGCATAAGGGAAAGGCATCTTTGGGTGTCCAATTTGGGATATGAAATGTTGTAAGAGGAATATGCTATATTTAGCATTGTATGATGGTTTCTCTTACAATATTCAAGGTTGTTATGTTGGGAAAATCTATGACAACTATAAGATGCGTAAGAGCATATCTCATAGTCTATTTTTAGCCTTGGAGCACTCCATGTTGGGAAAGCCAAATCTGCCATGTATGATATATGTAAGGGATGTATTTGCAGCAAGGACAAGTGTCCTTTGATGTGGGATAATGGCCATGTGGCCAAGGTGGATGCCTATCCCAATATTCTTCTAGAATATGCCTTGTAATCTCTATATATTGCATAGTTTGGAGTTGTAGTTGTATAGTGGTTTTACAGGTATCGTTATGCTACCGAAATAACTCAAGATTTGACATTTGAAGACTCTTGGAAGAACTTACATTGTAAGTGTATTTTAAATTGTAACTTTTTCAAATAATACATTGTGCAAGTTTCAGAGTGTGGGGTTTTTCACCTGAAAAGGTTTTCCCTATGATACATCTTATGTCTACTTCTCTCTATCTACATTCTTGTATTATGTTTGCTGCTGTAATATCTCTGATATATGTTTAATATTTCTACAATTGTAGGGGTTAAAATGAATTTGGATACCTCTCTCCTCATTAGATTAGTTTAGGAAGTGATTTCCGTACACCTATCTTCCTTTCAAAAACTTGTAATTCATATCATAACATGTCCTTCTACCAACACCTCAAAGTGCTAAGTTGTGTCAAGTATGATCTCCTTTACAATCCCAAATGAAAAGCCTCAACAACACCCAACCATTCAATCTCATAGATCAAATGAAACATATGTATCATGTTTAACTAACATGGATGTAAGCCTCTCGAAGCAAGGAAGATCAAACTCAAATATTCATTCCCAACAAACTAGGAATAATCCCAATCAACATCTCCTAAAATCCTCATTAATCATATCATAAATGAAACCCATATGAACAAGGACATAACCACGCTAACACCCCTCAAATGAACCCTCTAGAACCAATAACCATAGCTCGAGATCCAAAATCATGAGAAGATAAAGCATAAAAGAAGTGCATATAAAGGATAGGAAATACCTCTTAGAATAATCTGCCGAGTAGACCAAGAGTGGGGAATGAGAATGCTCTTCTAGGATACATCAAGTCATAATGAATCTCTCTAAGAACAATCTCCTCTAACTCCATAAATTCATGTCCATATCTAGGTGAAAGGCTCCTTGGTCTTCCTACTAAAAGCTCTAATGAATAACCATCTAAAAAAATGTATCTAATCCTAAGACAACTCCATCCTCACCCATGTCTCCAAGTATCCATGAGCACCTACAACTGATCAATCCATGCTAAGCTCCAAATGCAACAATGCTCTATCCTAAATCTCCCAAGCACATGACCAATGTACTCAATACCATGAGAACTAACAAGATCATTGTCAAAGCTCCAACTACAGAATCAGGAACCCAAACATGACATCATGATCTAACATCTCCTCCAAGGAAGATCATATGTCTCAAAATAACATATCATTCTCTAAAGAGCACCTATATCATGCCAAAACTCTAATGCACAATCAAGAGTCCACCATGGCACAATAACATCCATCTTGTAAACAAGGATCAACTGACAAAACTGACAAAAAATAACCAACACCTCAACCAAAGACTCCAAGAGTCCTCCATGTTGCCAAGATGTCAAAATCTCCAAATCACATGAAGATAACAATCCCCTATCAATAGAACTCAAGATTTCAAAGAACTCTATTTGCATACAAACATGATCCAAGATCTCTTCTATGACACCGACAACCACTGCAAAAGATCACCCATCAACAAATGATGAATCCACATCATTTCTAAAGCTCCCACTAAATTGTGATACTGAGATGTACAAATGGCATCATGATAACCATATCCTAAATGAAGATCATCCATGGCCCCTACACAATCAAGGAATCCCACTTTAACATCAACATCTCCCAAAAGGTAGAACCAAGATCTTCAAGCCAAGGAGATAAATCACTACTATCAAAATATCACACAAAGAGTGTATCCAAGCTACACATGACATTGTGATAAACATGCTACAAGTCCCAATAACCAACTATCTAGGCACTCTAATAATCTATCCCCTCATCCCAATGCACAAATGACCATAGAAAAGGCCAACTGACAAAGTCTATATCAACACTAAATCAAACTCATGGATATAGAAAGTCTACATCTGAGTCATCCCACTACAACCAAATGGGTGTCAAACCCATAAAACAACATAACTCAAAGATCCAAACCAATGAAATATGCAATCTCATCATCACATCAGTAACTTACAATCTGATATACCAAAGAAGATAACCTGTAGACTTAAGGACTCAAACACGAAACCAACACCAGATTCAATTTGCTAAAAAATTCCACAAATGAGTAGCCATAGTCAAGGAACTAATCAAGCATCTAGGAGATAAGAACAACCTCATAAAACTACACCACACCACCACCTGTAAACATGAATCAAACATCATAACCCATACCTTTCAATCACATACATGACGATGACGTGCCAATGCTCAAATGTACAAGGTTTGAATATCAATGACACCATAATCATCATCATCATTGCATCTAAACTCAACTCCTACTGAAACCAAACTCCTAGTCTCACACATGTATCAACCATGTCCTCAAACCAAAAGACAACCTGTGTACCTATCTCCATCAAAGGCCAAACTTTTAAAACACCTGTAAACCTATAACTAGAAGTACCAAATCTAAAAACCTGCTATACCATGATGATGGTCTCATAACAACATGCAGTTCCACAAGTTTGTGCCCAAAAAATCCATCTGAATGCTCTCACAATCACATCCTGAATCTTAGAGTCTCATAAGTGATCAAACAAGAACAAACCTCTATCCACACACTAAGCTAAAAATCTACATAATCCAAATTGTAGTACATTACAAGATTTCTCCAATGCCCATCCTAAATCCAAAATCTGATTCGGTATGCAAAAGTTATGAGCAAATAACTATCCTAGAGCAATGCCTAGCTTTAGGCACTAAATTCTAATACAAACAACAAAATTTGATGAGAAAACCTATGCCATTGCATAATTCTAAGAAAGACTATTCGGATGCCTATAAGAAGTTGAAAATCTGATACCATGTGTGAAAGTTATGCCCCTAGAAGAAAATGCACTCTGAGAGCTAGAAAAGGCCTCTTAGGGGACCTTGACTACTTTTGATGTCATGATGACTTCATTATCTATATGAATGACATCATCACTAACATGGTGGGTTACGAGGCATATGCTGATGTGGCAGAGGTGTTCAACTAGCATCATCATGGGAAAGCATGTTGGTAGACTCAAAAAAATCTTAGAATTGTTTAAATGTCTTTATTTCTCTTGCTTGGTGTGTGGACCCAATACATAAATGTATTTTGGTTTAATTTTTACTTTAATCTCATCAAGCTATTGTGGGCTTGTTGGATAGGCCTTAGCTAGTCCGACGGTTGTCTTAGACCAGGGGCTTATGGTTGCCAACCACTGCAACTGCCGACCAAGGGGGACCGACAGCTGGTTGACAATCAGTTTGTGGCCCCTATTGCCTATACAATGGGGTGGTATAGGGTCTGTAGACTCATATCAACCCCTACAAATTTGCTTTTAAAAAAAAAAAATCTCCTATAGTTTTAAATAATATTTAAATCAATAAAATTTTCAAACAAATTTATTTCCAAACTATAGGTGCAAGTTATATATATATATTGACTCTACGTACTTGTAGACTATCGACTAGGCCATACGATCATACCATCGAACTAGGGTAGGGGATTATTTTTTTCTCAAGGCCCTGGTGGCCAAAATAGGTCGAATGATATGTTTTTCTTCACCTCTCAGGTCTCCTAGATCTAAAGGTGAGGTCTATTTTGTCCCAAGAGGTCATCTATGAAATTTCCTCCTCAAAACCCTCATTGTAACACATCCAAGAAACCCATTTTTTAAAAGATTTTTCAACACCCAGATATGTAATAAGCACAAAAAATATGCAGTTCTACAACAACCTACACAAAGCCCTTTAATCCTATAATGTCTCAAGTCTTTCTAGTATTGCCATGGCATCAACTTTGCACCAAATCTACACAAACAAGGGTTATACAAAACTAGGGAGCTCACACCTCCTGCAACCATGAATATAGCTCTAATACCACTTGTTAGAAAATTATAGGTTGATCAAAGCAATTCCACATAACCCAAAAGGAGATAAAGATGCATACAAGCTTACAAATTACCATAATACAAAGATCATTTTGAATAGACAAACCATAAGATAACAAAAGATATATCTTGGGAAAATCCTCAAGAGGGAAAAAGCTAGCCTCTAAAAGCATCCACACAATATATTAGTCAATAATGAAAACATTACAATACACTTATAGAGTCTTCATGAATACTCTTGAAATATTGAAATCTCCTCCAATGCATCCTCCATGTGTCCAAGCATGTAACCACACATCATATGCCATGCTTGACATATGCACACACAAGAGAAACTCAATACAATGATAGCCTCTCACACACCCTGCAACCAAAACAACCAACAACCTACCCAAACCACTAACCATGTGCTTGATTTTAAAGGCTCAAGCTCACACAAATACAACTTGTAGTGTTAGGTAAAACCATGTGACTCAAAACCATGAGTACACAAAACCATTCACCCTTGATTTAATATTTGCAACTAAGTTTTCACTTTATGATACTCATTTTTCCAAATATTAAATAATTTCCCAATGTTACATACAACTTTTACAAGGGGACCCAAATAAATAATTAGAACTTGGCTAAACACATCAATAAGATGCACCACAAATAAATATTTATTTTACATAATTTAAATAATTCATTTTATGCAAGGTGTACAACACACCTTTTCCAACACTTAGGCCAATAATAATACTTGATCTTTTTCCACTAGGGGAAATCCCTATGCCTATTCTCCTCAAAATATGAATTAGGCACAAAGATAGAGGAGTCAGCTTTGATATAGAACACGAACCCTCTCTTTTCCTTGGGCAACCTCCAAGTCACTCTCACTCTCATAGTGAATTCCAATCAAGTGGATGGAAGACTCGGGGGTGGTTCTATTCTCATGGGAGCAGAACGTCACAGAGAGAAGTTAGCCAGTCCTGGGGCCTATTGTGGATTGGAATGTGTCAAGCCCTTTTCTGTGGTTATTGTGGTTGGGATAATAACATGACTTCAAGGATCACTAGTTATCAATCTCCAATTTTGGTTCCTTAGTTTCCAACACCTAGATGGATGTCAATTTTGATCGTTGATGGTCCTAGTGTGATGTAACCTATCCTGTATGTCTTGAATACATTATTGTATTTGATCTCTTTGTTGAATTTGTTTAATAGAAAGGGAGACAACTTCAAACCCTAAACTAGGTCAAAACCCTCTTCTATCAACATTAGAACACAAACTAAGCTTGGCTTCTACCATCAAAGGAGAGCCAAAATACAAGGGTTTTGTCCATATGATGTATAAAAGAGTGCTAACCAAATTCAACCAATCAAACTGGGGCAAATTATGAAACCCTAATTGAGCAAGATCAATGAATAAATGGTTGACAGAAACTATTACAAAAAATCTTAGACAATAGTAGAGATTAGAGGACAGTGGAGAACAAGAACCTAAATTTAAATGCACAAAGGTACCAGGGTATTGGGTGCCCTAGACCTAAATTAGGGTTTTGTAGAAAATTAGAACTTATATTGGTCTATACACACAAGATCTTCCTTTCCTCAGACTGGTGTCATCTGAAACCTGTAAACTTAACCTACACACACAAAACAAGAGGGAAAAATGTTGTGGCTATATAGGAGCTTGCCTTAGTCAAGCCCCCATTTCAGTATTCCTACCTCACAGATAGCCAAGATGGGAACAAAATTTTGTGTGTGCTTAGAAATTCTAAGTATGAGCAGTAACATGCAAGATCTAATCATAAATATCAAACCCTAACCCTGGATGACTCAAGCAAATAGGATAGGATGATAATAGAAATTATTCACTCAAGGAAACATACAACTTCACCTCAAGGATGAGAATTCATCAAAGGTTTGTAGAATAAGAAGGTGATGGAACCATACCCTAGGAGGGCACTCAAGCCAATCTCTAGTTGGTTGTTCCAACCCTTCTCCCAATCATGCAAAGTGATTCAACCTCAGAACGACAAGATAGACTCAAGATCTCACTTCCTTTCCTTTACAAATCCTTCCAAGATAGAAAGTCACTTCTAATTGATCAATAGAAACCTGTATAAATTCAAGAGTAGCTAGAGCATAATACTGTATAAAGGGATTGTAATCACTTTCTCTTCTTATTATCTATCTATCTATCTAGTTTACAATGGAAAAGCCACTTGCTTATATACAAGGTCCTAGAAATGAACTATTCAAATTAAAGAGCTGACAAAATGTGGTAAACCAAATTTAAATTTAGGGTTGGCTTAACCAACACAAAGGCCAACCTATAAAGTTAATTTTCCACCCATTAAACACAAAACAAACTAGGGTGTTGGGTGCCCTATGCCCATTAGGAAAATTAAATCATAAGCCTACATTTGGAGTAGAGTTAATACCAAATTTAAACTTTGTTTTTGGGTGTCAGCTAAACTTTAGTCATAATGCAATAATTCATGAAATGGGGCCTAATCAGGGATTTAGGGTAGACCTAAAAATGGACTAGGCTAGATATCACTAAAGGAAGGTGCAAAACATATTGAAATTGTGTTTGTACAATCAAGGAGCATAATTTATGACATAACATTTAGCCCCCACTTTAGTGGTCATATGACACTACGTGCATATGCAAGCTAAAGTATAGGAAAGTAATCATTGTAAATAAGATATCAAAAGAAATACTATAGAGGATGCAGATTGTCACCAAGCAAGAGGGTGAGGCCCCTAGTTTGTGATCCTATAAAACCATAGTGTCAGGAAATCACAACAAGCAACAAGATTACATTAGTGAGGTAAAATCATTCTACAATCAATAGATGTATATGTTAGTCCCAAACCCTAAAGGGGAAAGGTGATGAGACATGATTAGAGAAAAATTCATTAGTAGATATATGCCCCCTATTTTTTCTTTCTTCTTGAGGATGTTGGAACAAGGCGGCGATCTTTCCACTTCGACTTTCTAGAGCAATATTGATGAATATCATTTGGTAGGGTCATTTAATTAAATAATGCTGGAACTCAGAATATATGATTGTAAAGGAATTATAATCACGATTCCAATACAACAAATAACACTTGAATTTGAGTTCACTAGCCTAAGTTATGGATGTTGAATCAAGAGAGGTTTGAGAAAATTTATATTTTGACCCTAGATAGTAATTAGGAGTTCTTACCTGTTTACTACAAATAGTAAAAGGAGTTTTTGCTTTTTACCATTCTTTTGTCATTTTCACTTTTGAAAGATTTCAGAGCAAGGAAGAGAGTGACCACACTGAGCCGAAGGCCATATTGATCACCTAGGCTGGATGTACTGCACAACTAAGTAGCACGGGGGATAGATGAGCATGAGTTAGGCTTCTTTCCAACTTGCATTTTTTCTTAATGTTTCAATTTTTTTTTATCATTTTTCACATGAAAAATCAGCCTAGGAGACAGTTAGTGTCTTCCCTGGGTGCCATTGTCCTCTTAGGAGACTCTAGTCCCTAATGAGAACCCAGGTCCTCCCTAAGTGCCCCAATCCTTTCTGGGCACCCTAGTCCAGGAACATGGTGAATGCTAAGTTCTTGATTGATGTTGTAATTTTAGGGATGAAATATTGATGTATACTTTGTTGATGATGTTTTAGGTACCTCCAGGGATGTGAGAGCATGTCGATGGCCATCTATACACATTGCTATGTAGCCGTATAGGTACATTTAATGATGCAGAGATGTGGCATTTTCAAGATGTTAGATTGTGGTGGGTGTATATCATTCCCATGATGAGATATCATAATACGATGTTGATTATGCTCATGGAGTGGTGGAATTTAGATACTTCCAATTTTTATCTTCTGATGGGGAGTTGACAGTTACACTAGAAGATGTGTACTAGATTCTACAATTTTCCATGCAAGGCAAGATGGTTAGGATCATCCAGTAGAGGTCTAAGGACTATACTCAAGAGAAATAGACATATTGTCTTGGTCACACAATGCCATCGAGTGGTTGAGGGCATATTGATATTTGATGGTTGGAGTAGGGTGTTGTAGTCACACCGATCATACGATGCATCATGATCGCTACCATCGCATTAGTTGTCACACTGGATGGGAGAGGCACTCACCTTCATGGGGGCCTTGTCCATGTGATCATAATGATGGAGGAGTAGAGGATGATGTACTCCTGGGGACAGAGTATGATAGCTCATTTGTAGTTTGATCTAGGGTGCTATGTACACTACGAGGCACACAGCTTGATGATATTCATGCTCTTACAGTTTTGGGCATTCGAGCACATTACGTGCATACAGCTAGTGTGGTATCTGATATTGTAGACACCCAAATTTGTCCCAACTTTGTCCATGTCTAGCAACACCTTGTCAAAAACATTATCCTAGATATCATGTAGCATTTTATCCTAAACCCACTCTTAATCCCATTAATTAAATAAATTTTATTTATTTAATCCCATCTTAATCCCATCCTTATCCCACTTAGCCAATTAATTAAATAAATAAAAATTTATTTAATTAATTTCCACATCATATCTTATCTCATCCTATTCAACTTCTCAATTAATTAAATAAATTTTATATATTTAATTAATATCCAACTCATATCCCAACTAATTCAAATATTTTATTTGAATTAAGCCCTCACCTTTCACCACATTCCAATACTTGTCCAGTTAATCATGTGTTGTAGTACAACTTTTATCTTTCACATGCACAACTAATGGGACCTAATTTTAGTATTTATCTACACAAGCACACCTAAGCCTTATCCTCCTTTGCCACATGTCACATGACTACAATTTCTTGATGTGTAAGGAAACCTAACTTAATCCTATCCATCCATTTCATCTAAAGCCCTAATTGATCCTAGCCATCCATTTGAATCAAGCCTTTTCTATAAAGAAAGCCTCTCTTGAGCCATTAGAGGGGAATTTCATGATTCTTCTTCATGCAACCTTACTCTGCTAGATCTATTCTTCATCTCAAACCATCATCCATCTTCTTTCAATCCATCTAGCGTGCATCTATCAATCATCAACCATCCATCATCTATCTCTCTATCAATGTTGTAATGCCCCTCGCTTTTGGCTTGTGATAGATGTTATGTTCATTTTGCTCTCTGTCAGTTCTGGTACAGTTGATAGTCTTATTTGGCATATTTTTAGATTCGAGACATCTAGTCTAGTATGTTTTGGTTTATGCTCTCCTTATTCATGATGGACTATGTTCGATGGATGTATTGTGACATGTGTTATGAGTTTCAATGACATTATGATTATCTTAGTTATGATGAGATGGATATGCTATGTGTTGGTTAGAGAATATCTTGTTTATGTTTCTGATTATAGGCTTATGTTGGAGTGGGGACGGTGTAGTACTACTCGGATCGAGCACCCTACTGCGCTGCGATTCTCTGTCTCGGTGTGTGTGATATATATGTGTACAGTTGATTATAGATAACCATTGGTTTTCACGCAGGTTGCAGGTACCGGGCCTCGACTCCACCTGATTTAGCAGGTCTGAGCGGGCCCTACACCATGGATAAGGTGATGGAGATAATATGAGGTCTTTACCACTAGGTCAATTCCAGTCCTTGTTTGTGGTCTTGTGTACTTGTCATCGCCTTGGGTCCTTGCCTTAGCCGTGCGTTGTGACACGACGTGTCCCTTGGTTCTGGTGGTCAGTCGTCGCGAGTTGTAGAATGTAGTACGTTGTTAGTCTTGTCTATGCATCTTTTGTTTCCTTATGTTTTTTTTTAAAAGTTGGCTTAGTCTCATGGATGGGTATATTGGGTTTGAAAAGCCTTTTATCGGCATGACCGGTATTGTAAGGTTTAATGTTTATGTTTTTTTTTTGGAGTTGTTGAGAGGATTTAATATATATTTAACTTATCATTTATTTAGGGAATAATATAAGTAATGTTGTAAACATGTATGCAGGTAATGAGTGCATAGTTGTGTTAATATTCCCTTTAGGTGACTAATTAATGCTGGTTATTGCCGGATGTAATGAGAGATTTGAGAATCTCTATATTCAGATAAAAATTTCAAATTTGCTCAGGGAGTGGGTTGGTGGAGTTGTAGGGAGTTACTGGAATTTATTAGATTTCCTATTTCTGGTCTCGGGGAGTTGTGGTGGAATAGGGGGTTTTTATGTCGATTTTTTTTTGGGTATAGGAGGCTGGTGACAGGGGATTACGGGGGGGAAAAGCCAGAGCCAGGATTTCGGAAGAAGATTGGTTTCTGGAGTGTTTGGTATGGGTATGTCTTGCAAACTTTTGCATCATCTTGTCTTTGTTTTCTCTGTAGCATTGAGTTCTTGTTGAATTCTTTAGACGATGGCACGGGCTTAGAACCGACCTGTTTGTCATCCTGCTCTCCTTGGTGAAACTCTGCTTGTGTTGGTTGATCCGTGATTTCTGTCTGTAGATTAAATGAAACATTTTCCCCATTGCATTGATTTTTCTTCTTTTCTCTTTTCCTCGAGTTGGATCATTCCCTGTATCGTGCTTGTAACGGGCCACATTAGAATTGGAAGGACTCGTGCAACTTCCATGATGAGCCTTTAATGTTCTAAACCACCTCACCTATGGAGATGTTTCCTTTTAGCGAAGTCTGAAACCCGTGAAGCTTGTTGGAACATTTCACTGAACTGCATTGATCTGGGGTGTGTGACGGGAACTTGAGAAGGTTGCAGCCTGCAGCTCTGTTTGACCCCATAGGAATATCTTTCTTTTGAGTTGTCCTGTGCTATTCATTATCTGGTCATGTCAGTAACAAATGGTGGTGCCAAGTAAATTAGCATTAAATTGGATTACTCTCTGTAGGTATTCGTAATTCAGTAAATGTTTACCTCTTTCACCTTAGTAAGCGCCGAGTTGTTTAGCATTAGAGGAGGTCAATGCCACCAGAATCCTGTCTCGCTACCCATCTTATGAGTTAAACCACATCATATCCTTGAAGCCTGAGAACGCAGATTGTTGCCTTCTTAATCCAGAACTAATCAGCTCCCTTGCCGTAATCAGTACTAGGGAAGTGTTTTCCCCATCGTATGCGCTTTGTTGGATACTTAGTCTGGCCTCAAAGTCTCCGCGTATGCTGTCATCATTTATGGATGAGATTTCTAAACTCACATGGTTGATTGCACTCATGTGTAGGCCATTCTGCCTTCCAGCGTTTCCACTGTCAATCACACTCAATTGAATGTCGCTTTAGTCTATCAGCGAATCTACTGTTTTCTTTTTGCACACAGCAATCAACGTGTGTTGCATTCTGCCAAGTTACCTTCGTGCCCTTCTGTGGCGTTGCCATCGTCCAGTAGCTTCCTTGCCATCTAGACTAGTATTTCATTTATTTTGATGCTTCCTTCGATGTATCTCTCCGTAGCAAAAACGCCATGTCCAGTGGGCAGGATAGAATGTTTGGGGTCGGTGCATGAAATATTTGCTTTTCTATGATTCAAGGAATCCGATCTAAATAAGAAGCTTCCGTTTAAACTTAGTAGATCGGTTAAAATAGCTTCCTTCTAAATATTAATGCTAGCGACCGATTTCTTTTCTAGCAGAAAAAAATGGAAAGATATCGATTTCTTTGCAGATATCCTCATCATAAATCTGAATCTTTCTGTTTTTCCATCAGTATTTTAATGAAAGAAAAATTGTTAGAAGAAAATATCTGTCCAGCTGATGTGGCGGCACTAGATTATGTGCTAGACCAACGTGTGGAAGGGTATCCCTTGAACTTAAGTTGTTTCGAAGAAAATAGGATTTTGTTTAAGTTTGTTTAGCTGTCGTGGTAGAAGTGTTTCTTGGCCTAGTAAATATTTTATGTTGAATAAGAAATAGAGGATTCATGTCATCATTTGAACATCAGGTTTTAACTGTATTTTGCTATCGGGTTAGGTGGTACATTTCGAGTGCAGCAACAGTTATAGTTCCCTGCATTCGACATCAGAGATTACCACATAATTCTAGTTCAGATCCAAACTGTCAAGTAGGGTATGACCATTGTATCCTTGAGATAGCTAATCATCGTGCCAAAAAAAAAAAAAAAGAAACATATCCTTAACGTTTGACCGTATAGACAGTTTGCACTTTCTCTTGAAGAAGAATTCTTTATTTTGATGCACCTATTTACTTATTTTGTTAGATGATTCTATTTGTTTTAACAATTTCCTTTAGAGAATTAGTTTCCTTGTCTTTGTTGGTAAAGGTATAGGTTGTAGGGATTGTGGTATAATATTAATGTTGGGTATGAAATGAATTTATTAGATCATAGATTAATCGACGGTCGGAATAAAAGTAGTTGTGTGGTTAAGTTATGTAGTGATAGTGATTGTAATATTTATGGATATTATGTTTCTAGCCGAGATGCTAATTTTGTGCTAAGTGGTGCTTTAAGTACCTTGTTGTATAATGTCATTGCTTGTATTGAGAATTGTCTCTTCGATATTGTGTTGCCCTTGAACCGAAGTAAGATAGGGATACCTTTGGCCTTGCCTACGTGCCAGAGTTGAGTCTAGTGTTGGTGTTGCTGTCTCTTTTGTCCTGTGGCATGCATATGAGTCCCTCAGGAGGCATAATTTGGCATGAGGCAGGAGGGTTAGTTGATGTGATTGATCATTTGCGTAATTTCATGGATTTGCCACCTTGGAAGCTAGGATAGTCATGTGGCAAGGTTATCTTGTGTTAGACCAGTAAGAACTTTCTTTTTGACTCCAGAGGCCTCACCGTAGTCTTGTGCTTGGAACAGTTGGTTTCTCATGGTGATGTTTGACCTTTTTCTTGAAGGGAATCAGGGGATTTTTGTTGAGGCAAAAAGGATGACTTTTGCATTGGTAGGGTACCTGTTGAGTCCTCTTTTCTTGCATGTGGTGGTCCGATTGATGGGTTAGAGAACGCTAAGGGAGTGGCTTCCATGGTGGGGCTGGCGCCTAGTGAGAGGTCGCCTGGGTAACCCCATGGAAGTTGTAAATAAGTGAAAACCTAATAATGTACTTAGGAGGGTTGGGTAGTAATATACTAAACAAGATAATTAATGTGACCTCACCCACACCTTGAGTGCTTTCATTGGCTAAGGGATGGGTGAGAAGGCCTGGTTGGCAAGGCCAACCCCCTCGTCTTCATGAGAGGGCATGTCGGTTCCGCATGTGTCACCCTATGGGGCCGGCACCTAGAGAGAGGCTGCCAGGGTAACCATAGATGGGGGCCAGCTTCTGGTGAGAGATAGCCTAGGTAACCCATGCCAGGACCATGCGATGACACTCACCTTACGCGGTTCAGTTATTTTCTCTCAACTTGTTGGTACCTCTGGAGTGTGGTCCTGTTTTCGTGGTTGATCTTGTCTAGTGTTTGATCATTGGTTGAGTACTGTTAGTTCTGCATATTTCTGTCATCATGTTTGTCTTCTTGGAGTCTGGCATTAGTTTTTGTGTTCTTGTTTGTAGCCTTGACCTTGCGGTAATCCTCTTATTATCTCCTAGCTCGGCGGGGTGGACCTCGGGGTTCCACATGGTTGGGAGGTAGAGCTATCCATTGGTGTTCTGGAGATTCTGTGGCGTCATGTGCGGAGATGTTCCAGTTGCAGATGGTTCCTTGTTACAACAGTGTTGTATACCTTTTTATGTACTACTTTGCAAATCGACGAGCTCGATCATGTAATATTGCAATCTTGTAATTGGAATTCTTGTACTCTTGTAAACTGGTATTCTTGTAACCTTGTATTTGGAACTGAAACTTTGTAATCAATTATATTGTTGTTGTATAAGTTATTGGATTAGTTATTCTGCAAATTGATGGTTATCACTCTTACGGTTTCATTTAATTTCCTAATGCTGTTATGTTGCCCTGGAGTGGTTAGATGGACATTGTTTCTATTTTACATGTCTCTTAATATCATTGGATTATGTCTATACTTTACTATTTAAAAAAAAAAAATAGTTCTGTTTCCGCTTTGGTTTATCTAACGCTTTAGGGTTGCATGACGGGGGCATTACAAATGTTATGCTGCAGAATCAAGCAATCAACACAACAAAGCGATCAATCAATCGAGCTCATCTTGCATCTTCGAGGTATTGAACGATTTGGGTTTAGGTTATGCATTTCAATTGTTTGATCATTTCCATTTATAAATCCAATTTTTTTGATATACAGATATAGCCTATCTAGATGTGTCCATGAGCGCTATCATATCCCTAATTCTAACTATGTTTTACTTTTTACTTTTAAAAAATTAGTAGATAATTACACATGATTTAGCGATTTGACATTTAGTGAAAATGTTAGGAAAAATAAATAATTTCATGAGTTTATGTTTATATGATTAGAATTGACATGTGATTATATGTTGTCAAGATGTTAGGATTTCATAAAGATTATGAATTGACTAATGATACACTAATCCCAGTTGGTCATTGCAAGTTTTACTCTGGAAACAGGTTTCTTCCCTCTAAGAAAGAGAGGGAGAGCATCATCCAAGAGAAGTGAATACATGTTTTTGCCATACAAGCCCTGTGCTTTATAATGTTATGAACCCTTGTGAGTTGGGTAAGTAGTTCTCGACCCATTTGGTCTAAGTTGGTTTCGACTTGACAAGTTATCGATTTGTCCACGAGATTTCTTAGTGTAGTTTTTGTCGAGATTATGTTAGAAAAGTTTGACCATTGACACAAAAATGGTCGATATTCATTAGTCCTTAACTGATATGAATATAGTTATATTTAATAAATAATATTATTATTATTGGTTAAACTATTTCTTTATTGGTAATTTTGGTATAAATTTCGTTAAGATAATCTATTTATTTAAAGTGTTTATGCAAGGTTGAGAGGGGGAGAATACCTCGACCCCATTCTCATAATCTTGCCAAGTGTTTGGGAACATCGAAGAAGTACATTGTTCATACCTACAATATGTTATTTTATATCTATTTAGATACTATCTATAAGTTTATATTTATGAAATGATGTTGAAAAACTTCTTTGCATCATGGTATGATAGTATTTATTGTAAATCTCTTTATGTATTTAAGAGAGTACTCAACTTCCATGCCCATGACCAATAAGGAGTTAACGAGGTGTATGACTATGGTCATTAATACCAACTACTCCACCACTTTTGCATGTGGGTGAATCATGATTTCAGGAAAAGTTTATGTCAAGGCCTTATAGGATGGTGTCGTGGTCAAGATTTTAATAAAACTATCACCTCATTTATTATAAAAGCCTTCATGGAAGTTAAGGAATGTGGTTTGCTGTATGTGATTGCAAAAACCAATTGTTGGTTTTAGTAGCTTGACTCCTTAACAGTATGGGGAGGAGCTTATTAATAAGAAAAGGAGTGGATAGTTATAATGGATTTTCCATGGGGGAAATGAGCGAGGAGAGAAATATTTCTTTTTATCCTTCAAAAACTTTGTTCATGAGAATGACAAGTGGGTATCTAAGCTGGGGATGATAGAGGGAATCTATAAGAAACCCATATATTTCAACTGATCCACATTATAAATATCTCTTTTAATATCTCCCTCTGCTCATTCCATAAGCTGAATGGAGGTTAGAAGCAGTTTAAGCCAGAGACTGTGATAATAACATAGTGTTATAGTACATAAGAATCAGAGAGACAATGACTATAAATCTCAATAGAGCTCAGTCATGTTTTGTTGAAGAATGCAGGTGATGTAAAATGTGTTACCCTTGATGAGGTAGTAAGGAAATACATGGAGATAAAGAGCATTGAAATCTCAGAAGTTGAGGTATGGATACCACATGATAGCTTATACTTCTTTCTTATAAAGTTTTTATTTTCTATAGACACTGAGAGATTTTACGTGTAGCATTTATGTAGTCTTAGAAATTTATGCATGTAGCAGCATTGTAGACTCAGTCTTATATGAAGCAAATCTTATTGGCATTGCCTAATTTGAGATTGCACTCAACATGTTGATTATATAAGACAATTGAGAGGGGGGGTGAATTAGTTGTAACTTATAATTCAAAACCCTCACACAAACTTAAATCCACATTAATTCAATTAACCCTTAAACTATTAGGATGATTAAGCATGAAAGAAAATAATAGAAATTGAATCATCAAACAAAGAGAACACTAGATTTATGTGGAAAACCCACAAAGGGAAAACCATGGTGAGGATTAGCTCACAATATAAAGTAATATCAACATAGAAATACAATACGGCTCACTATCAGAAGGCTAACTGCCAGAGGGCTCACTGCCTAAGAGAAAGAAAGGATCACTGCCAGAATAGAAAAGAAGATATAGAAGATTGTTACAAGGAGAAAACTATCAAAATGCAATAGAGAAGTCTACCACAACACCATCATCACCTCCATAGTCTCACTGAGGAATTGTAGACACCTTCCGCTCATTGCATCTAGTAATCTAACACATGAAAGCTCACACTACATTACATAAATTCACACTCTATAACTCTATAATTTGCATACCAGACAACATACTCTTCTCACACCTTATCCTTTAACCACTTAACACTTAATTATACTATCCTCAACCTTGAAAACATTCTCCAAGGTTAGAAAAGTACCTTAATCATGCAAATTCAAATTAGGTCGCCACCAAAACATTCCCGCAGTGGAAAGGAATGGAGGCAGACTACAACACACCTTATCTTGGACCTAAATCCACTCATACATGTTACATCATAGTTCAACAATCATCAAAGCAACTCTGCAATTAGTGTAAACACCCAAGGTCTGCCAAACCTATGTTAACACAATAAACTTTTAAGTACACACTTCCTCAAAGCCAAATACTACTTGCAAACCATACACGAAGCTTTAACACCATCTAGAATATTCCATAATTATCCTGAGACATCCTCAAATCTAACATATTCCTTTGCAACAATTTTCACGTGTCAAACAAACTTACCCTGTTTACCCAGTAAACTTGAATATCTCTATCATGCACAACTCAGGAAATCATCTTTTGGAGTACTAAACCATGAACAAATTCAACTAAAGATAGATATTAACCTTATAAGCACACTTCAAAAATTGCAAGACCTAAAACCACTCTGCAGAGAAATGCGGAGTAAATACTCTTCTCCTAGATACCTTAGTAATACATAGTTCACACACTGCTAAACACATCTTCCTCCGCACATCGATCTAGCACACCAAATTCTGAATGTAGCATCTCTAAACACCTCTAATCAACATATCCAAACCACATGAATAGATCTTTAATATAAAATAAATGCGGAGAAAAACTAGAACACTACTCTACAACACAAAATACCACTACCACACATTATTTTCTTATTTTATTCAAATTTTCTCAAAAGCACTTGGAAACCAAGCACTAGAAACATATTATCACCATCTTTAACATTTCCTCATCATCATAGATAGCATACACTCAACTCCATCTTTCTCATACTCTTGCAATATTCTCTTGCTCATACAATTGACACCAATGACAACACAATCTTGTTGACATCAATGACAACACCAAGTACACATACTTGCAACAATCTCCCCCTTTGTCATTGATGGAAATACATGATGTGAAAAACCATCAATACAACATTATCCTCAATATTATGCTTCATACCAAATTTTTCTTTCCTCTTTCACTCCCCCTCAACTTACTACTCTCTTCTTAACAACCGACTCTTTCCTTTTTCACATTTCTCTCTCTCTCCCCCTTTGACACAAATGACAAAGGGCGACACATCTCTCTTTCATTTTCTCCTTTAGATATTGATTGTACCTACTTTGCATACTCCCCCTTAGAAACACATAACAACTTGCATTAACATTTACTCCCCTAACTTTTGCAACCATCAAAGCTACTACCTACTCCTCCTGAGAGGTAGTCTCCAACATCAGTCCAAAACACAATGAATCTTGAAGTCCATTGGATTGATGCATCTGCTTATGCATCTAGATCAAAGAAGGAGGGGAAATAACCCCTAACTTCTCCTAAAGATACTCAAAAGTATCCTTAGGAAGAGCCTTAGAGAATATATCAGCAACCTGATCCTTTGTAGGCACATACTCAAGCTTCACTTCATTCTCTGCAACCTTCTCTCTCATAAAGCAATACCAAAATACCCACTTAGTTCCATTCACATTTTTGTTTACTGGTCTTGGGACAAGTTCCCAAGTCTGATTCTTTTCAATTTGCATTAGTTCTTCTTCCATAGCCTTGATCAAATACTCATCCTTGCATGCTTCAATTAATGTTTTAGGTTCAACTTCAAAAAGTAAACATAGATTTGCCTATTCTTCAACAACTTTCCTTCTTGTTAGCACACCTTTGTTCTTATCACCAATAATTTGGTCTTCAGAATGATGCTTCTGCACATACTTGGGAGTTTTAGGAGTCTTTTCCAGAGCTTCTTCTTCAGTCTGCACTTCCTTTTTCATAGCATTTTCTTCTTCTCTCAAGAAGACTCATCTGATTTATATCTATTTACCTATGAATTATTCTGTAGATATTCATCAACTTTGACATTTACACTCTCAACAGTCTTTCATAGCCTCTTGTTGTAGCATTGGTAAACTTTGTTTTTAGTAGAATACCCAAGGAAGATACCTTCATCAGACCTTGCATCAAACTTTCCTAGGTTTTCTTCATCCCTTCTGATATAACATTTTCATCGAAACACTCTGAAGTATTTGACAATAGGAATCCTTCCTTACCATATCTCATAAGGAGTCTTTGTGCTATGTCCTTTCTTGCACTCTATTTAGTATATAAAGAGCAGTATGAATTACTTCTCTCCAGTAGACCTCCGGTAGATTTGGTTCTTTTATCATTGTCTTTGTAACTTCTTGAATAGTCATATTCTTTCTTTGAACCACTCCATTCTGCTAAGGATTCCTAGGTGTAGATAAAAGCCTCTTTATTCCATGATTCTCACAAAACATGTTAAACTCAATGAAGGTGAACTCTCCACCTCTTTCAAACCTCAATCATTTGATCCCTATATCCATTTCATTCTCAACCATTTATTTGAATGCTTTAAACTTATCTCTAGGGCTTCAAATTTTTCTTTACGAAAAGTAACCCAAGTCATTCTAGAATAATCATCAATTAGTAGCATGAAATACATATCACCTTGAAAACTCCTTACTCTAGTAGGACCACAAAGATCTATATGCACTAATTCGACAATCCAGAAGAAGATTGATCCCTGACTTCAAAATTTCTTCTTGCTTTCTTTCCAACTTAGCATTCCTTATAGATAACATTGATAGGCTTTGTAATCTTTGGTGGATCTCTCACAGCTTGAATTGAACTTATTCTTACCAGGCTATCAAAACTGATGTGACACAATCTTCTATGCCATAGCCAACTCTCACTAATCTGAGTCATGAAACAATAACCATCACTACCTTTGAGCTAATAGACATTTCCATCTGTCCTTCTAGTAGAAATCATAGTTCCAAAGTATTTTTTGATCTCACACCCAGCATCCTGAAACACAAGATTGTATTCTTTTCTACACATTTTTCCAGCACTCAAAAGTTTATGTTTTAAACCCTTAACATAAAAAACATCATCAATGTTATGCTTGCCATCAAAACTAATTGAACCTCTTCCACATATCTTAGAAGATGTATTATCACCAAATCTAATTAGTCCTCCATCATATTTTTCAAGATTAACAAACTTACTCTTATCACCAATCATATGATTTGAGCATCCACTCTCAATGACCGAGTAGTTATTTTCATGTTTATTATGAAAAGTAGACATCAAAGTGCCTTGAACATTAATACTTACTTCTGGAGCCTTTTCCTTCACACATTCCTCAGAGTTAGCAGCAACAATATCATCTTTTAAAGCTATGAACAGACATTCACTATCCTCATTATTTTCATAATTAGATTCATCATCAAATATACTTGCATCTTCTCTAACATAATAGTTCTTCTTAAACACTTTACTTTTGTTTTCCCTACTTTTGCTTCTCAAAATTCTTTCTGGACATCTTGAAGCATATTGACCTATCTTGACACAACTGAAACACTTGAAAGGCAACTTACCATTGTACTTACTAGTACCATTTTTCATTCTTCTCACAAAGTCATCTTCCATATCATTAGAATCCTCCTGATGTAACTCCATAGTCTTTTTTGAGTTGCTAGCCTTAAAGGCAATCTCAACTTTTGCACTACTTGTACCAAATTCTCTCATTTCAAAAGTAGTTAAAGTCCCATTAAACTAATCTATGGTAAATTGATCTAGATTATACAATTCTTTAATAGCATAAACTTTATGACTGTAAGCTTTGGGAAGAGTTTTGAGTACCTTCATAATCACTTCTTTTTCTGCCAAATCTCCATGAAGGCCTTTGATGCTATTGACAACCTCATCCACCTTCTGCAAGTAGCTTGTGATGTTTTCCTCTTTAGACATTTGCATGGTCTCAAACACAACCTTCAAATTCTGCATATTAGCTTGCTTGACCTTATCATCTCCTTCATTAATACTTTTTCATTTTTTCCAAATTTTACTAGCAATTTTCAGATTCATAACTTTTACCAATTTAGAATTAGTAAGACCACTTAAAAGAGCATACCTTGATTTACCATTGGTTTCATAGGCCTTGATCTCATTTGCAGTACTTGGACCATTATCTAGTATAGTGTATTCATTCTCAATAGACTTCTAGATCTCATATCCAAGAGAAATCAGATAACCTTCCATCCTTATCTTCTAGGGTGCATAGTCTGATCGATCAAATAGGGTAACATCCTTCTTGTGCACCATCCCAGATCTACCTCATGCATTTAAGCTTTCTTCCAAGGAATCTTTCTCTGATACCAATTGTTGATTGCACAAGACAACTGAGAGGGGGTTGAATCAGTTATAATTTATAATTCAAAACCCTCACACAAATTTAGATCCATGTTAATTTACTTAACCCTTAAATTGTTAGGATGATTAAGCATGAAATAAAATAATAGAAACTGAATCATCAAACACAAGAGAATGCTAGATTTACGTGGAAAACCCAAGAAGGGAAAAACCATGGTGAGGATTAGCCCACAATATAAATTAATATCAACAAGGAAATACAATAGGGCTCATTGCCAAAAGGCTCACTACCAAAAGGCTCATTGCCAGAGGGCTCATTACCCAAGAAAAATAAAGGCACACTGCCAAAGGCTCACTAAAAGAAGATAGAGAAGATTGTTACAAGGAGAAAACTATCTCAATGCAATAGAGAAGTCCACCACAACACCATCATCACCTCCATATTGTAGACACCTTCTGCTCATTGCATCTGATAATCTAACACATGAAAGCTCACACTGCATTGCACAAATTCACATTCTATAACTCTATGATTCACATACCATATATCATAATCTTCTCACACCTTATCCTTCAACAACTTAACACTTATTTATACTATCCTAAACCTTGAAAACATTCTCCAAGGTCAGCAAAGCACCTTAATCATGCAAATTCAAATTAGGTTGGCACCAAAACATTCCCATGGTGGTAAGGAATGAAGGCATACCACAACACACCTTAGCTTGGACCTAAATCCACTCATACCCATTACACCATGCTTCCACAGTCATCGAAGCAACTCCACAATTAGTGTAAACACCCAAGGTTAGCCAAACCTATGTTAATACAATAAACTTTTAAGTACATGCTTACTCAAAGCCAAATACTACTTTAAAACCATACACTAAGCTTGAACACCATCTAGAATATTCCATAATCATCCTAAGGCATCCTAAAATCCAACAAATTCATCTGCAACAACTTTCACCTGTTGAACAAACTTATCATGTGTACCTAGTATACTTAAATATCTCTGTCATGCAGAGTAACTCAAGATATCAGCTTGAAATAGAGTTCCAAACCATGAATAAATTCAACTAAAGATAGATATTAACCTTATAAGTACACTTCCAAAACTATAAGACCTAAAACCACTCTGCAGATAAATGCGGAGCAAATACTCTTCTCGCAGACACCTCTGCAATATACAATTCACAAACTGGTGAAGACATCTTCCTCTGCACATCGATCCAGCACACCAATTCTAAATGTAGCATCTATGAACACCTCTAATCAACATATCCAAACCATATAAATAGATCTTCAATATAAAAGAAATGTGGAGTAAAACTAGAACATTACTCTACATCACAAAATACCATTGCCACACACTATTTTCTTATTTTATTCAAATTTTCTCAAACGCACTTGGAAACCAAGCACCAAAAACATATTATCACCATCTTCAACACTTCCTCATCATTAGAGACAACATCCACTCAAATCCATCTTGCTCATACTATTGCAATATCCTCTTTCTCATACAATTGACACCAATGACAACACAATCTTGTTGACATCAATGACGACACCGACTGCACATACGTGCAACACAACATGCATTAGATATAAGAGGTTGATACTTTGTTAGTGTTTATATCTTTGAATAATAGATATATTTGTAGGTATTAAGCATTAGAATGATTTGTTCAATTGTGGGATTGCTATGAAAACAATGATATGTGCCTTGTGTAGCATCTTCAAACTAGAAGATTGGAAATGATAGGGTAATACCTTATCAGCTGTCAAGACAATTTCATGCCTAGACAACTATCTAGTAACACAAAGAAAAGACCATGTTAGAGACAAATATTAGTGGTCGATTCTATTTGTTTGAATACTGTGTTCCTAAGTTTTAAATTGGTGTTTGATTAAACATCATAAAGAACCTTGTTACAAATGGGGAAACTGACAAGAATCAAGAAGAGTAAGGTTGACTGAGAAACATTTATATCTCAAGACAATTTATATGAGTAGAGATATTGTTTATAAATGTTAGAGACATCTTTTTGTATCACTAAGGGTAGTGATATAAGCTCCCAAAAGCATGCATAGTAGTAGTAATGAATTATCATTATTATATTTTTATTATAAGGAATGGTACATAAGTTTAAAATCTATCTTTTGTTGTGAGTTAGTGGACTTGTAGAATAAAGAATGATAGTTCTACTATATTCAAAGACTCGAACTCATCAAGAAGAACTGACTTAGTTGAGACTTATGTTATGAAAATGATAATATTTTATGTAATAGGTTATACTTGATGTATCATGTATTTATATGTTATGAGGAGTGTAAACTCATTCAATGCCTAGCAGTTGAGAGATGACTATAGGTATTTCTTTTATTATCATGATATATTACTCCTAAGAACTTTGCCATAAGCCTAGTAGTTGTGTGGAATTAGAATGTGGAGAGTCAGGATTTAGAGTGATCTTTGTATCTCATTGAGATAAAGGTATAAGTTTTATGCCTTGAGATCAAATATTCTAGATTTGATATATTCATTTATGTTAGAATGATATCGTTATCATTAAGATCAACTTGAATAGTGATATATTATCACTCACTTTTTCAACAATAGTGATAACTATTATCCTAACAACCCTAGAAGGTTAGAATTAGTTCTTATATCTTCCTTAGCATAAGTCAGATAACTTGAGAAGACCTAGAAGATTAATAATTTTATTATAGACTCAAATTATCAAGGAGAAAGATTGATTAAGTCTTAAGTGAACATCATTTGTTGATAAAAGTTTACGTAGATTATATAAACAAAGGATGTTATATAAGAGTTCATGACCTAGCTTTATTTGAAATTTGGTAGACTTAAGTAGACTAGGAGGTCAAAAGTATTTTTTTATCTATATGACTCAAACCTATATGGTTGAAAGAATGAACTTAGTCAAAAGACTATTTATGAAAATGATAGTATTCATTAAGATATATATGAATGAGGATATACCTCATCTACTATGTTTATTCATGTTATGTGAAATGTGAAGTCAAACAATACCAAGTGGTCTAGGGAAGACTAGAGGTAGTTTTTCCCATGTATTGTTATATATATGTTATTATCTTTGGAAAACAAGGGTATTCATATTTCCATGCATTGGGCTAGAGAAACTGTTAAACCCTAGAATCAAAACCAGAAGGGTTTAGAAAACTTAGAATTCCTTAGACATTATTTTTATATTATGGTTGATAGTGAATGGTCGAGATAACCATAGAGAAAGGCAAAAAGAGTCTAAGAAACACTTTGTTGAATTTAAATGTTTTCTAATTTCTTGATGGAATCAAACTTGTTCTACAACATAGGAGTGTTTAATATTAACATCAGTGAATAGAATTACAAGAGGTCATAGACCCTAGAAATTGCAAGTGTGCAAAGAGCGACTCTCTGAAAGGTTAGAATTACCTAAACCTATTTATTGTAAGTATACCCTAGATTAAGTATTTGTCCTAAGTCACATTGAATATCTAATTTGAATATAGTTTAGACAATTTATGTCTAGAGTTGGTATAGGATGAGATAGTCTCCAAGTCGAGTCAAAGGTGTGTGAACATACAACTACATTTATTGCAAACATATATTCATATAGAAACTTTTTCCAAAGTGATGCATTTATCTCTGCATGCATCAGTCAGTTCACAATGTTCTAGATTTGCATAACCAGCCAGTAGTGTCATACATATTAGAGGAGGCTATAGTTGTATGACTGTGTTGGATTATGTAGGACACAACACTAGGACTCAGATGGAAAACCTGTTGGTTCCTTATATCTATACTCTTCATGAAGGGTAGGCCCACTTCTAGGAAGGAAGGTGTGCAGGAGACCACTGGTCTGTGGTTGGAGGTAAAGCACTCGGATGATGCTCTCCCTCTATAGCAGATGACTCTCTGAGACTTGTGAAGGTAGATATCAATATTCCAGATGCATTGTACTCCATGTTATGATTTATGATAGTCAAATTTAGGATGTAAAACTATTCTTTATGCTAAGTGTAGTTATGTATTGTAAATTAAAAGTGAAAGGATTTCACTATGATTCTATCTTTGAATATATTGCAATTTCAAGGTTGAAAATATTAAGAAAGATATACTTTATTTCTTGTGATTATGCAAATGATTTATATATCAAAAAAAAGTTTCTCTTTCATGTTTACCATGTTTATTTACTTCTTGTAAATTCTTGAGCTAGTTTGAATAATATGAGAAGGCTTGTTACATATGGTATCAGAGCCTAGGTTCAAATATTAGGGCCTATGAGCCTACTATGTCAGATGCAATTTTTTTTGCAAACAAGTGAACCTAGGAAAAGCTAAGTGCTCTTATTTCTCAAGAACTTAATGATGGGAAGCTCCAGAAATATTCAACTAGATGTAGGAGCAATTGTGTGTTGAAGATCCTAGAATTGTATCGAAGATACATAGATAAGATGGGGTCTTGCCTAATATCTAAACGGCTTGGAATTAGCCAAGTGGAATACAAGGATCATTAAAGCAAACTAGTGAAATGTTGGCATAGAATGCCTAGAAAAGTGGTACAGGACTTGGAACTATATTTGTTATCCAAGTTTCATGAGAAAATCAATTGGAATATACAAAGAAATGTGCATAAGAAGAGGTGAATAAGAGTTCCCTAGTATGTCATGAAGCCTTTTGGGATTAGTATCATTCTTTGAAAATTTTTGTTAAGAATCTGAATGAAGTTGCAAGATGATTCATAACAGTTGAAAAGAGAAGATATTAGTTATTCTTGTGGCATTTTGGTCAAATGGTTCTAAACTATGTATTTTGCCTCTTGGTAGAGCTAGAAAGTACAACTACAATGGTGATTGTAATTATCACTGAGGTATTTAGTCAAATTGTTTAAGTTTTGAACAAGTAACCTATTCAGTAAGGTAGAGAATAGAGGTTTGTAAAGTGGAATGATGGGAAGAAGCTTGTATTCCAACTTTAAACCCTTTGTGTTGCTATAACATGATCTTATAATATGATCTGAATGATGAATGATAGTTACTCCAGGAAGTAGGAGTGAATGTGATATAACATTTTGATTTATAAAATTTTTGAGCATGATTAAAGTCTTAAGGACTTATTCATTTGGTATGCTTGGAGTACGATCTCTAACTCATTGTTGGTTTTAGGAAAATCCAAGTGTAGTGTAGTAATCTACTCCCTTGATTAGTGACTCAATTAGTCATGTAGTGCATAGTAAGTGTTCCTCGAGATTTTAACACTTCTTGGATTTTTGGTAAAATCCTTTTAATATTTGCAAGGATTATCATTATTTTATTCCTTTATTTTGGAATAGTCTAGCCACTGAATTTTGAGGATCATTTGTTTTATGACCAGTTGGTCAAAATTTGATTTATTGTTGAAATTAAGCTCATTCTTTTGACTTATTTTTTAAAATGAAATTTCTTATAATTTGATATTGATTTAAATTATTGCAGTGGCTATACTAGAACATTTTGGTTGTTCACTATGTTATATGCAATGTTCACCTCTATCATGTCCTGGATGGGCCTCTGATGGATTACGTAGGAGAATAAATTATGGAGAATGCACATGGTATGTCCCCAACTCTATAGAATTAAGAAACCTTGTATGGAAGGAAGTTCAATCCGAACCATGATCAGGTCATCTAGGAGTAACTAAACTCCTAGTGAATGTGAAATATCTTTATTTCTAGAAAGAAATGAAGAGCGATGCTGTAAGATTTGTAGCAAGTTTCCTAGAGTGCCAGAGAGTAAAGGATGGGCATAAGAACCCAGTAGGACTTCTGTATCTATATGATATTCCAGGAGTGGAAGTGGTAAATCAATAGCATGGACTTTGTGTAAGGTAGATTCTCATGTCTCAAATTAGGATAGATGTTATTTTAGTGGTGGCTGACAAACTCACCAAGGTAGCTCACTTTATACCTTGGAATCTAGCAGATAGAGTACTAGATTTAGCTCATAAGTTGTGCAAAAGTGTTTAGATTGCATGAAGTTCCTGACAAGTATATCCCAGATAGAGATGCACACATAATGTCAAGATTATGGAAAACATTGATCTTAGCGTGAGTAACTCAACTCAATATAAGCTTGAATTATCACCCTGAGATAGATGGTCAGACAGAGAGGGTATCGCATGTTTTATAAGTTTTCTTGTGAATGTACTGCTTGTATCAACAACACAAGTGGGAAGGGTATTTACCACTTGTGGAGTTTTCTTATAATAACTCATACAATTCTACTATTAAGATGACTCCATTTGAAACATTGGACAAAAGAAGATGCTAAAATTCTATAAGTGGGGTAAGCTAGATGATAGGATTAGCATTGATCCAAAAATGTTGTCAAAAATGGAAGAACAGATCAAGCTAATCATAAAAAGATTGGCAGAAGCTAATGTTAGGAAGAAAATATATTACAGATGCAAAGCATACACCAAGACAATTCTTAGTTAGAGAAAAAGTTCTTTTAAGGGTCAAACCTCAGAAAAGTTCCATCATGTTTGGAAAGTCTTCTAAACTAGCTCCTAGAAATGTAGTATTCTTTGAAGCCCTTGAAGTGATCAATTCGGTTGACTACAAAATCAATCTACTATAAGCTCTTTTCCAAGAGGCATAATGCTTTTTATATTTCATATTTGAAAAGTATATAATAGATGATAATTATATTTTTAGAATGTTTAATAGGTATGTTTAATAGAAAAAGGGGGAAGTGGGTTTTATAGTTAGATCCTCCTTTCACTACAAACATTCAAGGACATTCAACTGAGTTGAATCACAACTATTACAAGAGGATTCACCTACAGGTTGATGATCACTTGTAATGATGTGGAAACTTGGAATTTGTTGATTAAGATGTTTGATTAAGCCTAATTATGCTAAAAACACTAATTATAAAAAATCATAACAATACGAACAAATTACAACAAATGCTCATAGATAGAGATGTAAAATTTAGAGTAGATACATATCAAGTTTTGAGATTTTGGATGCAAAAAAGTCAGGGGCTAAAGAGAAAGCACCCAAGCCCAAGGTGCAATTTTTTGTTGATAATCATAGAAGATTTTTGTTGATATTCGTATCCTTGCCTTACTTTTTGGATAGTTTATTCCTTCTCATAATATTTGCATAGGCCTACTAATTTGTCACTCTTATATACTTTTATTTAGGGGCATTTCATTTATTCCTTATTTTTATGGTTCATGGACACATTGTGATAATTTACTTTGGTTATATTTATTAGCCATAATCACATTACCCCTCATCTTTCTCTTTGTTTCCTTTTGTTTCACTTATATGTATTTCCTATTTATCTCCTTACCTTACTATTCCTATTTCCTTCTATCTACTTACTCTCTTCTTATTTGGTACTTCTTTGCTCAGATTTTTATATTTTTATTCTTCCATAGCTATTGATCTATTGTGTTTTTAATTGCATCTATTAGTATGATCAATGGTAAATCTATTTAAATTTATAGATTTATCCATTCTTATATATGTTGTGTTCTTTTTCTATCTTATCCTTCTCTACTATCCTTCCTACTCTCTCTTTCTATGTATCATCCTTTTAATTTAGTACTCTCTTATTTCTAATTGCCTTTGTGTTTATTTTATTTTGATCTAATATTTCTACTTATGCATCTATGTACTTTTTCTTTCTTCTTTTTATCTATCTGCTTACTTTCCATATATGGAACTCCTCCCATTCTCTCTCCTATTCTACTTATTGTATGACTTGTAACCATATCTGCTTCATGTCTCATCTATATACATATATCCTTCTATTCTCTCTTTTTGCATTTAGTAATTCTATCATATGTATCCTTTGTTTCTTGTTACACCTCTACTCACCTTATTTCTACACATCTTAGGTTTTACTTTTTATTGTTTATTTTTATTTACTTTATATTTTTTCTCATCTATCTAGTCACCGTGGTCAACATACTTTACTTTATCTCACTTATCTATTATTTGTTTATGCATTTTATTTCCTTTTTCTACTTCTTTTTCCTTTATTGGTCTATCTCCCCTCATGTTAAACTCTGTGCCTACATTCCCCTCTCTCTTTATAAGAAACCATATCTACAATTACAACTTACTTATTCTCTTCTCTTCATCCTGATGATGGATCACGGAGTGTGATCCGAAACGTTGATCTAAAAAAAGCTATACACAGTCTAATCCAGAAGCACACATTACTATCTTATCATGGACTATGGAAACATCATGTCTTTAATCATTACCCTTCATGGAAGGGAAACTTGTTTCAAAGCTAAGCTTTTTGAAAAGTTGAGGATTAGGTTTTCAAAGAAAATTATAGATTTGACTTTCTTAAAAAGATGCATAGACTTCAATCTCATCCCTTCGTTTGTCCAGGTTACTCACTCACTACTCAGTCCCAGCACAGAACATATCTTTCACATAGTAGGCATGTCTCTTCTTAGATCTGTCATCAAATCAACTAGAGCCTAGATGGGTCAACTCTCTTCCCATCTTTTTTACTTACATCTAGAACTAGCTTCATCACTGAGACTGGATTTATGGATTTTGTTCGACATCTCTAGCCATGCCAGAGCAGAGGGTCTGAAACATGAGTGCACAAATAGGCAAATCAGAAAGTTTTCCATCCTTGTCAACAAGGTCCACCACCCCTCGCAGTGCAGCAGACCAGCTTGGGAGTGAGTTGCAGTAGGTTGCGACGACGGGCAGGCATGCATAGACCGGGACCCATCTTCTCTTGGCCCACCTAACTCATCAGGCTCATCACATACATTGCCTCATTCCAACACTCAGGAATACCGCATAGCAGGTCCAGATACTAGGCTGGTGCACAAGGATAGAGATCCGTCTAACACTCTAGAATGCCATACAGAAGGCCTAGACACTCGGCAGGCACACAATGATAATGATCCTTCTTGTCGCGGCTTGCTTGGATCATCTTATAGCTCCTCATTTGCATCTCCTTCCTCATATGCTTTCTACCACGCTACTATTGATCTCTCCACAAGATCTGAGGACTTCATCGCTGGCACGTCACTAGTGTTACCTCCAGCAAATGCTTTGGTTTGCCACATAGAAGATACTGATAGCCACACTTCTGTGCATCTATCTACAAGATTTGAGGACGTTGTAACTTCAACATCTGCAGATACATCATCCGCTAGACTCCTTGGCATCGCTACTCATACTCGAGCAAATCGGTGCTGCTCTTCCTCACTTTACCCATGCGCCAACATTCAGCCCCTTCAGATCCAGGTATGTCTTTTCTTCCTTTGGCTTCTTCAACAAACAGCTCATTCATTAATTGCTCTGATTCACCAAATCTTCTTTCTTGCATAAAATTCTATTACATTCGCCCATCCAACCCCTCGAGCAGTGGGCCAGCTACTACCAACGCTGACAATCTTTCTCTTCTCACCTTTACCAACATAGACTTTACGTCTACCTATGTTAACCCTATCATTAAAAATATTCTCGTGGAGTCTACTCTGACCTCTCATCTTTGCTCTTCCCTCAACCAAGTGGCCCCCACAACCCACTTTCAAACTTCTCCCTCAGTCAACATCCACCACGTCAACACCCTTTTCTCCTCTCCTCACATGAAGCCTCAGACACTCCCCTTAGCTCTTCTTAATCCTAACTGGCTACCGACTGGGGATCCACACCCACCTACCCTCCGTACTCACAGGTTGTGCTCTTTGAGCTCTCATGGCTCCTTATTGACCAAGATTTCTGAAAAAATGCAATCCGCCCATCTTCACCTTCCCAAGCAATCAACTTTTGTTCAGGATTGGGAAGATAAACTCGTCCTTAATCTAACTAATCTAAACATTGAACCTCTTGCTCTCAAATTCCTTAGAAGAGACCTTGGTTTTGCTTTATCCCCGTCCTCCATTCCTAAAGTCAACTTCCTCATTATGATTGAAAATGCCATCCACTCCTTACCCGAAGAGGTAGCCGATGATATTAGGGAAGATTGCGCCGTCGCTCTAAGACACGCAAAACCCCCTAGGCAAAACATTCCCAAAGGTGAGTTTCTCGCTTTCAAGAGACTCATCCGCAACCAATATGTTGTGATCATCAAAGCTGACAAGGGGAATGCCACTGTGATTATGTATAAACATGACTACATCACCAAAATGTTAAACCACCTTAACCATGGTGGCAGCTATAGAATCCTTCCCCATAATCCCATTTCCAAAATCGTGAAATAGGTGAGAAATGCTATCTCCAATTCTACCTTAGATGATTATACAAAAAAGTGTCTCTTGCCCAATAAAGAAATCACACCTCACATCTATGGTGTTCCAAAAATTCACAAAACTAACATCCCTTTGAGGCCGATTGTGGACACAACTTTTTCCCCTACTTACAAACTTGCTGCCTACTTAGCCAAGTTAATCTCTCCTCTAACTGGTAAGTCCTCTTCCTACATCGAGGACTCCACCCATTTTGTTGACTTCATTAAGGATAAAAAGTTAATGAGGATGACATTCTGGTTAGCTTTGATGTGGTCTCCCTCTTCACCAAAGTCCCTCTTCAAGACTCCATCAAGCTTGTCAGACAAAAGACCAATGTTGAAATTGCATCCCTAGTGGAATTGTGCTTAACATCCACATTCTTCACTTTCCAAGGAGTGGTGTATGAGCAATATGATGGGGTTGCAATGGGGTCTCCTCTGTCCCCTGTCATTGCCAACCTTTACATGGAGTACTTTGAAGAGCTTGCCCTCAATTCCTTCCCTCTCAAACCAACCTGGTGGAAACGCTATGTGGACGACACAAACATATGTTGGCCACATGGCCACGAACAACTTGAGCTTTTCCACAAGCACCTAAACAACATTGCCCCATGTATCCAGTTCACCAAAGAACTTGAAACCAATAATCAACTCCCTTTCCCCGACGTCCTTCTTATCAGAAAAGATGATTGTACCCTTAGCCGACGTGTCTTTAGGAAATCCACCCACACTGACCTCTATCTTCATGCTTCCTCGCACCACCACCCTACCTACAAGGTTAGTGTCCTCAAAACTCTAGCAACGAGGGCCTTCCACGTTTGTGATAATGAAAACTTAAACCAAGAGTTGTCCCACCTGTCCTTAGTCTTCAAGCTTAATGGGTATCACTCTAAACACATCAAAAGAGCATTTAAGCTTGCCAAAGCTTGCCTCAACTCCAAACTAGACAATTGTGACACCGAGGTTGCTTTTGGTGCCACTCTACCTTTTATCGAAGGTATCTCTAATAAAATCGCCAAAATCCTTCGCAAGAAAGGGCTCCATTGTGCTTTCAAACCAAGCTCCACCATCAGAAACCTTATCCCATCCACCAAAGACTCAACTAACATTCTTCTAAACCCAAGCATCTATAAAATTGATTGCTCATGTGGTACTCCTTACATTGGTGAAACAGGGAGATCTATTTGCGTGAGAGTCAAAGAGCACTATACAGATATCAAGCATGAAAGAGTCACAAAATCAGCCCTTGCAGATCACTGTTCTAGCACCAAACACCACATACACCTTGAAGATACCCATGTCTTAGCTAAAGAATGATGTAGCACACAACATACACTCAACAGAATTGTGCCATTAAACATGAGAGACAAAAATTTGGAAGCTGAAACATAACAAAATTTCTATTCCTCAACTCTGCCGCTACAATGAGAGAAAACTCTCTTATATCTAAGAAAAAAAAAAAAAAAACAAAAAATTACCTTTTTTGGCAGATTTCGACAATTGTCAGATTTTGCCATTTTAGGTAATTTTACAATCATATCTTGAGAATCCAGTTTTTTCCCAAAAAGCTCATAAAACTAAGGTAGGACGAAAAACCAACTAACATCCTAAATTCGAAACATGAGTTTCGAGTTATTAAAAAAAGCAACTTTTAAAAAACTAGAAAAAAACACTAATTTGCCATTTTGAGGGCCAAGATGAAAGTTTGAAGCCCTGAAAAAGTACCAAGACAAGGTCCAACCCACTAGGGCTGGTTGGGAAACCACTGGCCACCTCATAACGCATCCACCTGTAAAATTTCGTAGAAAACCCACATCCGAGTCAAAAGTTATGACCTCCGGAAGTCCCTGCATCATTCTCCTCTGGTTGAAAAGAACGCAGCTCCTGCAAGTGAGTGTCTTCAAACTGCTGCCATTGGATGGGATCTAACCTCTGCATTTCCCACTCTGTAATCCATGTGCTATCTGTTGGTGGCAATCCTTCCCACTGTACTAAATACTTGTTGTAACACCCGTGCCGAGTGGAGATAGTGTTCTTATCAAGAATCTGTGCAATCTTTTCCTTCTTCTTATGGGGAATGTGGTTGTGCCATGACGCCTCTGGTTGACTATCTTCAGCATCATCCTCACCATGGAATGCATATAAATCAGAAATATTAAACATGAGAGAAATAGCGAGATCATCTGGTAAACTGACCTCATATGCATTATCATTGATCTTCTTTGTAATTCTGCAAGGACCAATTTTCTTGTACTTCAACTTGTGATATGTTCCAGTAGGAAACCACTCTTTTCTCAAATATACCATCACTAAGTCACCTTCACCGAATGTCTAATGTTGCCGATTAGGATCCACTGAATTCTTATACCTCTCATTACTGTCCTGCAACTTCTGTCTCACTTCTTGCTGCAACTGTTGAAGGTGTTCTGCAAATGCTTCCCCATCATCACTGACCCGATCTTTCATTGGTAGCTATACCAAATCTAGAACACCCTGAGGATTCCTGCCATACACAATCTGGAAAGGGGACTTTCCTGTTGATCGGTTAACAGAACTATTATAGGCAAATTCGGCCTGGGGTAATGCCAAATCCCATTGTTTTGGCTTTTCTCCAACAATACACCTCAGCAAATTTCCCAGACTCCGATTAACTACCTCTGTTTGCCCATCTGTTTAAGGATGATAGGCACTACTAAACTATAACTTGGTCCCCATCTTCTTCCATAAAGTCCTCCAGAAATGACTGAGGAATTTGGTATCCCTGTCAGAGGTAATAGTCTTTGGAACACCATGTAGTCTAACAACTTCTGAGAAAAATAACTCTGCTAACCTCGTTGCATCATTAGTCTTCTTACAGGCAATAAAATGAACCATCTTGGAGAACCTATCAACAACTACAAAAATGGAATCATTACCTCGTTGAGTATGTGGAAGTCCCAACACAAAGTCCATGCTCAAATCTGTCCATGGTGCAGCTGGTACTGGTAAGGGCATATACAATCCTGTATTATGTGAATGTCCCTTAGCCACTTGGTAGATTCTACACCTTGTTACATACTTAGTTATATCCCTTTTCATCTTTGGCCAGTAATATTTATCTTCTATCAAGGCTATTGTCTTGTCCTTGCCAAAATGTCTAGCCAACCCACTACTATGAAATTCTCTGATAATGTTGTCCCTCATAGAGCCAGCTGGTATGTATAGTTGTTTTCCTTTAAATAGATACCCATCTTGCATAAAATATTCACCCCTAAAGTAATCCAAGTTATCAGATATTGGTGCCTTCAATTGTTCCACAATCTCCCAAAAATCATCATCAGACTCATACAAATTTTTGATGGCATCAAAACCAATCACCTCAGCTTCCATTGTGGTCAAAAGTGCAACACGCCTACTTAACACATCTACAACCTGATTTTGTTTTCCAGACTTATGCTTCAACACAAAGTTGTAACCTTGCAATAAAGAGACCCACTTGGCATGCCTACTATTCAACTTTTTATGTGTGTTCAAGTACCTCAGTGCAATATGATCTGTATTGTTGCATGGCATAGTAAGAAACAAGATTGTGTTTCTCTATCTACAGCTAAAGCTGAGTACATTGCTGCTTCATCATGTTGTACACAGGTACTTTGGATGGTACAATCACTTCTTGATATTAAGGTTGAGGTTAAAAAGCCTGTGTCTATTCTTTGTGATAACACAAGTTCTATCAATATGTCAAAGAATCCTATAATGCATTCAAGAACTAAGCACATTGCTATCAGATATCATTTTTTAAGGGAAAAAGTGATTGAAAATGAAGTTGCTTTGGAATATGTGCATACAAGTGATCAATTGGCTGACATCTTCACAAAGCCTTTGCCAAAGGAGACATATGAAACTCTGAGACAGAGATTGGGAAATCTGTCTCTTGTCTCTCTTCAATAGGTTACAGAGATATTAGATTCAAGGGGAGTTGTCTTCTAGATTATTTTAATGTCCTGAATCTCAATTGTACATAGTTTGTATATAGTTTTTGTACATATTTTTTTTGGTTGGCAGTGTTACAGTATTGTGCATTTGATCAGTATAAAGTAAAGTGTTGGTTTTGGCAAAAAAAAATTTCAGAGGATTGCATTTACAAGAACAGGAATCTATTGGTTTTGGGTTTTTTTTTTTTGCCTTTTACAATTTTATGTCAAAAAGGGGGAGAAATGAGTTATGGTTTTGCCATCAATGTCAAAGACAAAGGGGGAGTTTTGTAGCACATTTCACAGTTGAGCATATTGTCTTTTCATTGACATCAAAATGATGGTATTGACATTAGTGACATGGTCTTAATCAGTGACATGATCTTCTCAGTTTTGATCTTTCAGTGAAAGTGGCAAAGGTTGGCATTATGATTAGTCTTCATGCAATTATGGCACATTCTTGATTGTGGCTTGTTGTAATCACAGTGGTTTGGTATCATCTCAATATTTAGTGTAATCATAGTGGTTTTAAGGTTTGCAATTATCTCAGTATTCAAGTTGTAAAACTTCATTGTTTGGAATTATCTTACAAATGGTTTATAGTGTTAAATGCCACATATAGTGGTTTATGTTGTTCTTCATTGTTTCACAAGACCTAAATAAAACTTCCTTAAAAGCCTATTTTAAACATCAGTGCACTTTTCTTTTAATTGTTTGTTGACTGGCTGAAGCAGTCAAAGTCACTTAAGTGACAATTTAAAGGGTGTTGGCTCATAGTTTTTATCGGCCCCTTGTGCTAGGTTTCGGTTGAGCACCGGTGCAAGCTTCAAATGTGGGCGTGAAAAAGCCGATCAATGGCTAAGTTTTAAATGACCATTGGTGGGGTGTTCTCATTGGATGGTGGAGGTTTAAACGGAGCCCCATTTAACACATTCTAAATTTGACAGTTTCTGTGTTTAGAAAAGGCAAGAAAATCAAGCTTTTTGTTTCTATTCTAGTGAGACAGCGAAGCCCAAGAGATGTGGAGTCTTGAAGATTGAAGTTAGAAAGTCTGTTTAGATTTTTTGTTAGATTTGGAAGGTTTCCTACGACAGAGAAGATTAAAAGAATGTAATCTTCATTTCTGGTGTTTTAGTTTTTATTTTTTTTAGAGAACGTGAGATGAATGAAATATGATGGTGGAAGTTGAACCAATTTTTTGATATTATTGTTTGATGGAAATTCATTTTGTATATAGAGAGTTTTTGAATGGCAGGAGTGTTGTTGTAGATTAGAGATGATATTGAAGGTTGTAAGAAGTTTTTGAGGATGGTATTTTTGCAGGTATGAAGAAACATTTTTTTAGGGAATTATGTTGAGGTTTTGAAAGAATGTTGGTTCAATAAATGAATGGAGTCCTTCAATGATCATGATGGATTAATGTTTGTTCAGAGAAAGTGAAAGTGATGAAAGACAATAATTTCTCAGTGAGGGTCAATTGTTTAGTTTTGCACAGGGAGAAAGTTCAAGAAATGGTGAATTAGTTTGAGATTGTTTTGCAGAGGTATGAAGTATTTTGAAGATCAAAATTGAATGATTGTAGATGTTGAAGACAGTTGAAGGTTGATTGCTAAGAATATATTTTGTTTGTTTTAAAAGGGAGAAATAAGGTTTTGTTTTTATTGAAATAGGGAAATCCCCTGAGTTATATTTTTCATTGAATGTTGATGTTGTAATGTCAGTGAGACATGCAGAGAAGTACAATATGCCAGTGAGGCAGAATTGTATTGTCAGTGAGACAGTTGTAATCTAAAATTTGTGTTAAGCCAGTGAGGCAGTTGAGTGGTTTTTATACCCCAGGAGGGTTTTCCACTCGGGAAATTTCTTGTGTCATGTTTTGTGTTGATACTCTGCATATTTTCTTTATTCTATCTGAAGAATTCTATAATTGTGAAATTAAATTAAGAAAAGGAGTAAAAAGTGTTAAAATTGTTAACAACACTGATTCACCCCCCCTCTCAGTGTTGTGTGTATTCTTACAATTGGTATCAGAGCCTGGTACCCTGTCAAAGCTTAATCAGCTTGGGTAGATCATATTTTTGGAATAGTTATCATGGAAAGTCAAGAAGGTTACTCAAATTATAAAGCACCTGTGTTTGATGGTTCTAACTATGCTTTTTGGAAATTCAGGATGGAGTCATATTTGTCAGCTCTGGGGTATGATGTGTATGCTGCCATTGTTACTGCATATACTGCTACAAATCCTCCTAGCACAGCTGATGAGAAAAGGGCATATGAAAATAATGCTAAGGCTAAAAATGCATTATGTTGTGGTCTTACCAATGACATACTTGTCAAAATCATGGAGTGTAAAACAACAAAGGAAATATGGGACAAACTGTCTAATATTTATCAAGGAGATGATAAAATCAAAGAAGCAAAACTGTAATCCTACAAAGCTAAATTTGAAAGTCTCAGAATGAGTGATGATGAGAAAGTGGTAGAATATCTTCTAAGGGTCCAAGAAATTGTAAATGCCATCAGAGGACTTGGTGATACACTGGAAGAGAAGACAGTTGTTACAAAAGTCTTAAGGACTTTAAATCCAAAATATGAATCCAAAGTGTTTGCAGTTGAAGAAAGAGACTTAAGCAAAGTTACCTTTGATGAACTTCATGGCACTTTCACAGCTTATGAGATGAGAATTAGTAATGGCATGCCTTCAGGCAAAGAAGCTGCTTTCAAATCAGTCAGAAAAGAAAAGGAGATTTCTGATTTAGAAGAATTGGATGATGATGAAGAAATATCTCTTGCAAGCAAGTTGAAGAAGGGATCTATTGGTAAGTACAAAGGTAAGCTTCCATTCAAATGTTTTGAGTGTGAAAAGATTGGACACTATGCAGCTCAGTGTCCTTACAAAGACCTAGACAGTGATGAAGCTGAAAACAAGAAGTAGTTTAAAAAGAAATAGTTTGTTTCTAGAAGGAAAAATAATTTCAGAAAGAAAAGAAGTTTGTTCATCAAAAATGTTGATATGACTGAAAGTGATTCAGATGATTTTCTTGATGAAAATGCATAGACTTTATTTATGGCTATTCTAAATGAAGTTCAAAATGAAAAGTGTGAGGAACAATCAAACAGTTGTGAAGCTGTTATTGACTTTGAAGGAGAATTGATGTGTGCATTAAGTCAAGTCAAGAAACTTAAAAAGGAAATCATTGCACAAAGAAGTCAGTTTCAAAAAGAAAATGATATCATGAATAATAAGTTAATTTGTTATGAGAAACAGATTACGGATCTAATTCTTTCTCTTGAAGAAAGTAAGAAAATTATTGATGATAAAGACAAAGAGTTGAATAACAAGGACAAGGAATGTCATACACTTGAAGCTGAAATTGTTGGTCTGAGAAGAAGACTTGATATGTACAGAAGTAGTGATAAACTTGATGATCTTCTTGATAAACAAAAAGGATTCAAAGATAAATCAGGTCTTGGATTTGAAGAGGGACAATGTTCTCAAAAGGCTAGTACAAAAGGCAAATCAATCATAAGGACAACAAACTACAACAGAAGTGATACTTTCAGGTATAATGCTCACTTTACTGGATATTGTTTTTGTTGTAACAGGTTTGGACATAAAGCTAGTGAATGCAGATTTGGAGTCAGAAGAGAAATGCATTTATTTCCAAGGAATCCATTCATGTTTTTAAGAAGTTTGAAGTGTCACAATTGTAAAAATTTTGGGCATATTGCCAAATTCTGTAGACCTTCTTTGCAAATGCAGCAAACAACAAGAAATATTATTTTAGGTTTGTCTTCTTTGAGTTCTGAAAAGAAATTGCTTGTTTGGAAACCTAAGGTAATCAATAAGAGCTTTGATGTTATGATTGCACAAGCTGCTTTTCATGCCAAAAAGAAGGAACAGTGGGTGATTGACAGTGGTTTCTCCAACCACATGACAGGGGACAAAGATAAGTTTGTTAAATTTGAAGACATTAATGAAGGTTCTATTATGTTTGGAAATAATGATTGCATTATGATCAAAGGCAAAGGTACAATTCTTCTTGATGATGAAACACCACTACATGATGTGTATTTTGTAGAAGGACTGAAGCACAACCTGTTAAGTGTTAGTCAAATATGTGAGAATGGTTTTAATGTGGTTTTTGATGCACATGGATGTGAGATCAAAAAGAAATCAGGTAAAATTATTGCAGCAGGTCTAAGGACTAGTGGTAACATCTACAATCTTCATAACTCAGAAACTAAAAGTGTTGATAGCCATATCTGTTTCATGGGTCAAATTGAGGAAAGCTGGTTGTGGCATAGAAGACTTGGTCATGTGAATTTTGACAATCTTGTGAGAATCAACAGGAATCACAATGTCAGAAATATGCCTCATATTTCAAAACCAAGTAATACTATATGCAAAGAGTGTCAGCTGGGTAAGCAAACCAAAGTTAGTTTCAAGCCTAAGGAGTATATTACTTCAAAACCTCTGCAGTTGGTACATTTAGATTTGTGTGGTCCTACAAGGACTAAAGCTCTGGGAGGAGAAAAATATTTTATGCTTTTCATTGATGACTTTTCAAGAATGACATGGGTAACATTCTTAAGGCATAAATCAGAGGCATTTGATAGATTCAAAATCTTCAAGAAGATGGTTGAAAAGGAATCTGATTTCAAGCTAAAATGTTTAAGGTCAGACAATGGAGGAGAGTACACTTCAAATGAATTTGAGGAATATTGTGAAAAACATGGGATAAGAAGGCAATTCTCCACTCCTAGAACTCCACAGCAAAATGGGGTAGCTGAAAGGAAAAACAGGACTGTAAAAGAAATGGCAAGAACCTTACTACATGATGCAAATCTACCTAATGTCTATTGGAGAGAAGCTGTTCATATAGCTGTATATACTTTGAACAGAGTTCAATTAAGGGTAAAGTCAAATTATACTCCTTATGAACTTTGGTATGGTAAGTCAGCTAATGTTGGGTATTTTAAAATTTTTGGAAGTAAGTGTTACATCAAGAAAGATAATGATAGCTTATGTGGTTTTGAGTCTAGATGTGATGAAGACATATTTCTTGGTTATTCTACACATAGCAAGGCATATAAGTGTTTTAACAATAGGCTCAAAAGAATAATTGAAAGTACTAATGTTAAGGTGGATGAGGATTTGCAGCCCTGTATGCAGTTGATTCATGACAATGAAGTTGATCATCATTCACAAAAGGAAGAAGAAATTCAGGTAGAGGAAGAAGATCCTAAAAAATCTGTTGATGTTAAGACAAAGACTCCTTCAAAGGCATATCAAAGAGATCATCCTCATGAGTTGATCATTGGGGACAAGGATAGTGGTGTGGTAACTAGAAGAAAGCTAGCTGCTGCACATAATCAAGCACATGTATGCTTGATATCTGAAATGGAACCTAAAAGTTATGTAGAGGCCAGCAAAGATGAAGCCTGGATTAAAGCCATGGAAGAGGAGTTAAGTCAAATAGAAAAGAACAAAACATGGGAAATTGTTCCAAGACTAGAAGGTAAGAATGTTATTGGATCAAAGTGGGTGTTTAGGAATAAGCTTGATGATAAAGGTAAAGTTGTTAGAAACAAAGACAGATTATTTTGCAAAGGGTATTCACAAATTGAAGGTATTGACATTGAAGAAACATTTGCTCCTATTGGTAGATTAGAAGCTATAAGAATGTTTTTAGCTTTTTCAGTTTATAAAAATTTCAAAGTTTACCAAATGGATGTAAAATCAGCATTTCTAAATGGAGATGTTGAAGAAGAAGTCTACATGGAACAACCAGAAGGTTTTGTGAATAAAGATAATTTAGATCATGTTTATAGGTTGAAAAAGGCATTATATGGTTTAAAGCAAGCTCCAAGGGCTTGGTATTATAGACTGGATAAGTTTCTGCAAGAACAGGGGTTTACAAAAGGAGGTGTGGATAGTAATTTGTACTATCTAATCAAAGGTGAGGATATTCTGGTTGTTGAAATTTATGTAGATGATATCATTTTTGGTAATAACAATGATGATATGAGTCATTCATTTCCTAACATCATGAAATTAGAATTTGAAATGTCTATGTTGGGAGAATTGTCTTTCTTTCTTGGTCTTTAGGTATCTCAGCTTGAAAAGGGAATATTTATATCACAAAATAAATATGCCAGAGAGATGTTAAAGAGATTTCAAATGGATGATTGCAAACCTTTGGGTACTCCTATGGAGACAGGGCATAAGCTAAGTAAAAATGATGAAACACCTGAAGTAGAACAGTCTCTGTATAGATCTATGATTGGGAGTCTTTTATATCTCACTGCTTCTAGGCCTGATATTATGCAGGTTGTTTGTTTGGTTGCTAGATTTCAAGCTTGTCCTAAACAATCACATTTGAATCTGTTAAGAGAATCTTTAGATATATTAAGGGTACACTTGATTTTGGTTTATGATATCCTAGACACAATGATTTTACACTTCTTGCCTATACAGATGCAGATTGGGCAGGGTGTCGTGATGACAGAAAAAGCACAAGTGGGGCAGCTTTCTTTCTGGGTGGCAGATTGGTTGCATGGCATAGTAAGAAACAAGATTGTGTTTCTCTATCTACAGCTGAAGCTGAGTACATTGCTGCTTCATCATGTTGTACACAGGTACTTTGGATGGTACAATCACTTCTTGATATTAAGGTTGAGGTTAAAAAGCCTGTGTCTATTCTTTGTGATAACACAAGTTCTATCAATATGTCAAGGAATCCTATAATGCATTCAAGAACTAAGCACATTGCTATCAGATATCATTTTTTAAGGGAAAAAGTGATTGAAAATGAAGTTGCTTTGGAATATGTGCATACAAGTTATCAATTGGCTGACATCCTCACAAAGCCTTTGCCAAAGGAGACATTTGAAACTCTAAGACAGAGATTGGGAGTTTTGTCTCTTGTCTCTCTTCAATAGGTTACAGAGATATTAGATTCAGGGGGAGTTGTCTTCTAGATTATTTTAATGTCCTGAATCTCATTTGTACATAGTTTTTATATAGTTTTTGTACATATTTTTTTTGGTTGGCAGTGTTACAGTATTGTGCATTTGATCAGTATAAAGTAAAGTGTTGGTTTTGGCAAAAAAAAAATTTAGAGGATTGCATTTACAAGAACAGGAATCTATTGGTTGTGGTATTTTTTTTTGCCTTTGACAATTTTATGTCAAAAAGGAGGAGAAATGAGTTATGGTTTTGCCATCAATGTCAAAGACAAAGGGGGAGTTTTGTAGCACATTTCACAGTTGAGCATATTGTCTTTTCATTGATGTCAAAATGATGGTAGTGACATCAGTGACATGGTCTTAATCAGTGACATGATCTTCTCAGTTTTGATCTTTCAGTGAAAGTGGCAAAGGTTGGCATTATGATTAGTCTTCATGCAATTATGGTACACTCTTGATTGTGGCTTGTTGTAATCACAGTGGTTTGGTATCATCTCAGTATTTAGTGTAATCATAGTGGTTTGAAGGTTTAGAATTATCTCAGTATTCAGGTTGTAAAACTTCATTGTTTGGAATTATCTTACAAGTGGTTTATAGTGTTAAATGCCACATATAGTGGTTTATGTTGTTCTTCATTGTTTCACAAGACCTAAATAAAACTTCCTTAAAATCCTATTTTAAACATCAGTGCACTTTTCTTTTAATTGTCTGTTGACCGGCTGAAGCAGTCAAAGTCACTTAAGTGACAATTTAAAGGGTGTTGGCTCATAGTTTTTACCGGCCCCTTGTGCTAGGTTTCGGTTGAGCGCCGGTGTAAGCTTCAAATGTGGGCGCAAAAAAGCTGATCAACGGCTAAGTTTTAAATGACTGTTGGCAGGGTGTTCTCATTGGATGGTGGAGGTTTAAACGGAGCCCCATTTAACACATTCTAAATTTGATGGTTTCTGTGTTTAGAAAAGGCAAGAAAATCAAGCTTTTTGTTTCTATTCTAGTGAGACAGCGAAGCCCAAGAGATGTGGAGTCTTGAAGATTGAAGTTAGAAAGTCTATTTAGATTTTTTGTTAGATTTGGAAGGTTTCCTATGACAGAGAAGATGAAAAGAATGTAATCTTCATTTTTGGTGTTTTAGTTTTTATTTTTTTTAGAGAATGTGAGATGAATGAAATATGATGGTGGAAGTTGAACCAATTTTTTGATATTATTGTTTGATGGAAATTCATTTTGTATATAGAGAGTTTTTGAATGGCAGGAGTGTTGTTGCAGATTAGAGATGATATTGAAGGTTGTAAGAAGTTTTTGAGAGTGGTATTTTTGCAGGTATGAAGAAACATTTTTTCAGGGAATTATGTTGAGGTTTTGAAAGAATGTTGGTTCAATAAATGAATGGAGTCCTTCAATGATCATGATGGATTAATGTTTGTTCAGAGAAAGTGAAAGTGATGAAAGACAATAATTTCTCAGTGAGGGTCAATTGTTCAGTTTTGCACAGGGAGAAAGTTCAAGAAATGTTGAATTAGTTTGAGATTGTTTTGCAGAGGTATGAAGTATTTTGAAGATCAAAATTGAATGATTGTAGATGTTGAAGACAGTTGAAGGTTGATTGCTAAGAATATATTTTGTTTGTTTTAAAAGGGAGAAATAAGGTTTTGTTTTTATTGAAACAGGGAAATCCCCTGAGTTATATTTTTCATTGAATGTTGATGTTGTAATGTCAGTGAGACATGCAGAGAAGTACAATATGCCAGTGAGGCAGAATTGTAATGTCAGTGAGACAGTTGTAATCTAAAATTTGTGTTAAGCCAGTGAGGTAGTTGAATGGTTTTTATACCCCAGGAGGGTTTTCCACTCAGGAAATTTCTTGTGTCAAGTTTTGTGTTGATACTCTGCATATTTTCTTTATTCTATCTGAAGAATTCTATAATTGTGAAATTAAATTAAGAAAAGGAGTAAAAAGTGTTAAAATTGTTAACAACACTAATTCACCCCCCCTCTCAGTGTTGTGTGTATTCCTACAGATCTTGCTTCTGGTTTAGATGCCCTTGAGCTTTTGGCAGTGGCAGGTGCAGATCTCTTTGATGATCTAGTCCAGGTGGAGGTTTCTATCAGAGCACTTTCCTTGCTTTCCTTTTCTACCTCTTTCTCTTCTTCCCCAGTCCTTTGCCTCTTTTCCCTGTTGGCATCAAGTGCCTCCTTTGAGATGCCTAAGCCTTTGGCAATTTCTTCAACTTCTTTTCTTACTTTCCTCTTCATTTCCGATTGTCTGAGTTCCACATGAACTTTTACACTTAGCTCTTCAAAGGTTCCAAACCTTTCTGCCTTTGGATCCTTTGGCTGACTTAGCATGTGTTGAACATGTAGCTCCACAATTTGTTCATCAACTTCATACCCCATGGGCATGATCCATACAATTCTTTGTTCTACTACCTCCATTAGGCACTAATCAGTCTCTACCATAAAACAAACTATGTCTTTGTATTTCTCAACAAGAGACTGGGGAATCCTTTCTCTTGCTTGCATCATATTCTAAAAATTCTTGAAATATCCCCACAGAGCTGTATTTTGTGCTTTGTTATCACTGAGTCCATGCAAATAATCTCTCATTTGGACAGCTCCTGGTCTATCATTTTCCCATACCCAGCCGCTAGATCCGGGAAGCTCATTCATAAAGTAGAAGAATAAGCACAATATTAATCCACCATACTTGAATGAATTCTTTTTATCTTTCTTTATTTTCTACAGATTCTTGAAGAGTTGGTTCAAGAGAAGCTGACAAATATCGTAGTCTGCATCCTTTCTTAGCATTTCATAAGCTGTGTAGATGGCAGTTCCAGGTACTGAATTTTCCCTGCTCGAATGATATATTTTATATCCAATGATCATGGAGGCAAACTTGACATCCAGATCAGAGATGTCATCTATTGTCATTACTCTTTTGTCAAACTTGGATCTAGTAGCCTCACTCACAGTTTGATTCTTTACGGATTTAAGAACAGGAATCCCACTGGATGAGTGTAATCTGGTAACTGCGCTGATGGCATCTTTTGTGATTTTGAATGGTCCATTTAACCACATGAAGTTGTCGTGTGTTCTGCTCAAAATGTACCTGACCCATTCATCCTCAATAAAATAGGGGAAATGTATGTATTGTGCAAAGTGCTTATTCTGGAGGCCCTTGTATTGGGGTTTGAGCTCAAATGAATCATCTAACAGTTGTTTGTGATAGATATCTCTTAGTTTGAATTCCCCAAAATCAACATTTGCGTGTATGTAAACCCTAATATCTTTGGTGAGCAAAACACCATGCAGAACACTAGAGAAGGCTCCTAGGGGATCTACCTCCAAGGATTTGTATGGATGCTTCTTAAAAATGGGGTGAGGTCTATCAAAAATCTTTACTATATTTGGAGTAGCCATCATCAAGGAATTTTACTGAAAGATATCAAGAACGAAGATTACCTTTTACGTTGATTAGGGCACACACGATGAAATCCAGATTGAGCTGTATGAAGAATCATCTTGATCTTTGGGGGAAGTAGTTGCAGAGCTCCTTTTCTTTCTTCTTTGCATGTGAGTGTACAAATGATGAGCGAATGAACTCCTTTATTTTTGAGAAGCCCTAATTTTCATTCGGCAATAAATGCACAACCTAATTCATTCTAGTTTGCCTTGTTTGTCTTGCTCAGAGACAAAACCCTTCCAGATCACTGAGACAGATTTTGAAATTATTCTAGGAGAGTAGTGATAATCTGTCTTCCTTTCATTAGTCATTTGATTTATTTGCAGATCAAGACACCATAGTTTGAATCATACCAGACAAAACTTGTCAGGAATCTATTTTTACCAGAAGACTATTTTACCGAATTAATTCTAGTAGGATTAGACTCTTCAAAACTTCTTGCTGATCTCTCAAATCTTTACCATACCCCTTTTAGATGTTTCTTGTATGAACCCTTTTAATCCGTAGCTCTCCTTGTGCCAGTTCTGACACCAATTGACTGGCTGGGGGAACAAGGTTTTCTTTGTGTCTCCCTGTGAGCCAGAGCTCACCTTTTAATTTCTAGAAGGAATATCAGCACCAGAGTCTGGTGCGGATCCATCCTCTATATTCTCTATACTTTTCTTCACCCAAATCTTATTCATCTCACTTTTGACTTCATCCACATTCACTTTTTGTTTACCCTTATCTTGATTCTGATTATGATATACCAGACCCTTTTTGTCCTGATTCTTGCTTCTACAAAATTTTGCACTATGACCAGATCTATTGCAGATTTGGCAAACAACATTTCTTTGCATATTTGACTGATATCCTCTTGATCTGTATTGATTAGCCATATGACCTATTCTATTGCATGCAAAGCATCTACCATTGAATGATTTATTCATTTGCATATTTCTACATTCATGAGATTTGTGACCATACCTTTTGCAATTAAAACACTGTCTGAAGAAGGATGAATTAGTCTAATTCATTCTCTTTCTGCACTGATTAGCTTTATGACCAAGGTTATTGTAGTTGTGGCAGTATCCATGTAAGGATGGATATCTTTGAGCATTAGGCTGTCTTACCGGAGGTCTTCTAGGCTTGTTCCTTAGATTTTCTGATCCAAAATTCTTCTGACCGGATCCGGAGCTTTCTCCTTTCTCATATCCCAAACCACACTTGTCATCTACCTTCTTTTGACTTCCAAGAAGAACTTCAAGTTGAACAGAACTTATCTTGAATTTCTCTTTATATTCATTTGTTGTTTGAAGATCCCTTTTGAGAGAGACAATTTGATCCTCAAGTTTTTCTTCATTATCTTTAGCATCTTCAAGATCAGATTCAAGATGTCTGATAATTCTATCCATCTGGTGGCAATCTTCTGATTTCTCTTTGAGAGATTGTCTTAGATTATCTTCAATTTTTCTTTTCTCTACAACTTCTTGGGTAAACTTCATAACTCTTGATTCCATTTCATGTCTTACCATAATGATTTCTTTTGATAACTTTTCACACAACTTGGTTTTCTCATTCAGCTCTTCATTTGCATCATTGCTTCACCTTGTCTTGCCAATTGCTAAAGCAGCTCCTTTCTCTTTTTCATAGAGAGACTTAATTTGTCTTTTAGTTCTCTCATGAAATCATCAGCCTGCTTGAGTCTTTCCTTTAATTCATTGACTTCAGAGTTTGACTGTTCAAGATCATCAAGGGCAGTCTTGAGTTGCTCCCTTAAACCATATGCATCCATTTGGATTCCTAGATCTTCCTCAAGTTGTTAGACTCTGATAGGAGGAACTTGGCTCTGATACCAATTGTTGATAACTGAGAGGGGGGGGTGAATTAGTTATCCTAATTATTTCTTCTTTCTGAACTTTCTTAATAACAATGCAACATTAATTCAAATAAGCAAACATAACCATGAAATGGAAATACACATGACACAAGATTTTTGATGTGGAAACCCTGTTAAGGGAGAAAACCATGGGGTGATTAACCCAAGATTGTATTTTATGTTAGAAGAATAGAAATACAAAATGACACTTGCCAATTAGGGCTCACTGCCTGAGCACACTGCTCACAAGAAAGCACACTGCCTACAAGAGGCACATTGTCTACAAAAAGGGGCTGTTATATAGTACTTGAACTGATTGGAAGCATCTACATATGCTAGAGTTCAGTTCTAGTTAGGCTCAGTATACTGATCTACTGCACTTCATCTTTCCTCTTCTCTTATGCTGCTTTCCTTTCACATACCGGACCTCCCTTACTACTTCTTCTCTACTCTTCTACTTTTATTCACATATCCTCAACAACCATGACACATCTCACAACTAAATCCATCTTGTATATATATCCGCACAAGTGATTTCATCACCTTTCAAGTCGGCATCTGGAATAGTCAATCTTTTCATAAACTCTGATCTGTCGGCTGAATCCTTGCATACCAAGTAATGCGGATCAAGCATATGCTTGTAGATGTCATCATTCATGTTGGCCAAACATAACTTATGCCTTAAGAACCTTCTCCATCATCAGTAACACATCTAGAATAATGTTTGATGTTCTGCCAGTCAGTTCTTCCTCTGTTCATACTATCACTTGGGAACCCGACACTCAAGCATTCATATCTCTTTATCCTTTCCACACCAGAGGCTCAAACCTTAGAATCTATCAGTCAAGATACTCCTCTTGACTTCCCCAAATCCATATTTCACCAAGATACTTCCCCTGAGAGATCCAGACCTGTCTGTCAGATCTCACCACATGCTCTGTTCTTGTTTATCAAACCACAACATTCTTCACTCTGACTTCCGGTAGAGACATACCATGTCTTGCGGATGTGTGGGTTGAACTTTGTTGCCATCAATAACAACAATCATCAATACATATAGTGTCTCTTGCCAATAGAGGTTACCATTTATGCTGACCCAAATCCTTTTGAATATTGCCTCTTATTGGAAAGACCATATTGTAAATATCATTACTGCCCAATAAATAAGATGGCCCAACCCTCTATGTAAGGGTGCCTAAATCCTATCAAATAACTTTAATGGTAGATATATAAAAAATTTCTTATTTATTTAAATTATGAGTATAGATTTTTATTTTATGATATTAGACTAGTTGGTCTTCATGAAATTATTATGCTAAATATTATTGCTAATTAGAATTTGTGAAAGAATTTTAGTTAAATAATATTAGGAGATGTTAACAGTAAAGGAGAATCTTGGAGATGAACAAAGTATGATATTTGCATTTTGATCATTTACTTTGTTTAGGTATGCAAATACTTTATGTGCCTTGTTTATAGTTATGTTTCCTCCACATGCATTTGTGTAACTATTATTATTCATTTAATTTGAATATATTTATAATTCTATTACATTGTAGAAATAATTTTAAGTATAATTATTTATTGTTGGAACATTCGTGTAAGGCCTAATCTTTACTAACAATTTCTATGCATATGATAGATTTGTTTATAAAAATATTATATAAGTTATAATGAGATTAGAATTTAGCAATAAGGTCATGATATGGTTTAGTGAATTGACTTAAATTAATTATTTTTATGTGTTGTGGAGAATAAGGTTTCTTTTATCATTATTTTTAGTAAAAATTAAGATCATAGGTCAATCACCTATGGGTAGGGCACTTGTTTACTCATAAAAATTATGTTTTAGAGTTGTTTTAATGCATTTTTAGTACACAAGAAATTGGGTGACGAAATTGGAAGTTGTAGAGTCTTTTTATCTTGAAGAGTCTTCAAGCATCCAAGTCAGGAAGAAAAAGAAATAAAAAAAAAATCCCAAGAATTACATTTCTTAAAAAAGAAATGAACACCACAAGGAAGAAGACGAATACAAGGAGTCATTGGAGCCCAAAATAAGAATATGAAACTTGGAAAAAGGAGATATTATAAGGAGATGGAAGTTTGGTTGGAAAGGGGGAGGAAAATCAAGAGAAGAGCCCAAGTTTATTTCTGATTTTTACAGGTCAAGGGTATGTCCATAGCTGATGGTGAAGATAATTCTTCAAAGGAATTACATCCATTTTGATGAGGCAAAAAAAGCGTACATCCGTGGTGACTTGTTGGGTGAAAAATCTTTGAATTTTTTGAAGAGGACAAAAGAATTCCAAGTAGAAGAAAGGAAGTGCACAACTGATTAAGATGAAAGATTTCACATTAAAGAATATTGGAATCTCTCTTCACGAGCATTTGGAGGTATTCTTCATTAATCAAATTCTTGAGGTATTTCCTTGAAAACTCTCAATTATTTATGTTAATATTTTTCTAAATTTTTTCAAGAAAACTTATTGTTGTCTCATAAAATTTATCTATTTATTATAATTATTTTATCAAATAATTTCTAGGTTTTGTGTATCTTGTTTTGTACTTTCCAAAAACTCTTACGGTTTTAAATTTCATTAAGTATTAAGAAAGTTATTATGATTTTAGTACTGCTGTAACCGTGCTAAAAATCTTGTTGTAACCTTGCTAATGTTTTATAAATTGCTCTTTGTATGTGAAAGGGATTACAAAATTATTTCTAGGTTATATGAATATTTGTTAAGCTTTTGAAAACATTTTACAGTTTTAGATTTTGTTACGTATTATGAAAGTTATGGAATTTTTATTACTGTTGTAGAAGAAATGGAAAATCTAGGGTTTTGTTGGTAGTTTACTTTGTTGGAAATGAATTATTTTCATTACATGATTGTGCTAGATGAATTTGCATATTTACTTTCTTGAAATAGGTATGATTAGATAATCTTTCATACATTTATTTAGATGCAAAAAATTAGATTGAATCAAGTGTTAGTGTTTTATAGCTTTGGGAGCTATTTTCCCCTTATTTAAGGCAGGTCAACCTTCTTGTAAACAATAATATTTTTATATCTTTTTATTCTCTAAGGGGGCCGACCTAGTGAAGAGGTCAACTATCCTTGTATATATGAGAGGTGCTTTCATCTCATTTGATGATAAAAAATCATTCATTATAATTTAGATCAATCAAGCAGTAGAAGTTCACCAATTCTTAGTAGCATGAGTTCATTCTTAGCAGCAATTCGCATTCCTAGAAGAAGTTTGTACTTGTAACAGTAGATCATCATTTTGTAGCAGTAGACCAATTTCAAGGAGAAACATATTCATTTGTATCTTTGCATCTAGGAGAGGTGCTATTATTCATTGTATCAAACTCGGCCTTGTGTTGGGCTTGAGTTGTAAGCAATTTTCTACTCTTATTCCTTCAATATATAAGAGATATATTTATTGGGTTTTCTCCCTCAAGTAGGAGGGTTTTCCCAGGGTATCTGATGTGTTCATTGCTCTATGTGTTGTTGTATTTCTTCTTATTTCATTTTTTATCCTAAAACTGTAACACCCCGCAAGAACACCTTAGAGAACAACACATCTACGCTAATTAAACAGAATAATTTTTTTTTTAAAGAATAAAATAACACATTACTACACATCATTAAACCATCAACTTGTTACTCTAAGATAACATGGGAGCATTACTTGACAAATCAAACAACATAATCTGACATACATCATTAACTAACATTAATAGATCATTCTAAACTATTGCATTTAATCAATAACCATTTACATCTCCATAACATTAGATGAGTAATCATTAGGATCCAATACAAAGATACAATTTCTTCTCACATACGAGTACATCATTACATTGTTACTTAACACCTTTTGAAGGCAAACATTATAAATCAACTAATACATAGACAAATACATGAATACAAATCACTTACTTCATATCTGGTACAAGATCTGACGGCTGATACACAAGATACAACATCCTCGCATATGAACAATAGCAAGGAAAAACCAATGGATAAAAGCTCTTCCACCCGACCATGTGGAACCCTAAGGTCCACCCCCCGAGCTAGGAGTTAACATAAGGTTCCCACTACAACATACAATCAGGTAGACAGTAGACTATAAGGACAAGACAACACATAACTCCAACAACACAAGTCAATCTCACAAACGTCTTAACCACACTTCCAGAGGCAAGCACAAAACGAATGGGGAGAGTACAACTAGGGAGTGCTATGCTGCAGTAGGGAGAAGTGTCATCACATGGCTTGTCCTGGGTTGTCCTGGTAAGCCTTCCTAGGCCCCGACCCCCATCTTGGGTTGTCCTGGCAGCCTCTCCCAACTTTCGGCCCCCATACAACGCTCATGCGGAATCAACATACCTTTTGTGAAGACAAGGTAGTTGATCTTGCCATTCCAGGCCTTCTCATCTCATCTCAAGCCTAAACGAGCACTTGAGCCATGAGTGAGGCATCCACTTATCTTTATTTAGTGTGATTAGCTACCCAACCCCCTAATTCATTATTTAGGTTATCACTGAGTTATCCAACTCCCACATGGGTTGTCCTAGACACCACTTTGGGCTCCGGCCCCCATTGAGAGCCACTCCCCTACCTGCAACTAGAAAACCCCACTCAACAAGCATAGAAAACATCATCAGGACAACGAGGATATAGGAACCATGCAAGGAATCAACCATCTTGCACACAATTATCCTCATATCAACATGTGTATATAACAACGCAAGGAATTATCCATCTTGCATATCATCTTAATCACAAGGACAACTAACAAAACCTTGTCCATAGCAAAGCATAAACATTACTCCTACAAAGTACTCAATGTCTCCCCATAACACAAATCTCAATATAAGATAATTACAATCAATACATCCACAAAGAGGATTATCACCTCCTCATTATGCATTCACGACATCGAATATTCATCATATCACATTATCAACAAGCGGCAACATACTTATATAACTTAATGGTCTCGAACACTTACCAACACATCTCATGAAATTAAAACACAAACAACCTATGCCTCTGGAATAAACCCTCGACAACTAACACTTGACCATTCATATACTTTCCACTTACATAATTCCAATTCACACTTAACTAATTGTATAATACCTTCAAATTAAAATCCCAATACATTAATTGTATACCGAATCTATTTTTATCTTATCAAAATGAAGAAAACATATTAAAACTATGACAATTTAAATTAAATTTCATTAACCATTTATGTATAGCCACAATGCTTATCTTTTACTCAATTTAACAATAACAACATTATTATAAATTTCCAGTTTTATTTGGCTTATAACAATCAACTATACTTTTGAAGTATTAAACAATACTAATAATAATAATAATATATCAACTAATTCTCTAATTTAATTACTCCTCGAAATATAGATATCTCACGATCTGAACAATTACCATTCCTATTTTTAAAACCCTAACTCAACCCAAATACATATTAACTTCCTAAAGAATTTATCGGTAACATTTATTTACTCAACTATATGGTAAAAAGAATCATAATCATATTATTAATAATATTATTATTACTTATAATAATAATATTTACCATAGATCATTGAATGGCAAATAATTTTCATCTAATGATAAGGAAGTACGTTATTTCATCGGCATTAGGGCTTAGATTTGACAACCATATTAGATAGGTTTAATCTCTAACCATCAAGATTACTTTTATAGATAGCATTCTCCTCAAAGTATTTCATATTGTAACTTCACCTAATGGTTTTTATGCTACTTTGATTTTCCACTAACTTCAACATCCTAGCAACCTATACTAACTTGCATAGAGGATTTACTATTTTCATTGTACAACAATAGTTTGCATACTAGATATTTAATTTCTACCTTCATCAATGAGATTTGTACTTCCATATTTCTGCATTTAGGTTAAAGATGTTTAGGAACATGGAACGATGCTGTATATGATAAACATGGCAATCCCACTGAACTTTGTTGGTAATTTATAAATTTGTACAATGTATTTCCTATATTGTCTAATATTCATATTTAGGATTAATTTATCAACAAGCAGAAGTCAGGTGTATCATTTTAAGAAGCTAAAAAGACATCTAAAAAGTGGCACTGTGCATAAAATTCAACATAATTAACTAGATGCTTAACCTGAAGCAGAATTTTTAGTCTCTCTAAAGGAGCCACAGCAGAGCGGGACACCCCTCCTGCCACGCCGCCCGCTACGGGAGGTTTGCAGATAGTGAGAACAGCGTGACTAGGGGCTTTCACCCTTCACTTGCTAACTTGGCCTCCTCCGCCAAAACACCCTGTCAACTCACCTGCTCAGTAAAAATTAATCCCTCTGTAGTACTAAATTTTTGAATTATTTAACGTTGTAAAATAAAACCCATCGTTAAAACATCTCATCACCCTCGTTTTCAACTACGCCGTCATGGCAATGCCTGATTTTCACATTACTTTGATACCATGGACATCAACCAAGCTGCCCGTCAGATTCTAATTAATGCAAAAAGGTTTTTATCGAAACCAAATTCACACCAGGCCGATACGCCATAGAGTTGACCTCCAAGGCATACAAAAACTGGAAACTCAATGAACAAGGCTTGCTCGCCGATCTCATTAAAAGGTAAACCTAGGCTTATATAATTTGCCCGCTCTACAAGTGCCAAATGCTACTTGTGTCTCACCACTATAATTAATTAATTACTATTTATGCAGAGGAATGGAGTTCCAGACTCAACCGCACCTTACGAACTGAGGCTTGTTGTAGAAGACTATCCATATGCAGTGGACGGCCTGGAGATCTGGGCTGCTTTAAAGCAATGGGTGAGTGATCTGTACTACAAGAGCGACAATGCAATCAAACAAAACACAGAAGTGCAAGCGTGGTGGAAGGAGGTGGTGAACGTGGGGCATGGAGACCTCAAGAACGAAAGCGGATAGTATCAGATGGAATGGGTGGCAGAAGCTGTGGAAGCAATTATCACCATCATCTAGGTTGCGTCTGCTCACCATGCATACCTATACGACCCCAAATGCCTCCTAGCTACCGTTACTCTAAACATTTATTAATTCAATTTCAAAACCTATCATTCTTAGAGCTTTTGTCTCTTTCCTCTGCATATTCAATCGTATCTTGTTGTGAGCCTGTGCGGCTATCATGAAGTCCCCATAAACTTATCATTGAGAAACCTGTTAAATTTGTGTTGGCCGATGTGTTCCCTGAGTGCCTGCCGATTTCTACAATGAAGCGATCTAAGGTTTTCTGGAGACAGTTGCTAAGCTGAAACATATTTGTGGAGTCTCTTAGGATAGCGAACACCTTCTAGCAATAAAGGCGAGGGTTCTCAGTACTGGAAGATGACGCCTACACACTTAGTCGCAAGTCTATATTGCCTTATCCTGGAGTCTCCGAAACTACCCAAAACGATAGCATTCTGCTAGGGTCATAAAGAATCATCCTTATTACTGATGTCCTATGTACCACTACACTATTGTTTAAGTTCATAGCTCGTAGTAGGGTGAGCCGTATTACATGCAGTTATAATCTTATGTTTCTGAGCTGAATCATTTGTACTAAATGGTATATTTCAATACAGTTTAACAGTGGTTTCATCAAGAGAGTACGAAAGAAGATGAAGGATAGCTGCCAACTATAAATCGCTGCTTCTGTATTACTAACCTCTGATTTCTTTAAATCACTGCATATTCTATTATTACCCTTTTGTCATATTCGTTGGATTCTATTTTTTTTGCATATAATTTGTCTTTGTCTTGCAGCGATCATACTAATATATTTTGACAAAAAATAGTATAAAAGTAATGATTGCAAGATCTGCAGAAAATGGATACAAGGAAAAGGCTTAAAACATCCATCAAAACATAATCAGAGAACAAATAATTTGCTATTCTGGCATTACAACTTTCAAGCAAATGCACTCGGCAGAAATGAATTAGATCTTGGCAGAGTTCAGAATTTAATGACTACAGATTATACTTAACAGTGATTTGACTGAGTAGGTATTGAAAGGGAGCAAGAACAAAACAATGTCATAGAGGAATGCGCAGAACATGAATTTTATTAAGGAAACCCTAGATATAATCCTTGAATGCAAGATAAGGAAATACCATTAACACAATAACACAATTTTGAAGAAACCTGTATACACTGCAATGACTTCTGTCTGTTCTTCCCAGCTCCCTCTTCCTTTCCAGATCTTCCATTCTGTTTTCTCCTCCCCCTTCTCTCCTTCTCTCTGCTTATTATATAGTATTCCCCTTTTAGGGCATAAACACACAATCCAATGCCCACCGCCAATGAAAAATATAGCCTACATACTTTTAAATTTTTTTTTAATAACATCACTATGTAACCTCTTATATTTTTATTTACTCAAGGGTAACCTTTATTTAATAACATACAACTTATAATTTTTATTTTATTTAATTTAGTATTTTATACATATATTTAATATACAGCAACTCATAAATACATTTTATTTTATTAAATCATTTATTTACTTCGTCACATATATTTACTTTCGTTTTGATTTTATTAATTGTAGAACAATTTCACAACTATAAAGCCACTTTATAACTAATTTATCTCCTTTATTATTTATTTTTATTTATTAATTATTTAATATATATTTGTTATATAACAACCAATGATTATTAATAAATCTATTTAATAATTATAATCAAATTTATCTGTTTATATACCACAATTAACCAATCATAATCATGCAATTACTCAACCATCAAGCATGCAGAGAAAACAAGACGACAACCCAAAGACAAACGAAACTGAGAACAATGACTAGACGCAAAACTGAAGACTTATCCTCTACAAGGATAACGGATGACTGGGGAACCCTATGTTAACTCCCATCAACAATTCCATTGGCTAGGGCATGCTCAGACCTGCTAGTTCAGGTGGAGTCGATGCCCGGTACCTGCATGCTGCAGCAAACCTCAAGGTTAAACATATATATACAAACATGAAGTCATGCACATAGTGAACAGAAATTGCAGTGTGGCAGGGTACTCAGACACAAGTAATGCAACACTGTTCTGTTCACATACATCCCTAATTAAATATTCAGTTGTCCACAAGAAAATAGAATAATCAATAACAATACGATCAAGTATAACAATTATTGTTAAAGCATCATAACCCTGATTCAATATCACATTAAACTCAGAAATAACATTAATCCATTATATCAAACATGTCCATCAAACTATGAAACATAAAATATCAATAATCTACTATCATCAATCGTCATCATAGAAATAGGTCCATAAACAACTCAAGGAAATAACAAAGAATCCATGTCATAATATCTAATCCTACTAGGAATACTATCAGTCTGATGGAAACAAGGTGAGGGGCACTACAAAAGGAAGAAAGAGGAATAGAGACAGAGAATCAGATTCTTCCATAGAACTAAAGAAGAAGAGGGATCTCTCTCCCATTCAGTGTTTCAGGTGTGACAAGTATGGTCACTTTTCTCGAGATTGCTAATTAAGGTCTAAACAACTTGTTTCTACTACAGAAATTGCCATGGGGACATCTTAGAAGGAGCCAAGCTCTAAAGTCAATTTAGAAGGTTTCTTATTCTAAATTCAATTCAAAAGGTTTCTTATTCTAAAGTCGATCAATTTCTTCAAAGAGGAGGAATTGACATTTAGAGGGAGTCTAACAAACCAACAGAGGCAAACTTGGACAAGGAGGTCAGGAGGTTGATGTTAGTACTTGGAGCTTCAAAGGGAGTCACATCATCATGAAGGTTCCTTGTAGTGTATATTTCTCTGAGATAGCGAAATATGAGGTGAAAGCCCTTGTAGTGTATATTTCTCTGAGACAGAGAAATATGAGGTGAAAGCCCTTATAGTGTATATTTCTCTAAGATGAAGAAATATGAGGTGAAAGACTTTGTAGTGTATATTTCTCTAAGATGGAGAAATATGAGGTGCAAGCCCTTGTTCATCTCTGAGATTGAGATGAGATGTCATGTTGAGAGACTCCTTGATGTACCCTTGTACTTGTGTTTCTTTCCACACATGGGAGTAGCCATGGTGGATTTCATGTTGCGAGACTCCATGACTATATCACATTGAGAGACTCCATGATGAAAACTTGTACATGTGTTTCCTTCCACATGTGGGAGTAGCCATGGTGGACGTCATGTTGAGAGACTCCATGATGGCATCATGTTGAGAGACTCCATGATGAACCTTTGAGTTTTCTTTTCAAAAATGTGTGTAGCCATTGTGGGCATCATGTTGAGAGACTCCATGATGTAGATATCTAGAACATACCTCCCTAGCTAAGACGGAGTGTTAGCGTTTTATAGCTTTTGGTTGCTATTTTCCCCCTGTTTAAGGCAGGTCGGCCTTCTTGTAAACAATAATATTTTTATATCTTTTTATTCTCTAAGGGGGCTGTCCTAGTGAAGAGGTCACCTATCCTTGTATTTATGAGAGGTGATGTCATCTCATTTGATGATCAACAATCATTCATTATAATTTGTATCAATCAAGTAGTAGAAGTTTGCCAATTCTTAGCAGTAGGAGTTCATTCTTAGCAACAATTCGCATTCTTAGAAGAAGTTCGTACTTGTAGCAATAGATCATTATCTTGTAGCAACAGATCATCATTTTGTAGCAACAGACCGATTTCAAGGAGAAACATATTCATTTGTATCTTTGCATCTAGGAGAGTTCTTATTATTCATTGTATCAAATTTGGCCTTGTGTTGGGTCTGAGTTGTAAGCAGATTTCTGCTCTTATTCCTTCAATATATAAGAGATGTATTTTCTAGGTTTTTCTCCCTTGAGTAGGAGGGTTTTTCTAGGGTATCTATTGTATTCATTGCTCTATGTGTTGTTGTATTTCTGCTTATTTCATTTCTAGTCCTAAAACTAGCATCAAGAATATACTTGTAGTGCAAGAAGGTCAAATTAAAACTCTTATGTTGATTAGTTCGTAAGAACAATTGTTAGATCATACATCTATATATTGTGTAGTTATTTGAATATCAAGATTAAAGCAAAATAACATATCTTTGATCTTTTAGTATTTCTATCATGTATTAGAGTATAGGGAATACTTTTGAGTAACTAAATCATTCTCGATTCATGATCTAGTTTAGGTTAAATTGGGATTTGAGGGAAAGGGTTAATTGTAGTAAACACTACCTCATCTTACATAATTTTTCTAATTATTTTCTAGGTTTTATTCCCCTTACTCTTACCTTTTCATAAAATCTTGAATTTTAGAAATCCTCTCAGAAATAAGAAAGTTATGAGAAATTTACTATTGGGTAGTTTTTCATGTTAAGGTTATTTCTATTCAATTATTTTATTTTATTCTTATTCTTAAACTTATTTTTATTCATTAAATAAAGTTTGAGATTGGATAGGAGGCTAATTTAATTTATATAGATACATTTTTTTTAATATATTATTTATATCATGTTTAGTATTATTGTGTGTTTGTATTGGTAACTGTCATGCTCACATTTCCCATGTGGTCACAACACACAACACACAACGCATGTGTCATGTATACATTTGTCATGTGGTCATGAAATGAAACATCAAAAACTTTTCTGACTTGACTCCAAAATCCCCCTCATGCACAACATGCGTGCTTGGAAATGATTGTATGAAGGCAAAGACCCCAGTCAAAGTTGGGGAAGTGCAAAGTTCCTTTCGCATCCCCTACAAAATGATAGTCTACTAAGGGGGTTATGCGACATGACAAGCATCGCCAATAGGGTTAGTTTCCAAATTGGTTCTAACCCTAAGATTCCTAAGTGAAGTGGGTGATTTCGACACGTGTCAAAATCTAACCCTAGAAACTAGAATAAATGATCAATTTAAAAACTTCTAATCCATGATTAAATCTTTTGGCAATTGAATTGTGATAAAATAGATAGGAACTAAATTTCTTAGTTAACCATATTATTTTAGACAAATTTCAGTAGCATAACACCTCTAGAGCATTCATGAAAATAATTAATTAAAATACCCACCCCTTCCATTCAAATAAAGTAATTATGCTAATTAATTTAATCATGCCCACCTAACAATTTTTTGAACAAGCGCATGGATTAAATAAAAATAATTAGATCAGTCTACACCATTAAAGGCATTTAATTAAATATAAAATATAATAATAATCTAACACCCTAAATACTCCCAATTATAATAACTTAAAACCCCATTAAAAATCTCTTCATTACCATATTAAGTCCCTAGATAAAATGAAAGGACAAGAAGATAATAACCCATTCCACTAAAATAATTTAAATATTAAATGGACAACTAAAATACTTATCTATACTATAATAATTTCAACTATACCCCTAGGAAATTAAATCAATTACATAGAGTATTTAAATTAAAAACCCCATGGAGAAAATCCCACTAAAATAAATAAAAGGCCTAGTTTTAATTAAACCCACTTAGCTAATAAACCAAGAGCAAATAAATTAATGACAGTTATTCTAAATTTTCAAAAAAGCACGGTCCTAAGTAAAAAACATAAAAATCATAAAGCCCACTAAAAGTAAATTAAATAGGTTAAGGTTTAATCCCACTATTATAATAAATAAAAAGGCAACAAATAAAAAAACAAAAGATTTTAAGAGATAACTCTAAATTTAAAATCAAAAATCATAAATTAATCCCACCACATAATAAATAAAAAGGCAAAAAGTCTAAGTTTACAAAACAAAGGTTATTAAGCCCATCTAAATATTCCTCCCATATTAAAAGGCTAAAAGGAATGAGAAGAGGAGATAAATTATTCCTGTGCATATAAATTTTCCAAATATATTTATTTCCATATTCACCTCCAACCCTAAAATCCTTCTTATTAAAATATTCATTTCTTTACAAAACCCTAATCCTATTGACTTTCTTTTCTCAAGTTTTCATTTCTCATTTTCTAGCCCTAGTTTTCTTCTTCTCCTCTCTTCTCTCTTTTCTCCTCTTCTTCTTTTGTTTTGCTTATGGCAGCCATGGAAATTGAGGGAGCTCACAGAGGGTTTACAATGAGATATAGATATATTTTCTTATTTGTTTATATCTCTTTTTTTTCTTTGTTTTGTATCCAATAAATGTTACTGGGCAAATAAAAAAAGAACTAGAGATAAAAGAGATGGTTGTGCATTAAAAATTATAGAGGGGAAAAAATACATACATATATATATATATATATATATATATATATATATATATATATATATATATATATATATATATATATATATATATATATATATATATATATATATATATATATTTTAAGTCAAGTTTAATGGTGGGAAATCAAGGCACGACAGCCAAATTGAAGGTTCCAGGCAGCCAACGTGAAGATCCGAGGGGCGGTGGCCCCCTCCTCAATGCCTTCGTTCGACAGCAAAAACACTGCCGTTAGGGTTTGGTCAACCCTAACTGATCTATATGGGGTCTATTCAATTTTATTATATTTCCTTTATTTTTATTTTACCCTTGTCAATCGATTACTCCATTTGCAATTCTAATATTTTATGTTTAATATATATATAAAATAAAATAGATAATTGCCTCTGTATAAACTATAGAAACTAAAATACAATATATATATATATATATATATATATATATATATATCCAAATACTTCCCACAGTAACTCATACTATATAATTTTTTTAAAAATAAATCTATAACAAAGTTTAGAACAGCAAGTCATTACTATATTTTTTTTTTGCAAATTATTACAATAACAAAATTTAAACATAAAGCTATAAGGTTAAATTTTCATGGTTTAAAAATACATAACTGACATTTATACATTCTTCAATGGTAAGATGCTATGAAACTAATATTTCTCCCTTTAATTTTGAAAAGAATAAAAGAGATTTATTTTCAACAACAACCATAATAGGTTTAATTTTTCCTTTTCAAATACATAGAATGCAATTAAAAAAAAAAACCAAATGCATATTCTTTCTTTTGATAAATAGTGCAATAAAACTAGCAACATTACATTCAATAAAACATGGATACATAAGAAGACTTTAGTTTACAAATAAAGCAAGAGAGCTCACTCTCATAATAAATTTTACAATAAGACCTCTTGGCCATGGCTCCAAAACAACTATACAAAAACACAACACAAAAGGATTAAAAACTTCTTCCAGGCTCCAATATCATAAATCTCCAAACCTGCAAAAATAACACTAAAGGGAAGCTTTACAAAGCCACCAAAATGCTCTCCACCCTACCATAGACCCGAAAAAAGGGTCACCCTCGAGCTAGGAGATCATCCTCATTCAATTTCACACCACATAAAATATATAAAAACACTCACAAACAAGAGGAACACCCATCCAAGTTTAACACAACAAAATCCATGAAAGATGGATTTAGGGGGTAGGAGAGTGGATAGCTCTCTACTCAAGAGGTGCACTCCTAAAACCCAAAATGTCATAATTCTCAAATACAAGGCCTCAAGCCTTAAACACCACAAATAATGAAATACATCTCCAAGGAACTCATGCCTTCTCAAAGAAACTCATAGGCACTCATGCCATATCAAATAACTCCATACTCCTCCAAATGCTCTCAAAGCCATCAAATGTCACATAGATCAAGAGGGTGACCTCGAAAAGGTTCACTCCTCTCCCACCCCATACATGATGAGATCTCCAAAAATGGAGAGTCTCATACAAACACCCACAAAAACCCACATAACAAAAAGGATACAAGCACTCAAAACCACAACCACACAATGAATTTTAAATACATGGGAAATGCTTTGAAAGCCTTGAATCTTACCTAAGAAAGCCCAATAATGGAAGAAATTTGGTGAAGAGCTTTCCAACCTTCTCCAACTCTTGTCTCCAAGTCTCCAAATCTAGCTAACTCCCCAAAAAGGCCATCATAAAAGAAAATAAGTGAAAATGGAGAACCCTCTCCCTCTCTCAAAGAGGGAGTATGATAGACTCTTCTTAAGAGCCTTGATGAATGAGAAGGTGACACATGGTACCTTCTCCTTCCTCCTCACAATCCACTTGCAAGCTCCATGGGATGTGGAGGTGACAAATGTCACTCTCCCATACTACCAAGTCTCACCCTCTCCACATGTGCTCTCACACGTGTGAGAGCAAAGGTGGAGAGGAGGAATCTCACAATGTGGACTCCAAAAGGATAAGATATGATACTTGTCATAGTCCTATTCTCCAAAGAAATCCCATTCACTCCAAGATGCTCTAACACATGTGCGAGTTGATATGGGTTTCACACACTTGGGAGTCTTGAAGACTCCCCAAGTCTTCAAGGCAAAGGAACCAAAGCCTTGGAAGGAGGAGTGAGTCATGGTTGAATGCTTGACCCATCCACCACTCCTTTCAAAATTTGAATTTCGTCATTTTACTTCAGGGTGAAGTTAAAGTGGCTAGATAGAGGTTACCCTTGGGTTTAACATGCTCAAATGGGCCCTAGACTATAGGGGTACAACCTAGGATCAAAATTAACCCAAAATAAACACCTTAGGTAGCATAAAATCACATAAAAAGGCCATCAAAATAAAAAACACTAAAATTTGCCAAATCAAACATTATATTTTCACAACACCATAAATAAATCAATTTTAAAAGGGGTAGACCTAATCAAAAGGACATCAAAAGAAGATATCATGAGAAATCATCATGCAATACATAGAAGACCTTGGTCCCTCTTGGGATTAGATCAGTTTACATAGAATTCACATAGGGATGAGGGATGATCTCTAATTTTCTGTGGCATGGAAAACCATTTGCACACTTACAAAAACATATTAGTAACACATGTATATCATAGTTGAAGCAAAAGAAAGCATACACACACATTGTTGCAAAATCATCAAATCCTCAATAATCAACACATAACATCATCGATACGATTTACTATCTACTGCATTTCTAATCATCAACTCAATATCAGGATTGTATAATAATTCATACTTTAATACTAATATTTAAATTTCATCAAAATCAAATAATCGCATAACATTATAATTTCAAATGAAATCTAACATGTAAACCATAATCAACATCATAGCATAGTCTATCTAATCCAATCATAGCATAAAAAATAAATCCTGAATGTCTACAAAATGTGATCAACAGTCCCAAAGTCCATATGTCATTAAAATGTAAATGCGATGTAAGCAAAATATAGGAGTGATATAAGTAGGCCTCACAGTAACAATGGTAAGAGGTAGATTTTGAGTTGAAAAAAATAATAGAAAGATCTCATTATTGTTTGTATCAAATCTTTGAATTAGGAATTTGTTGGATTATTTAGTGGTAAATATTGATTTTGGTGGATCACATATAAGCATAGAGTTTGATATTTTCTTAAAGGAAAATGGTTGCATGATCAAACATTTTATTGAACAGGATTTATGTATTGTGTGGAGTTGAGATGACATAATTGGTTTTTCCTATATATATGAATGCAATTTTCTATTTATTATATTTTTTTCTATGAATTAGTATGATGTTATGTATGTTAAGGTGATTTAGATTACACGTAATTTGGGATGCATAATATTTTACCTTAACCTTGAAATGCCAGTTAAGATACATGTACTTGACATTATAGAAAGGTGTCATCATTATATGGGTTGTATTAATCATATGAAGGAGTAGTATAGTTTTTGTAATATAAAATTAGTCATCTTTATTTGAGTATGAGTAAAGGATGCCCTTTCATCTACTCTATCTGAGAAGATATTACATGCATTAGTAAGGTGTTAATAAGAGTATATATGTGTTTGTTAATCATAAAATTTATATTGTGGAATAGTGCTATAATTTATTTTATTTTAAACTTGAATAAAGATGATAATTTCTTAATGATGATAGACTTTTCATTTATTACAATCTAAGTATTTACGTGTGGAAATTTATGCATTTTATCCATAAGAATGGTTGGAACATTTTTATTATTGTTATAAGTTCCCTATTATACCATGTAGGGATTATTTATAAATTTAATTGTTGCTTGCACTCTCTAGAACTTGAATGACATAGTCATCATATGGTGTATTTAATCTTGAGAACAATAGGAATGTGCATATTAATTGGTTTATTAATTCTAGAAAATATTATTATGTGACAAACTAGATCCCTTAAGAGTTATTGTATCTAAGTCAACTTTATGGTTGCAAGACTAGTCACCCCAAACTATGAAGTCTCTGTGTTGCGTGTACATAGGCAAGGCCATCATAATCCCTTGAGATATTAGGTCAGTCCCTTAGGGCCTTAGGTTTGTCATTTTATCCAATTGATATTTGTTTTGTGTATTTAGTGACTATGCAAAACTAATGTTTACATTTAGTGTGCAAATTCAGATCTAATAACTGTGCAAGATACTGGAGCTAGGAAAAGTATTTTCCACTTTGCAAAAAGATGATCTTAAGAAATTTATTTTAAATGTGTATATTTGAATATGAAGCATTTTGTATCTTGTAATTTATTTACAATGAATTTTGGATGATAATTATTTGTAATAAGGAAATTTTATCTTGTAATCATATTATATTTTCATTATTTCTAAATAATTTAGTAAAATGTTTTTTTAACTATTAATTTCCCAAGTGGGCATTACAATCTACTTCATATATTGACCCATCCACCTTAGCCTCTTCATCCAAGTCACCACCATCATCCATACAACATCAACAACTTCCACCTAAATTCTATGAATAATCCCCCTCAACTTCATACAAACCAAATTCATTCACATATCATGTCAATTCTACATCACCTTACCCCACTTCTTCTAATATCAACCAATATCCACATCAATCCATATCCCAAGAACATCCAATTACGTATCCTAACATTTCACCTCACCTCACCACCAAATGCATTTAGAAGACTATCAAGTGCATTCACAACAAGAACATGTGAGCGTAAGTTACCATGTGCAGCAAGATCAAACATCCTTAGGTCCTCATGGTACCTTTGACAAGGGGAACACAACTCTAGCTTATGCATCCTATGAGTACCCTCCATCACCATCCAACCAAATGCTAATCCACAAGCCTACTAGTCCTATCTCAACACCACCATGTGATCCCAATCCTAGTCCATTGATCCACCAACCTTCTAATCCACCAAGCCCTTCATTACCTTCATCACCTTGTTACTCTAATTCTTCACCAAAAGATAAGGCTGAGATGCTTTTACAATGGATGCTTAAAACAAAACTCATTAAACTTCCTGAAATCAAACCATGTGAAGAAAGTGCATTTACTTCCCTTGGGGACAATGAATATGACTTGTACGTACCATAGGATCAAAGGTCATAATACAAATGAATGACCCATATTCATCCCAATCTTCTACAAGATGTACAAACATAGAATGAGAAAGGATACCAAATCATCCCAATCCCATGTGTCACCCCCATCTAGTCCAAGTTCTAATCCATCCAATCCTACTATCCCTCCATCCAATCCAAATCCCAATCCATCCAATCCCATTATCCCTCCATCTAATTAAAATCCTAATCCTAAGCCCACAACACCTTCCACCCCTATTATCCCTCCACCTTATCCTAATCCTAAGCCTACAACACCATCCACCCTTATTATCCATCCACCCATATACTGATGAAGGATGTGATTCAATGGCTATTATCAAGGAATCAACCATCTCCATATCATCAAACACATATACTTGAGCTTATCAAAGAACCCTCAAACACCATGTCTAGTCCTTCAATCCCATCATGTAGTCCACAACCCATCAAGTCTATTGAAGAGTGTCCCACCATGAGTTCAAGTCAAGATCCATTAGACTCTCATGTTGTTGACCATCTAGAACCCATCAAATCCATCCAAGAGTCTCCCACTTCCACTTGCATCCAAAATCAAGAGTTATGTCAAGAGTATAATCCAAAGCATATGGAAACATCAAGTCCTCATCCAAATCAAGATCAAATCATCTCTAAGTTCAACTCATCCATGACCTATATATTTTCTATGATCAAGATATTATCTATGATCATGACCCTATTCATGAGCAAATTTATCCCATTTATAGCACACTTAATCCTATTTATGCTCCCATTTATGATCAAGGTTCTATCTATGATCATGAAAACCATGATGATCCTCTTAGCCAAAATTTATGCATTCCATGATCAATATATTATCACTCCACCTATCCCTAATCCCATAACCATGCATGAGCAAGATATCCAAATTGCTCCTATCGATCCTCCACCTAGTCCTATCCATGATCTATAAATATATGCTTCCCTTGATGAGACACTTGGCTCCAAAGAAAACATAGATGATCAAACCAATATCCTAGATCTTAATGAACATAATGATACTCAAGATCCTATTGATCATTTGTCATCCAATATCGACCATATTGCAAATCCATTATATCCCCTTGGTCTTACTACCTTCATTCATGAATGTTCTTCCTTAGGAGAAAAGAAACCACTATCTGCCAGTGCCTCACCTTCTCCATCAAATACAAAACTCACGTCTAGTGTCCAAAACACACATAGGCCCATTGTACATCACATACTCAAAAAAATGAACTATCAAGGTAAAGGCTTAGGCCTTTATGAACAAGGCATTTTGGAGCCTATCCATGTCAAAGTCCCTACACGTTCGTATGGCCTTGGATATACACCCCAATACAAACAATCTCAAGATGTTGGTACTACCTCCATACCTCTTAAATCCACATCCTTCCATCCCAAATCCCATGCATCCTATTATGCTCCCAAGACATATGTTGTCATTCCACCTCCATTATCCTAGAAACCCCAAAAGCATGTGACCATACACCTTCCACCATCCACTTTACCTCCACTACTTCCAACTCCTAATATCCCTCCATCTAATTTACCTCCACTTCTCCTAATTCCTAATATCCCTATCATCCACTCTCCTCATCCATTTATCCATAAATCCACCTTTAATCATTCCATCCATAAATCCCCTAAAATTCCTAATCATGACCAATCAATGCACACTTCATCTAACCAAGAATCTTCCACCAATCCCATGGGAGTCAAAAATAAAAATTTGGATGCCTCCTTTCATAAAGAAAAAAATCCTAAAGATCCTCATGCCTTAGGGCATCAATGCAAAGAATTCAAGAAAACAAAATATAAAAGGCTATATAAGCCCATATCCCAAAAATAAAAGGCCAAAACTAAAATGGTTTGGGTACCTAAGCAAAAAGAAAGCAAGTCAAATGAAGCATCCACATCTCGAAAATCCCAACAATCCTCTTCCATCCAAAAATCTCAAAAATCCCATTCCATTCAAAAATTTCATATTCCTTCATCCCATAAACAATACAAAAGTCATAAAAATCCTAAGTCAATGTGGGTACCTAAATTTCTACATCACCCATCCCATAAGAAAACATGTCCATTGCTTCCTACACCTCCTCCAAATCAAAATCTTCAATGTTTATCACTGTGTGTGCAACCGTTGGTCTTAGTTCCTTTCCATTCCACAACATTCCCACATACCTCTATCTCCCCACCTTTCATCCACTATCCTACATATCTCTCCCATCATCCTATCCCTATAGTCCATGCTTTGGCATAATCCTTTAATCCATACTTTTGCATTACCCTTCCATCCATAATCCACATCAAAATCCATTATCCTTCCATTCATAATCCACATCAAAATCTACTATCCCCCATCCATCCTTTTGCATAAACCTTACATAATACACATCAAAATCCACTATCCTTCCATCCATAATCCACATCAAAATCCACCATCCGTCCTTTCTGGAAGCCTTTCATAATCTAGTACCAACATCTATGAGCATGATGACACTTGACATGGTCTATGTGCAATGACATCCATATCTAATGGGACTATCACCTTTCAAGGAATTAGATGCTTGAGTCCCTCCTATCCATATCCATATACCCTATCCAAATAAAAATAAATAAAAAAATCAAAATAGTAAAAGAGAAATTCATTCATCCAATGAAACCACCTTTGGTGGTGCCTTGGATAAGTACCATGATGAAAACCTGGCAAACAGGTGTCATATGCAGGTTGATCTTCTATATGACTTATACTTGGGGGTACGTTGTCTCATCCAAACTATCATATCTAACCTATCATTTCCTATCCTATCATACCATCCTACCATCATTATCCATTACACCCATATACCTATCCTATTGAATCCATCCATCCCCCTTCCGCCTTTTGATTTTTATAAAGATATGGGGGAAAAATGTTGACAAATTCTTTGGATATCTCTTGATATACCTTATCATTTCCAAACCAATCCATCATGTCATCCTTTAGTCATAAGTTTTGTCATGTAAAATCCTAAGTCTACTACCTAGAATGGGGCATGTTATTCCTATGTGACATAGTCATTGGAGATCACATCCTAGCTCCATTAAGAGGCATACATCCATCCACTATAACCTATCTTTGTATCTATCCATTTATCATGAGATTTCTATTGCATGGCCTATCCTCTTATCCACCCACCTATCATGAGTCTTCCATCCCATCCATCTATTATGAGCCTATCATCACATTTACTAATTGCCCATCCTTTTATCCATCCAATACTACTTCCATCCTTGCATCTAGACTTGGTCTTCCCTTGTCATTGGTGTCTAGCATAAAGGCTATCAAAATTGTCATCCAATGCTATCCCAAAACATTCAAAAATCTAAAAAATCAAAACATGCAAAAAATCCAAAAAAAAATCAAATACCCTTTCAAAAATACAAAAAAAAATCAAATATCCAACAAAAATCAAATCAATCCATCAAATCATTCAAACCATCATTATCAAATCAAATCAAATCAATCCAACAATAAACTCAAATGCAAGCCCATCCTTAATCCATACCAATCAAGTCAATCAATCTTGTCAAATTATTCAATCACATCAATAGTCTTGATCATAATCTTGTTGTAAACAAAATCAATCAATCAATCATCATCACCATCAATGGGATATATCATTCCCACATCCTTGTGTTGATCTAGGGATATATCATTCACTACAATGACAACTCTATCATTATCATCATAAATCAATCAAATCATCAATTAATCATTGGTTTACATCTTGACAGGGGCAATACCTTGTTTTTTGAATCATTTGTTCTTGCTTTCTTGCTTGTTTGTGTGTGTTATCATTTTATCTTGCATTTGTATCAAATTCATAGTTTCTAGCTAATATTCAAATCTTGTGTATGTTGGAATAGCTTTTTGCATTATCCTTTGCATCTAAGGTCATATCATACCTTTTGTGCATCAGGACATTAATGCTCTAAGTTTTCTTCCTCATACATCTAGACAAGGTTGTATTATACTGAGTGCACAAGACACATCGTCACCCTGGTCCTTATACCTTAGTGTATAACATCTAGTTCTATATCAAACTATATGATTTCTCACTTTATTGCAGCATACCATATCATTTATCTCTTCATCCATCTTTTATCTTGCATCCTTCATCCCCTTATCTATCCTTTATCATTTCATTATTTCAAGAGCCTACTCATGTTCTTCCAGCCCACCTATCCTCTCGAGGGGGCATCATCATACCCTTACATCATCATCATATCCTTACATCATCATATCCCATCTCCACATCTATTCATCCTTGTCACTCTTTCAAGTGGCTAGGGCATCCTTTTTTCCATCCATCCATACCTTCTTTGAAATGATGTTACTTATCTTAGTTGTAACACCATCTCAAAGAGGGGCAAAATGTAGACACCTAAAATTGACCATATCACAACATCACCTTGTTGATACATCATTTAAGACACCTGATGGGACGTTTTGCCCTAGTAACCCTTCCATCACCCAATTAGTTAAATAAATCATATTTATTTAACTAATCCCATTTTAATCCCTCTAGTCAATTAATTAAATAAATTATATTTAATTAATTTCCACTTTTCCCTCATCCAATTAATTAAATAAATTATATTTATTTAATTAAGTTCCACATCATCACTCATCTAAATTAACTAAATAAATTTAAAAAATTGTAATTAATGTAAATTCCACATCATTCCTTTCCAAAATTAAATAATTTTATTATTTAATTCCACTTGTGTCTCTGTCTCCACATTTATCTCCATGTAAGATGGAAGCCATTTGACTTTAAATTCTCTCATTCAACGTTCATGAGACACTTGTCAAATGAATACAACTTCTTGTATCACTTAATCCTAGCCATCCATTCTAATTTAATCCTATCCATCCATTCCTATCACTCATCCTATAAATCAAGCCTCACCTAAGACATTCTGGGGGCATCCACATTTTAAGTATCATTATGCTATTGAAATCATTATAGGTCTTCTCATCCATCATCTTCGTGCTATTTTTATGCTGTAGAAATGAGAAACCAACATTCCTCCTACAACAATCCTTTGAAATCTTGCATGCCTATGTGAGATTGAGAAGAGCAATGGAGATAAAACAAATATAGCTTGGAGATCAGGTTGCTTTGCTTTCTAGTTTTCATTTTCATGCTATTTTGTACTCTATTGTGCTAGTTAGGATTTGATAGTTTGTTATTTTGCATTAACCCTGATATTTAACCCTAGATACAACAAGAACTAACCCTAGAGGAGTAGCAGAATTAAGAGATATCAGTATGGAGAATAAGAGGAGTGCAGAGGTAGAAGAATTTGTAGGTCACATGTAGATAGTGCATAATCAAGTTAAGAAGCATTTTGAGGAGATGAACAGTATGTATAAGGAGCAAGGATATGAGAAGAGGAGACACAGATTTTTTAAGAGATGAGGTAATGATATATCTGAGAAAAGAAAGATTTCCAGTAGGGACATATAACAAGTTGAAGATGAAGAAGTTTGGTTCATGTAGGATACTCAGAAAGTTTGATTTAAGAAATGCATATGAAGTGGAGCTACCAGAGACATTAAGTATATCACCTACTTTCAACATTATAGACCTATACTAGTATCATGAAGGAGAAACTAATGACCGTATTGATGAAGACTTGAAGAAGCAATTACCAGAGCAAGCACCAGAGCATATTGAAGACACCTTAGTTAACAGAGTTGGACACAATACCAGAGGAAAGTAATACAAGGAATATTTGGTTAAATGGAATGGTGGACCAGAAGAAGACTCATCCTAGATTTCTTAGGCCTAGGTGGACTATCTTGGTTTTCCTCTAGCCCCAACAAAGTGAGGGACTCACTTTTTCAACAACCCTAGGTGTCTGATGCAAGAGCATCCCAAGTTGCAAAGCAATCTCCTATCAAAAAAATATTTGCATTCTTTTATTTTCTTCCATTTTCTAGTTCATTTTAGTTTAGTTTAGTTTAGTTTAGTTCAGTCAGTAGTAGTTCTAGAATTTTGTACTGCATTTTTCTATGTTTGCATTTTAGAGCTTGCAGAGTAGGACTTAGCATCTAGACATCATCATGAACATCATATCCAAAATTCAAATCATTTGGATCAGTTTTCAAAAAGATATCGCTATTAGAAGATCAACTATTTTTTTAGAATAGAGCATTCAGACAATCAGCAGAAGGAGAGGGCTTGTAGAGCACATCCATGACTTGTGGAGCTAAATGAAACATCATTCAAGGTACTTTGGGACATGGCGAGCTTCCTTGAGATCCTCACTTTGTTTCATTCACTTGTGGAGGAGTACCAGTTGCTTAAGGCTGACCTATCTATTTTCACATGTTACACCTTCATTAGAGAATGTAACTTATCCTTGGCCAACACAAAGAAATCTAGGAGCTTGAAGATGATATATATACATGTAATAGATGCATAGGAAAGTAGTTAGCATAATTCATGAGATAGATAGTTTAGAATTCTTTTCGAAGAGGCACTTTATTGCCATATCTTTCTTTTTTGTAATCAGACCATTGAGCCCTAGTTTGTAAGCCCACATGTTGTTGGCATGTTAGCATTTTAAATCAATGATATACTAAACATCTAAATTCTTCTTTTCATTCCATATTTGAGTTGCTTACATTGTGTTTACTCTTGTTGTATGGCCTGGACAATTCACTCTATGGACCCTCTGACCATGACTGCACCATCATCACATGTTTGCATCTCTTCACATTACATTCACATGCACTAGATATGAAGATCACTTTTAATCAAAATTAAATCATTGCTTTTATATCTGCTTCCCCTTCAACATTAGCTAGGTTATCCCAAAAAACATGCCTTGAACTTAACCACAAACTTAGCGCAAAAATTCAAATTGAAATATAGGTCGGGATGAACCTAAAATAGATCACACTTAGATCAACATGCCATGTTTACCATTCTTTTAGATTCACTCAACCCATAACACTAAATAGGTCAGCCTATTTGAGTGTAATGTGTAGCACAACACTAGGTCAACCACAATATCCAACACAGAGGGAAAAAACACATGGAACATGTTCTCCTAGGTTGGCAAGACCTATAGAAACTCTCAAGATTATAGTAGATCCTTTGGAAATCTCTGCACAAATAAAACATCTTTAGGTCAGCTTCATCACAAGAGAAACACAAGCATAGACTAACTGTCAGATCTTAACTCAACTTCCAGATCACCAAACATCCTAAAACTTGGGTCAAACACTATTCAGACATTTACAAACATATCCTCAAATCAGTAAGGTAAGATATTTCACTATGGTGAAATGTGTAGTACTAAAAGTTGCTCACTATAACAGTCTTTCACTGTCTTTCCAACTAGTGATACTCAGTCAACTTTATCTCACACTCCAAAGGTCTTCATGCATTGAAAATTTGGAATTAGAAACTTCAAACAAATTTCTTCAAACCCTTAGAACTGCAAGAGAAGATATGACATAGCGGTGAAATGCAGACTAAACAAAATTGGCACTTTGCCTACTGAAGGAGATAGTCCAACACCTAGCCAAATCTTCACTAGGTCTTCTTCTTCCAAAGCAAGACAACCTTTGAGCTTTGAGCATACCACTTACTTTTGAATATTGTTTCCATCAATGACAACACTCAACCCTTCTTAGCTTCTTCTATCAACACACTTAGACTGTTATGAACTATAGTACTTAGTAGACCAGTAGTGTCTCTATCCAACATCTTTGTGGTCCTACCAGAGTAAGGAGTATTCAAGGTGACAAGTATTTTATGCTATTTATTGATGATTGTTCTAGAATGACATGGGTCACTTTTCTTAAAGAAAAATCAGAAGCCCTAGATAATTTTAAAGCATTTAAAGAAATGGTTTAGAGTGAATTATATATAAAAATCAAATGTTTGAGGTCTGACAGAGGTGGAGAATTTACCTCTAATGAGTTTAACATGTTTCGTAAGAATCAAGGGATAAAAAGACATCTATCTACTCCTAGAACTCCTTAGTGGAATGGAGTGGTTGAAAGGAAGAATAGGACTATTCAAGAAGCTACAAGGACAATGATAAAAGAAGCAAATCTATCAAAAGTCTACTGGAGAGAAGCAATTCATATTGTTGTCTACATACAAAATAGAGTACAAGTTAAAGCAAATGACACAAAGACTCCCTATGAGCTATGGTATGGAAGGATTCCTACTGTTAAATATTTTAAAGTTTTTGGAAGCAAATGTTATATAAGAAGAGATGAAGAACTAGGAAAGTTTGATACAAGATGTGATGAAGGCCTTTTCCTTAGTACTCTAACAAACACAAAGCTTACCGATGCTATAAGAAGAGGCTAAAAAGGATTGTTGAAAGTGTGAATGTCAAGTTGGACGAAGACATACAAAATATTTTAGAAGTTAATGGATTAGTATCAGACTCAAATGAGTCCTCTTGCAGAGAAGAAAATGTTCTTGAAAAGGTAGTACAAATTGGAGAACTAGAAAATAGAGAAAAATAATGCAAGTTAAAGAATAAGAAGCTCTAGAAAGAATCCCTAAAACACCCAAGTATGTGCAGAGGCATCACACTAAAGACTAGATCATTGGTGATAAGAGAAAAGGTGTATTGACAAGAATTAGAGCTACTAAAGAATAGGTAAATATATGCTTGATTTCTAAAGTTGAACCTAAAATAGTGGTGGAGGCATGCAAAGATGAGTATTGGATCAAGGCTATGGAAGAAGAACTAATGCAGATTGGGAAGAATCAAACTTGGGAACTTGTCCCAAGACTAGAGAATAAGAATGTGATTGGAACTAAGTGGGTATTCAGGAACAAATTGAATGAAAATGGAGAAGTGGTAAGGAACAAGGCAAGACTTGTGTGTAAAGGGTACTCACAAGTGGAAGGAATAGACTATGAAGAAACTTATGCTCCAATGGCAAGAATGGAGGCTATTAGGTTGTTTCTAGCTCATGCAACACATAAGGATTTCATAGTGTATCAAATAGATGTGAAGTCTACTTTTTTGAATGGTGAGTTGGAAGAGGAAGTATACATAGAGCAACTAGATGGATTTTAGTTGTCACACAAACTAGATATGGTATGTAGATTGAATAAGGCATTGTATGGACTAAAGCAAGATCCTAGAGCTTGGTATGCAAGGTTAGAAAAGTATTTGTTGTAGTAGGGATTTAGTAAAGGGTCTGTAGACAATAATTTGTAGTTTAAGGTAAACAAAAATCAATTCCTGATTGTTGAGGTCTATATGGAGGATATAGTCTTTGGTGGAAATGAAGGTATGTGTAAGGACTTTATAGATGAGATCCAAAATGAAATTGAGATGTCAATGTGTGGAGAGATGAACTTCTTCCTTACGCTACAAATTAATCAAATAGATAAGGGAATTTTGATTTCACAATCAAAGTATGTCAAGGAATTGTTGAATAAGTTTGGAATGGAAGATTCTAAACCATTTTGTACCCCCATGACAATTGGTTGCAAGCTAAGAAAGAATGATGAATCCCCTAAGGCTGATTAGAGAAAATATAGATCAATGATTGGAGGATTTCTATATCTAACTACTGTCAGACTGGATATGATGCATGTAGTTTGTCTTGTGGCAAGATTTTAAGAAGATCCCAAAGAGTTACATGTCATGGTGGTGAAGAGGATATTCAGATATTTTAAGGGCACTCTAAATCATGGTTTGTGGTATCCTAAGAACAATGACTTTACCCTAAGTGCCTACAAAGATGCAGATTGGGCTAGATGTGTAGATGGTAGAAAAAGTACAAGTGGTGATGCATTCTTTATTGGAGATAGAGTTGTATCTTGGCTAAGCAAGAAGCAAGATTCAGTGTCTTTATCTACTGTAGAGGTAGAGTATATTGTTGCTGCATCATGTTGCACACATGTGTTATGGATGAGACAAACCTTGAAGGATATCAAAGTTGTGTATGATGAGCCAATTCCTATCTTTTTTGATAATACAAGTGCCATTAAAATTTCAAATAATCCAATGATGCATTCAAGGACAAAGAATATTTCAATTAGTTATCACTTTCTGAGAGAGAAGGTTGCAGAGAATGAAGTGAAGCTTGGGTATGTGCCTACAAAGGATCAGATTGCTGACATATTCATTAAGACTCTTCCTAAGGATACATTTGAGTATCTTAGGGAGGAGTTGGGGGTTATTGCCCCTCCTTTGAACTAGATGTCTAACGAGATGCATCAATCCAGTGGATTTCAAGATTCATTCTTTTATGGACTGATGTTGAAGGATACCTCTCAGGGGGAGTAGGTAGTGGATTTGATGACTATTGTAGTTAGGGGGAGTAAGAAATGATATAGCTTGGTGTATACTCCTAAGGGGGATTATTCAAAGTAGTTGATAACAGTGCAAGTATGTGTACTATCATAATCAGGGGGAGAGCCTAAAAAAGATATGTAACCCTTTTCCATTGATGTCAAAGAGGGAGAGAGTTCATATGAAAAACAAAGTGAGAGAAAGAGATCAAGATGTGTAAAAGAAGGGGGGAGAGTGAGATTAATTTAGAGTTGTTTCATGATGGTTTTTCACATCGTATGTTGATATCAATGAAAAAGGGGGAGATTGTTGCAAGTATGTACTAATCGGTGTTGTCATTGATGTCAACATGTTCGTGTTGTGATTGGTGTCAACTATGTCCTCTACTATTACTATTGTTATTTGATTAAGTTGCTAAGTTAATGATGATGTGATTTCCTTGAAGAATTGTTTAAGGTTTTAAGAATATGTTCCTCTTGCTAGGTTTTCAAGTTCTTTTGAGAAAATTTGATTAATATTGGAAATAGTGTGTTGAAGAAGTCTTCTGGCCTACTAAATGTTGTTCTAGTTTTTGCTCCACATTTCTTTTATATTACAGATCTGAGTGCGTAGTTTGGACATGTTCTTGGGAAGTGTTGGAAGATACTAAGTTCATAATTTGGTACTCTAGATCACTGTGCAATACAAGTTATGTTCACCAGTTTGAAGATAGTGTTTGATAGTGTTTGTAGAGTGTCTAGGAGAAAGTATTTTACTCCGTACTTCTCTACAAAATGGTTTCAGGTGTTGTGGTTCTAGATATATGCTTACGAGGTTCTTATCTATCTTCTATCTAGAAGGTTTGTGATTTGATGCTCCCGAAAGCAATTTCTTGTGTAGCCAAGTTTGATAGTGTTGTTTGTAAGCAGACTGTGAACTTCCTTCAGGTGAAATTTGTTGTGGTGGAACTTTGGTTTCAAGATGACTTCAAGATGTTTGTATATATTTCTAGATTGTGTTAAAGCATTGTTCAAGGGCCACAAGTTGTGTTTATCTTTAAGGAAGAGTGTGATTAAAAGTCGCTAGTGTTAACACAAGTTTGATTGACTTGGTTGTTCATACTAATTCCGGTTATGCTTTGGTAATTGTGAAAGCATGATGAAGCATGTAAGAATGAATTTATGTCCATGCTAAGGTGTGATGTGGTCTACATTGATTCCTTTCCTTCATGGGAATGTTTAGGTCTAGAACTAATTTGAATTTTATGAGCTAAGATGTGTTTCTAACCTTAGAGATTGATTTCAAGGTTGATGATGGTATAAATAAGTGTTAAGAGTTCATGTGCAAGTGCGAACATGGAGGATATGATGTTTGCAATGTGTATTTGATCAAGGCAATAAGAAATTTCATGTGTTAGGTGACTGGTTGCAGTGAGTAAAAGGTGTCTACTATTTTTTGGTACGACTGTGAAGGTGATATTTTTTGTGCTTCATTGGAACTGAACCCATGCATTTGTTAGATGCAATTATATCAGTTTATCCTTTCTAGTGAGCCTTTTCTTCTTTCTTCTTCTGGACAGTGAGTCCTTGGCAATGAGCCTTTCCTTTTTCTGGGTAGTGAGCCTTGGGCAATGAGCCTTTTGTAATTTGGTATTGTTACTACATTATATTGTGAGCTAATCCTCATCATGGTTTTTCCCTTTTAGGGTTTTCCACATAAAATTTGGTCTTCTCTTCTATATGGTGCTAATGTGTTTAAGTTTTTGTTACTTGCTTCTCATGTTTAATCATCATAACAGATTAAGGGTTTAAGTGAACTGATGTGGATATGAATATATTTGTGAGGGTTTGAAATTTTTGATACAACCAATTCACCCCCCTCACAGTTGTCTTGTGCATTCAAAAGGTCTAGGGGCAATGTCCATAGTGGGGTTCGCTAGGGGTAGTACCCCTGAAGAAAATATTGCCTATTATTTCATAAAGTCATCAATAGTTATTTTTCTATTGGCCGACATATAAAAACCCACTTTGTATAACCACCATAAGTCTTGATAAAAATGGCCAGAGAAGGTGAAAAGGCTTAGGGTTAGGGTTTCCATTGATATTGTATTGTAGCATATTGTAGTTGTATTGAGTTGAAAGATTCCTGGTTGTAATCAATTTGATTTATTGGTGGATGTAGCCCAAGTTTGGTTGAACCACATTAAAATTATCTTTCATTGTTATTTCTTTATATTTTAATTTCTCTATTTAATATTTGATTATCTGCATTTAATTGATATCTTCTACATGTTATTCCTAACAAGATGAGGTATGTACATTCTGTATCATTAGGAATTCCAAGCTTTGCCTTCTTCAACTCCTTTTTGAGTAACTAAATTTCTTTCTCACATTTTATACTTTCTTTTGTCTTAGCTTTGATTAGATCTCTTTGTTCTTGATTCTCCTTCCTTGCATAATCCAAGTCTTCAAGAGTAGAAACAAGTTCACCTTCAAAATAGACTTCATACTCTTCTTCATCTGCAACCTCATCTGAATCTTTTAAGATCACCATAGCCATGAATAGAGATTCTCCTCTATCCTCATCAGATGAGTAGTGGTCTACTTCTTCTCCAGAGCTGTAGTATTCTTTTGAAAGAAGGTTCCTCTAAAAATTATCTCTCTTGAACCCCTTGCTCCTACTTTCACTTTCTCCAAAAGGACATTTAGAGGCCTAATGACCAATTCTACCACATTTGAAATATTTGAAAGGTAGCTTACATTTATATTTTTTTGATCCTCTTTTTATCTTTCGTACAAAAATTGCTTCTTCTTCCTCAGCTTGATTGTATGTATCAAATGCTCCTTCATTCTTCATAGCATTGAAAACAACTTCCTTTTGACATGGACCTATGACTTCATTTCTCATTTCATAGGTAGTGAGGGACCCAAACAGTTCTACCATGGTAAGCTTCTTCAAGTCTTTGGCTTCTTCTATTGCAAAACCTTTTGAATCAAATCTTTGAGGGAGAGATCTCAAGGATTTCTTTGCACCAATGATTCAGCTATGTCTTCATCCATACTTCTAATTCCATTCACTACTTCATCTACCCAGTGTAGGTAGCCAACTATGTTCTTGTTGACCTATTTTCCTCTCACCAGATTTAAATAGCCCAGCTTGAAAATATTGTTTAAATCCCTTAAAAGTGCCTGATATACTTCAAATTTTAGGGTAAAACCTTGTAGAAATCTCTAAAAATCCCTAGGGGAGAATCCTTGCAAAAAACCTAGAAAAAACTAGAAATTTCAAAGTCCTTGCCTTAGCTTTTGACCCTTTTTGGCCTTTGTTAGAAAAAGTCTAGGTTCAAGAACCAACCAGTTCACCAACTGGCCGATTTCCTGACAAAGGGAGGAAAAATCAAAATTTGACTAAGGCAGGAAAGCATGTTTCACTCTATCGGTAATTCTCATGTTTTGTGAACTATTCAAAAGGTTTGAAATTTCACAAGTTTGTCAATTCGGTGATTTACCGATGAAGGGCCAAGTGAGTGGGAAAATTCAAATTTTGGCTAAGGGAAGGAGACCAATGGAATACCTTTATCATAGATTTTCCAATGGTTCAAACTTTTCAAAAGTTCAAAAAATTTTAAGTTCATCGATTGGGTGATTTCCTAATAAAGGAAGGAAGAGGAAAGAAGACAAGGGCTTTGTCAGTAAAGTTTAAAAGGTGTGAACTTTCCAAAGGTTTGAAATATCTACAGCTAATCGATAAGGAAAATCACCAACAAAGGGAAAGGGGGAAGGTTCATGGAAAGCCAATTGGGCCGATAAAAGGAAAATAGGTTGCGACATAGTGAGTTCAAAATTTTAAGGTTTCACCAACAGAGTTTTTACTAATAAGGCAAAAGGAGAGTGAGGCATTGGTAAAGCAAAATGGTTCAAAAAAGTGACATTTTACCGACAAGGGAGACTTGGTTTGAAAGGTAATGATTCCAATGATAAGGCAAAATACAAAACATAAAAATCATCTAAGGTAAGGAAAAAGAAAGCCTTATTGGTGAATCAGAAAAAAGAAGAACTCTTCAAGTGTTGAGAATTCCTCAAGTTTGCTGTTAAGGTGATTCATTGATAAAGAAGAAGGTGAAAGAAGTCAAGTTTGACAAAGTGAACTTTTACCAACAAAGGTAAAAGAAAGACCAACTGGAAAGGTTTGAAAAAGTGGGATTTTGCTGAGAAAGAGGTGAAAGTTGGCCAAAGAGCAGGGTTCAGGAAATGATGATTTTACTGATAAGGCAAAAGTAAGCATGATTCATAAAAGTGGTTCTTTGTTGATAAGGTAGAAAATATGAAGCTAGGCTGAGGTTCAAAAAAGTAGGACTTTTCTAATAAAAGGAAACAAAGGCAAAGTTTGACAAAATGACTTTTTACTGACAAAGAAGAGAAGATGATCAAGAGTGAAAGTTCAAAAAGTTGGAACTTTTCCAATAGAGAAGGAAGAAGAAAACATGGCTTGGTTTGAAAAACCAAGATTTTTCTGATAAGGGCAAACAATGAAGCCAAACCAAAGTTTGAGAAAAGATAGTTTTGTCAATAAGGCAAAACAGATATGAAAAAGACAAGTGAGAATAATTTAGAAAAATGGATTTTTGCTGATGAGGACAAAAATAGGATGAACAATCCATAGTTTAGGAAATTGAAAAGTTGCTGACTAAAGATGAAATATGCAGAATGAAAAGACATAATGGTTCATAAAATGCAAATTTTGCCAATAAGGCAAAATTTAGGCTAGAGTTTCAAGAAAAATCATAAATCAATGAGAGCAGAGTTGTAATGTATTGTAAACTTTAAATATTTGAATTTGAATATTTAAAGTGTTGTAAAAGCTCTGTATAGGGAAATTTTGGTGGGAAAGTTTATTTGAATATCTTCATTAGCCATTAATACAGAATTAGATCTACTCAGCTACTCCTTTTCTAGATATTTTGCATTTATTGTTACAAATAATTAATCATCTATCTACATTCAACACATCAAATATCTCCCAACTACTTCAAGATCCAAGAGATTTTCTACAATTAATTATTGCAAACAAACATTCCTTCTAGCAGGGATATTTTCTAATAGGCCCATGGGGTGAATTTATGATGATGAATGACTTAGGTCAATGTAATGAAATGCTATATATACATGTAAAAAAGATGTAGATGGTTGGATACAAAGACATTTTTTTACTCCAAATAGAACCCTCCTATGTTTTAACTGTGCCTTTCTAATTAATACATGTTGGTTGTTTTTACCTCTTCATGATTGTTTTTGCTCTATGTAATTTAGAACTAGTTTCCTATGAATGTTTATTTTCTCTCAACCCTGTTCTTCTCTTTATGTCTATTAGGATCTGCTAGATCTATGTAATTTTATCATTTGTATCTAGTTAATTTGCGCATTTTAGTTCTATGAGTGTTCTACATTCAAACTTGGTGTATCATCTCCTTTAATTTCCAATTTTATCCATCTTCCCCTTTTCCCAAATGGTGGATAGATTAGGTTTAGTCTTAGCAATAATTGCATCTCCCATTCAGCGAAGGAACTAGCCTCTCTTTGGAGATTTGATTTCCTTGCAGGGCCTCACATCTGGAAATCATCTCAATGTTTCACTAGATTGTTGGAGCCCTAAACCCCTCCAACATAGGGTGCAAATCCATGTGATAATAGTTTCTAGCACACCCAGGGGGACTCTAAACATCTAAATCAAGAATTAGGCTAAGAATTTGGTGTTATTCTCAGTATTCTACACTTGGTAAACATTTACATGCACCTAGCAACTCTACAAGCTCATGGTTTCTTACTAGTTCAACCTTTCATGCCTGTGTAAATGAGAGGTTCTTGAAGAGGAAATTATCAGTTCATTGAATTGTCTATTGTTGCTTCAAGGAGAAGGTCCAGGTTATCTAGGTCTCCTATAAGAAGGAATAGTAGTCCTATTTTATCTTGGCCAAGATCTCAATCCACACCTCCTCGTGTTAGGTTTCAGTATATAAGAAGAGGCTTTCACATACCTAGATTAAATTTGAATATACCTAGTATGTCAAGAAATTTACCTTTTGTAACCTTTAATGGAGGTATCCCTTTAGCATTGCCTACATACAATGATATACATGTTGCAAACCTAAAGAGTATTTCCCCCATTATGAGTGATGGTTATACAACCCCTACTGGGCACATCAAAGATATATCCAACGTGTGTTCAATTCATCACATTCAACATGAAGATGTTGTTGTTTGACTCATGGTTTCATCTTTCGAAGGGAGAGCTCTTCAATGGTTTAGGAGCTTAACACCTTCTTCAATACATGACTAGGATGAGCTAGGAGAAGCCCTCTACAAGTAGTTTGGAGAAAGGGTGGATAATGTTTCATTGCTAGAACAACTGACAATGTTCAAGAGAGCTCTAAGTGAGATGCTGGCAGATTTCAATTTTAGATTTTAGAGGACTTGGGAGATAATTTCAACTCTCCTCATGCCATATCCACAAGGTGTTTTTCTATATTTCTTAAGAGATTTGATGCAGAGGCATCCACACTATAACCTTACAATACAGCATGGATGTCTGCAGCCCATCATCATCATATTTTGCTTAACACTGTCAGCATCATCATATTTCCCGCGCCGACCGATATCCTCCTGACGTCCACTGTTCACTTCCGCGACAACTTCCGCCTTCGCTATCTTCAGCATCATGATATTCAACATCATGATAATCAACAGGATAAAGAACATCCAGTTCCTTCCATTTATCCTGATGATGACCAACCTTCACTTCTCACACCGTCCCTTTGATGCTGACGTCACCCGATATCCTGATGACATATATCCTGATGACGATGACGTCACCCGCAGCTCCTCAATATCCTGCTGCTCCGAAATATCCTGATGATGTATATCCTGATGATGATGACGTCATACCCTGCTGTTGGCCAAACTTAGCTTTTTTCGGCCCGCGATCAACCCGATCTTCTTCCTGATGTCGATGCACCCCTCCTCGGCTCCTCCTGATGATGATCACCCCAACGCGCACATTCACTTCATGCACTCAACTGCATCATGCCGATCTCCTCTTACTCGGATGATGATGCCCGAAGCAACTGCAGGATATAAGCAGAAATATCCTGATGATGCCGTTTTCACGAATTTTCAACCTTAGCGGATTTTCACTGTTCTAATCCGCCGAACCTCCTGGGATGACTCGATCCACTTCCAGGGTGATCTTCCAAACTCTATCAGCTCGACCTAGCACATGCCCATGCTAGGGTCTTCAACACCTTTCAACCGCGATCCTGCACACCTGCATGCGAACAAACAAACTAACACCTACCCTACTGTACATAACCATTCCACCGATCAGACAAATCAATCGGTGGAATGGATCAGCAAATCCATGAAACCACCAAACCAGCAAATCGATGACACAAAGGAGATCAAATAGAAGATGAAAACAGGTTCTTTATTGATTTCAAAGATGCAATACAATATATTGTTTCTCACACAGCACACTCTAACTCCTCTGCTCAATGCAATTCTATACTATCGATCGATGCTCTACAGTCAACCGATCCTCATGCTTAAATAGATTTTCCTACGAGTACTACTGACCTGACTCCAAGCGGCTGGGAACTCTCTCCAAGCGGCTGGGAGATCCAACCGGACCTATAGCATACAGCTGTCCTAACAAACTAACTAAAAATAGTAAAGCCTGGTCAGCATGATCTTATCATGATCAGCATGACCTTATTACATGCATTTGGTCTTATCAGACCTTCTTGAAAACATAAACAAGACTCAAACTAACTAACTGCCTCATGAAGGCCAGCTGTCAGGTAGGTGCTCCTGCACCATACTCCCCAACAGAAAAGAACTCATGTCCCATGAGTTTAGTATGTGGAAGTCCTCCACCTTTACACTTTGCCTTTGCAATATGCTGAACTGTTCCAGCTTTGTCCTCTGCTGTCTCTTGGCTGCTCCAAGTCTTCTGCACTGTAACTTGTCTTCTGGCAAGTAACTCCTCATGCCTGTCAATGTAGGCCTTTCTCTCACATACCCTGTGTTCGTCAGGTTGTCTGACCAGAACCTCTGTCTGAACTGCCTCTTGAACTTCTGAAATGTTCAATCCTATCTTCCTGTCAACCTTTATAGGACAAGCAATAGTCCCAACTATGACAACATCCTTGTCATTCCTCTCAACTGGTTGCTGTGTGCAAACCTGTTTCTGCACCTGCTGCTGACCTCTGTCAGTCAAAACTAAAACTTTCTTCAACCTGTTGTCCTTAACAACTCCTTTCTCTGCAGTATCCTCATCTATTTTTATGCCTGCTCTTATAGGCATCTGCACATACTCCTTCTTTCCCATTAAAATGATTTTGGCTGCCCCCTGTGCTGCAGCATCTGCCTGCAATGGCATCAACTTCATAGTCTTCCCATCTTTCTTGATGGTATAGTTATTAGCGTACCCATCATACAATACCCTTCTATCAAATTGCCATGGTCTACCCAACAGTAGATGACAACATTCCATGGGCAAAATATCACACAAAATTCTATCCTGATATGCTCCAATCTGAAAATCCACATATGTCTGTTCAGAGACAAAAAGTGATTGACTATCACTCACCCAAGATGCCTTGTAAGGATGTGGATGTGGAATCCTTTCCAAATTCAGTTTATCCACCATTTCCTGAGATACCATGTTGTCTGTTGAACCAGTATCAATGACAACCTTACATTTTTTACCTTTGCTCTTGCATATGGTCTTGAAAAGAGCTCTTCTTTGTGGGGATTCTTTGTCAGGTACCTTCATGGTAGTCACTATTCTTCTCATCATCAGAGACTCTCCACTCTCTGGGTATGCATAATTATCAGGCTCCTTATCCTTGTGATAAGTGTTTGAACTCTGCACACTTTGCTCTACTGTCTCTTCTTGCACAAGTTGTACCCTCTTGTCACTAGTTCTATCATTTTTGGATGATGAACCTTTGTTTTCTGGACGTTTAAAGGATGGATGACCAAACTCACCACAGGTGTAACATTTTCCTGAAAATGTAGTAGAACCTCTACCACCTCCAAATCTTCCTCTATTACCTTTCCATCCACCTCTGAAATCAGACTGTCCCTGTCCTTTACTAGTGTCTTCCTGACCCTCATTGGTTTGCTTTTGTGTAGGGGCTGCTCCTCTTCCCCTCATATTGTTTCCTCTTCCTCTCATGGACTTATCATGTCCTCTATTCATCTTTTTTTCAATCCTGATTGCCATTTGATAACAATCCTCCACATTCTTAGGGTTAGCTAAAACTAACTCATCCTGTATGTTAAATCTCAAACCAGCCAAGTACCTAGCCACCTTCTCTACCTCATTCTCATGATGACCAGATCTCATACTCAACTTATAAAACTCTTCTGTATAGGCCTTCACATCCCTTTCCTTCTGCTTTAAAAATTGCAGCTTCTTAAACATCTGGATTTCATAATCCCTTGGCAAGAATTTACCTTTGATCCTTGCTACCATCTTATCCCAGGAAGTGATCTTTGACTTCCCTTGTTTCCTTTTCTCAGATTGTACATAATCCCACCATACCAAAGCATGACCTCCTAACTTGGTCTTTGCAATCTTTACTTTCTGATCCTCAGCAACATCTTCACATTCAAAGTGATTATCAAGTGCAGCAATCCAATCCAGTAACTCATCTTCATTCAAGCTTCCAGTATACTTGGAAACATCAACCTTTACCTTAGGTTTATCACTCTGCACTGCCTTTAACAATTTTCCCAGTCTCTGGTCTTCAGCATCCAGATCTTCAGCTACCTCTTCATACTCTTCAACAATATCTTCATCTTCTTCAGACTCACTGTCTGCCACTTCCCTCTTTTTGTTCTTTTCTAGGGCTGTAAGCCTGGCTTGAAGTGCTTCAGCAAGCTCCTTCATCTTCCTCATCTCTCTAGCATGTTTTTCCTTCATCTCCTGCAATTCCCTTGCAGTACCACTACCTTTCGGAGGCATTTTTTCAACCTCTCAATCAACACACAACACACAATCAACTCTACCTCTGCCCTTTCGGTGACAGAATCAACACACAACAGCCCAGATGTTTTGCTGAGCTCTGATACCACTATGATGCAGAGGCATCCACACTATAACCTTACAATACAGCATGGATGTCTGCAGCCCATCATCATCATCTTCATCATCACCATCATCATCATATTTTGCTTAACACTGTCAGCATCATCATATTTCCCGCGCCGACCGATATCCTCCTGACGTCCACTGTTCACTTCCGCGACAACTTCCGCCTTCGCTATCTTCAGCATCATGATATTCAACATCATGATAATCAACAGGATAAAGAACATCCGGTTCCTTCCATTTATCCTGATGATGACCAACCTTCACTTCTTGCACCGTCCCTTTGATGCTGACGTCACCTGATATCCTGATGACATATATCCTGATGACGATGACGTCACCCGCAGCTCCTCAATATCCTGATGACGTATATCCTGATGATGATGACGTCATATCCTGCTGTTGGCCAAACTTAGCTTTTTTCGGCCCGCGATCAACCCGATCTTCTTCCTGATGCTGATGCACCCCTCCTCGGCTCCTCCTGATGATGATCACCCCGACGCACATTCACTTCATGCACTCAACTGCATCATGCCAATCTCCTCTTACTCGGATGATGATGCCCGAAGCAACTGCAGGATATAAGCAGAAATATCCTGATGATGCCGTTTTCACGAATTTTCAACCTTAGCGGATTTTCACTGTTCTGATCCGCCGAACCTCCTGGGATGACTCGATCCACTTCCAGGGTGATCTTCCAAACTCTATCAGCTCGACCTAGCACATGCCCATGCTAGGGTCTTCAACACCTTTCAACCGTGATCCTGCACACCTGCATGCGAACAAACAAACTAACACCTACCCTACTGTACATAACCATTCCACCGATCAGACAAATCAATCAGTGGAATGGATCAGCGAATCCATGAAACCACCAAACCAGCAAATCGATGACACAAAGGAGATCAAACAGAAGATGAAAACAGGTTCTTTATTGATTTCAAAGATGCAATACAATATATTGTTTCTCACACAGCACACTCTAACTCCTCTGCTCAATGCAATTCTATACTATCGATCGATGCTCTACAGTCAACCGATCCTCATGCTTAAATAGATTTTCCTACGAGTACTACTGACCCGATTCCAAGCGGCTGGGAACTCTCTCCAAGCGGCTGGGAGATCCAACCGGACCTACAGCATACAGCTGTCCTAACAAACTAACTAAAAATAGTAAAGCCTGGTCAGCATGATCTTATCATGATCAGCATGACCTTATTACATGCATTTGGTCTTATCAGACCTTCTTGAAAACATAAACAAGACTCAAACTAACTAACTGCCTCATGAAGGCCAGCTGTCAGGTAGGTGCTCCTGCACCAAGATTTAAATTATAATATTATTGTAATGATGCAATCTATGGATATTGAAACCCTACCTAATGCTTATGTGACAACTTTCAAAGCTGAAAATTGTTTAATACAAGGTAAGAAAACTGCTCCCAAACCTCCTATACTCCTTTTTCTAGAGCTACCTTCACCATCTTAGCAACCCATTATTGCACCCATCCCAGAGCCTAAATCTTCCACTTCTTCTATTTCCCAAGAAGAGAATGATCCTAAGACTCTAATGGCTAATTTGACCAACAAAGTAAATAGCATAGCTATTCAAACTACCCCTAAACCTCATCAAAATTATAACCAAGGGTAGTCTTCTAGTCAAAACTAGAACCAGAGTTAAAATCCCAACAGAAACCAAAACTAGAATTAGGGCTACCAGCCTCATAGGTATCAAAATCCTAACCATGCTCAACCTATGGAAATAGTTAGACCTATCCAATAAATTCTGGTTGTAAATCCAGTTAGGGCCTTAGTTCCTACTCAAAACAATCTGGCCCAAGAGGCAGTTTGGTACTACCTTGCAACCAACCTCACAATCAGTCCACTTGTTGTTTTGGAGTAAATAAAGAGCTTTAATGGTGTAAAACTTTCATACCCAGTAGGCATCATTGGTAGAAGTAGCAAATAGTAAACCAAAGGTATCAAATGAGGGTTCTCTTGATGCTAATATGATGCTATGGACACCTAAGGACTTTTGTGCTATCAATCATCCTATGGATAGTGTTGTTATGCCTATTTCAGATAACATAAGTTCAAAAAAGAGGTAGTTGGAGGATAGCCAAATCCCTACTATGTTACAAAAGAAGCTTCTTTCAAAGGCAAATGTGGCCAATTCTACAAATCTAATTTAGAGCAGTAGATCTACTACTGCAAAATAAATTCAATTAGGGCCAAAAGTGCTTGAACAAGCTGTAGATCAATCAAAGAAGGGAACATGGATTCCCTCAATGCACAAAGTGGTATTTGTTCTCCTAAGTATTGTTGAACAGATGAAGAAAACAAATATAAATATCTCAATGTGGGAAGTAATGTCAATCCCCTCTTAAATGGATCTATTATGATAAGCCTTAAGGCAATTCCCATTAGCTAAATCAACAACAACCGACTCATCAACAAAGTAGAAAGAAAAGGGCCCGGTTAGTCTTGTACAACCAAGGGAAGATGAAGCGAGTTCAGTAAAGAAACCATCTCCTTTCTACTTTTCTCTAATCATTCGCAAGTTTCTAGTACATAATTGTATGATTGACTCAAGAGCTAGTATTTTAGTCATGCCCAAGAAGATAGTAGATACATTAGGCATCAAGTATACCCCTATTTCATCAGGAGTATTACAGTTGGATAGCACCTTTGTAAATGTTATTGGAGTGATCAAAGGATTGGACCTAACTCTACATGCCTGTCCTGACTTGACTTTCAGTCAAGACATTTCAATCATTGATCTTCCTCCTTTTTCTCCTATTTGCTTGTCAAGAGACTCCATAACCAAGGTCGGTGGCTACTTCTCTTCTGACTAGTCTCATATGTTGTTGAGAACTAGATATGACACGAGTTTAACCAGCAAGGCTAAACCAATTTCAAACTATCATGTGGAAACTATGATCACATCCTAGTGAACCCTCATGTTATGATTCAGGGTGAGGAAGTGCATGATTTAGAGTCTATTAAGGCAAAATCTTCACCTCTTCCAATCCCTAATCTTTTTCTTGATGAGTGGGCAATGGATCACTATGATTTTGATCCTTATGAAACTATTGAGACAACTAGCTTGGGCACCTACATGATCCATGTGGGGAATTCTTTAGTTCCTTCTATACTTAGACCAAATAATGACTCCAATGGCCCATGGAAAATGTTCTTTGATGGTGCAAAGAGCAGAAATATAGCTGGTGCAGGGGTTTTATTAGTCTCTCTAATTGGTAAGAAGCTACAGTTTGCTCATAGACTACATTTTTCTTGAACAAACAATGTAGTAGAGTATAAGGCATTAGTTCATGGTTTGCTACTTGTTGAGAAGAAGAACATCAAGCATTTGGATATCTTTGGAGACACTGAGTTGGTGGTCAACCAAGTTAGAGAAAAATGTGACACTATCAGCTTCTAAGAGCTTACAAACACAGAGTGTGGGACTTGTTTAAGAGTTTTGATGCTCTCAACCTATAGGTAATCCCAAGGAAATTGAATGTTGAGGCAGACCAATTGGAAAATGTCGGTGCTCAGTTCTCTCCACCTATAGATTTGTTCTCGGGTCCTAATCAACATGTGAAGATAATAGTCAGGCCCTCTGCTCTTGACAATGATATACATTGGTAAATTTTTGATAGCAATGAGAAGATTGCAAGCTTCATTCAAAATGAAGTTGAGCTCTCATCCATGGCACAGGCCAAGCTATAGGAGGGTTATGGTGATGAAAACATTCAATTGAAAACTAACAAGCTACCCAAGTGTTTAGTCACTCTTGAGGCCATTTTCATCCCTGGTGATGAATTCAAGGGTGAGAGAAAGAACATGACGTTCAAAAAAGAGGACTATCAGAAGATAACTGTCAGCCAAGACAAAGAGTTACTACTGGGAAAGGTATGTGGTGTCACTAAACAACAAGATTTTATACACCGTTCTAAAAAATATAGTGATGTTTTAGCATGGAGTTACGAAGACCTAAAAGGTTTTAATCCAGATGTTACCCAACATTCCATCGACCTAGTTCCAAATGCCAAGCCCATCTATCAAAAGCAATGACCCATAAACCCTAAAATTGAGCCACTTATGAGAAAAGAGCTTATAAAGCTCATCCAAGAAAGAATTATTTTTCCCATTAAGTACTCCACTTGGGTAGCTAATCTAGTACCTCTGATGAAGAAAAATGGGGAGATAAGGCTCTGCATAGACTTTCAGGACTTGAATCATGCTTCCTTGAAGGATCACTACCCTTTGCCCTATATGGATCAAATTTTGTAAACTGTTATAGGGGAAGAGAGGTTTTTACTGCTTGATGGCTTTTCTATTTATAACCAGATCTTTGTTAATGAGGAGGATAGATTTAAAACAACATTTACAACTAAATGGGGAACCATGGCATATGCAAAAATGTTGTTTGGTTTTTCTAATGTTGGTGCCATGTTTTAAAGGGCAATGGATATTTCCTTGAAAGGTTTTATAAACAAGTTCATCCTAATTTACTTGGATGATATCACAGTCTTCTCCAAGAGAGGAAAAAATCATATGGAACATTTGGAGAAAGTTTTTTAAATATGCATAGAGTTTAGGGTATCTTTGAACCCTAAAAAATGTATTTTTTCTATTGCTTAGGGTAAGCTTCTAGGGCCACCTAGTGTCTAAGGATCAGATTGTTGCAAGTATGTGCCTATCCTGTGTTGTCATTGATATCAACTATGCCCTTATCTTATTACTTGATTGTAATGAGTTAAATGCTTTAAAATTACCTATGTAATTGATTTTGATGCTGAGGATATTGAGAAAATTAGCTCCTCAGGTAGAAACAATGAGTTGCAATGAAAACATTGTATTGTATACAGAAGAATAGTCTAGAAGATTGCTCTGAATTTCCTATAGGATGAATATCTTTGTCTTCAGATTGAAATTTATTTAGAGGCATGTCTGAAGATGCCACATTTTGAGTTTGAGCCTCCAGTATAAAGATTTGAGTGAGATATGTTCTCCAGAGAGAAAACTACTTTTCCTATATGTTTGGTGGTGACAGGGAGAAAGTGTTATGCTCTACATTAAAGTATTTTGGTCTATAGTTCTAGAGTTAAGTCTAATATGATGTTATGTGCCTTCAACTCCAATGGTTCATGATTTAGTGATTTAAAAGTGATCTTTTCCTTGTGACAGTAGTTGGTTGTGTTGTTCATGTGTTCTGGTATGAAGAATCTTCTTGACAGATTGGTTAGAAGTTATATGGTTGTTCCTGATGATCCCAATGTGCTTGTGGATGTCTCCTGATCATATTCCTACCCTTGGATTGATATGCAAAGAGAAAATTGGATCGTGGATGAAGAATGTTCTTAGCAGACCTATTTTTCTCACTAGTCTTGGTTGACTTGGTTGATTTCATTATTTGTAGAGATGTTTTGAAGATTGTGGAAGCATGTCATGGCATGAAGGATTGCATTTGAGTCCCAACTAAGGTCTACTATGATCAGCATACATCTTTACATCTTTCCCTTAGCTAATTTTTGTATTAGGTCTGGACCTATTTCTATGTATGTTTTTGTAATGTCGACCTTGGAGATTGTTCCAACTATTGATGAATGTATTGCTAGCCTTGATGTACATTCAAAGGTTGATGACTTGTATAAAGACTTGTAATGTAATTGCAAAAAAGTAGAGGAGTGTCCAAAATTGAAGACATAAGTGTGAAGGTGTAAAAGAGTAGAGTAGTGAAGTTACATTGTACTTCAATGGAACTAAACCCAGGCATGAAGTAGATGCTACTTAACCAGTTCACCATGTTTTGGCAGTGAGTTGTTCTTGACAGTGAGCCACCCCTAGGCAATGAGCCATTCTTGGTAGTGAGTCATTCTTTGCAGTGAGCAATTTGGGCAATGAACCTTGTAGGTAGTGATCCTCTATTTTTTCAGTATTGTTATAACTCATATATTTATGTGGGCTAACACCCACTGTGGTTTTTCCCTTTTAGGGTTTTCCACATAAAAATCTTGTGTCTAATGTGTTGAATGTGTGATTGTGATTAAGTCTATGGTTTCATGCTTTCATCGTTAAATCTGATTATCAGTAATTAAGTAGTTGATGGTTTGATATTTATATGAAGTTAAGTTTTTGTGACAACTAATTCACCCCCCCTCTTAGTTGTCATGTGCATTTCAACAATTGGTATCAGAGTAGGTTCCTAAAAAGAAGTCCTAACATCTTGAGGAAGATCAAGGATGTCTTTTAAAAAGGAAGCTCCACAATTTGATGGAACAAACTATGCTATGTGGAAAGTATGAATGAAAATCCATCTCCTTTGTCTTAGTTATAGAGTGTGGAAAGCTACAGAATCAAAATATACCATGCCTCCAAATGGTTTGACAACTGAAGATGAAATCAAAGAATATGAGTTGAATATAAAGCTAGAGATGCCCTGTTAAGTGCTTTGTCTGACACTGAGCTGATAAAAGTCATGGAGCTAGAATCTGCAATTGAGGTTTTGGAAAAGTTGAAGAAATTGTATGAAGGAGATGATTTTGTAAAAGAAGCCAAGCTATAGGGCCTAAAAGCAAAATATGAGAGTTTAAAGATGAATGAATATGAAAACATTACAGCTTTCATGCAAAGGGTTGATGAACTTGTCAATGGAATAAAAGGTATGGGAGGAACTATTGGTGATAAGGGAGTTTTGATGAAAATTCTTAGATCACTACCAAAGTCCTACAGTCACAAGGTAGCTGCAATTGAAGAAGTAATGACTATGAAAACCATTGACAGAGATCAACTACTTGGAAAGCTTACAACCTTTGAGATGAGAAAGTTTGGTGATGCTCTGCCAAAAGTTGAAACTACTTTCAAAGCCAGTACTTCAGAAAAGATCTCCAGAGTTGAGAAATATAAGGTGGAACCTGATGATGACTTTGATGAAATTGAAGGTAACTTTGTTAATAAATTGCAAATAGGTTCTGGTAAGTTCAAAGGAAAATTACCTTTCAAATATTTTTTATGTGGTAAAGTAGGTCCTTATGCTTCCATATGTCATGAAAGAATTGAAAGGAATAGGAAAAGATTTGAGAACGGGCCTAGAGCTCCAAAGAAATGCTACTATGTTAGAGATTTTGATGATGAAAGTGTGACTGATGATGAATCTAACGATGCTAGTACTAGTGCAAATGAATGCTTGTTTATTGCTATTAAAGAAGAACCCGTGTCTACTAATCCTACTAGTTGTGTGAAGGAAGAAAAACCAGTGGAAGAAAGTTCTTTGGTTGTTTAGGTTGAGAAAGATACAGATGAATGGATTATTGATAGTGGATTCTCACATTACATGATTGGTAACAAAAGTAAGTTTGTAAGTGTGGAAAAATATGATGGAGGACTGGTTAGATTTGGAGAAAATACAACTGGTAAGATTTATGGAAAAGTGGTGTAGTCGTGGTAGGAGGGTTCACAAAGTGAACTATCTAGACTATGCAACAAGAGTAAACACAATGGAAATAACTCAAAGATATGAAACAAATGCAGATTCAGTCATTCAGTATATCATATAATTCAAATATAGATTGGCTGGCAACGTGCGGGCTTACAATTAGGGCTCACAGACCTAATTACATAATATTAGAATATGTACAAGATATAGATTTGAAGCTCCTTTGCAATGAATCCAAATTATCCACTCTCTTATTATCATGAACTTGATAACTACTTTCCTAGAGATCTAATAGAACAATATATATTATTTCTAGATCACAAGATTCCTCCACGTTGACCAAGAAAGATCACAAAATCAGATGAAGAGTTGTAATGTGTGTACATGGATAGGTCAGACCTAATTACATAGAACACCTCCGCAAATGCATGGAATGATGTACGGATCTCAGGGAAGGTTGGCCACAAACGAAGGATCAATGAATGATGTGTCATTAGGCTCCATAGATCAGGAAATGCTCCACAAGTCTTCTCCTTCAACTAATTGTCTGAGACTGTTAGGATGCTCTAATCTGAGAAAATAGTTGATCCTTTGATAGCGATAACTTTTCGGTACTTGATCCAAATGCCCTAAATTTTGGATATGTTGTAGATGAATGAATCTATATGCTAAGTCCATCTCTACAAGGTCTGAAACGATACTGTAGTAGAATGCGGACCAAAATATAGAAACTGCTACTAACTAAACTACCTGAACTGAACTAGAAAAAGAAACAAACTGAACTGTAAACAAAGTGAAATGCAAATGTTTTTGGTTGATACAAGATTTCTCTTGAACAAGGGATGCTCCTACATTAAAAAGGATCTATTTCATTTGATGGAAAGTATAATATTGATAATGTCCTATATGTGAAGGGTTTGAAGCATAATCTTTTGAGTGTTGGTCAAATGTGTGACAAAGGTTATGATCTAATATTCAAAGACAATGGGTGCAAGATCATGGAAAGCTCCAGAACTATGATTACTACTGGTAAGAAGACCAGAGGTAACATCTATCAATTAAGAGGAACTAATTATTATTATTTATTAGCCCAAGCAAATAAGAGTTGGTTGTGGCATAGAAGGATGTGTCATATAAACTTTGATAAACTGGTAAAGATAAGTCTAGGTCAGACTGTGAGAGATTTACCAAAACTTGTGAAACCCACCAATACCATTTGTAAGGAATGTCAGCTGGGGAAGCAGACAAGAACAAGTTTCAAGAGCAAAGAGCAATTTTCTGCCAGTTTGTTGGATATGGTTCATACAGATCTATGTGGTCCTACAAGGATAAGAAGTCTACAAGGTGACAGGTACTTCATGTTGCTTATTGTTGATTATTCTAGAATGACTTGGGTTACTTTTCTGAGAGACAAATCAGAAGCTGTAGAGAAGTTTAAATCCCTCAATGCAATGGTTGAAAATGAAATAGAGATGAAAATCAAATGCTTGAAGTTTGATAGAGGAGGTGAGTTCACATCAAATGAACTCAACATTTTCTGTGAAGAGCAAGGAATAAAGAGACAGTTGTCTGCACCTAGGACTCCTCAGTAGAATGGAGTTGTGGAAAGAAAGAACATGACAATTCAAGAGGCTGCTAGAACAATAGTGAAGGAAGGAGGTCTACCAAAAGTTTTCTAGAAAGAAGCTATACATATTGTTGTCTACATTCAAAACAGAGTTCAAGTGAAAGGAAATGGGACTAAAACTCCCTATGAATTCTGGTATGGAAGAACTCCAACAGTAAGATATTTCAAAGTCTTTGGAGGTAAATGCTATATTAGAAGAGATGAAGACCTAGGTAAATTTGATGCAAGATGTGATGAAGGAATCTTCCTTGGATACTCTACCGAGAGTAAAGCCTATTGGTGCTACAACAAAAGGTTGAAAAATATTGTTGAGAGTGCAAATGTGAAGGTGGATGAAGGCTAAGAAAGAACATCAGATCAGAGTGGCTATGAATCAGATGAACCTGTTGCTATTGAAGAAAAAATTGAACAAGAAGACAATTAGGATGAAGAAGAAAAGGCTCTAAATATTGCTCCTAAGACCCCCAGGTATGTAAGAATCAATCACTCTGAAGATCAAATTATTGGAGACAAAGAAAAAGGAGCATTGACAAGGAAAAGAGCTATAAAAGAATAAGTTAATTACTATTTGATCTATACATTTGAACCAAAATTTGTGAATGAAGCCTACAATGATGAAAATTGGGTAAAGGCAATGGAGGAAGAATTAATGTAGATAGAGAAGAATGAAACTTGGGAATTAGTTCCTAGACGTGCTGAGAAAAATATTATTGGAACCAAATGGGTTTTCAAGAATAAGATGAATGAAAATGGACAAGTTGTAAGGAATGAAGCAAGGCTTGTGTGCAAAGGATATTCTCAAATTGAAGGAATAGATTTTGAAGAGACTTTTTCTCCAATAGCTTGGATTGAAGAAATTAGAATGTTTTGGCATTTGCAATTCACAATGATTTCAAAGTGTATGAGATGGATGTGAAGTATGCATTCCTGAATGGTGACTTGGAAGAGAAAGTCTACATTGAGAAACCAGAAGGATTTCAACTATCAAATCAAGATGATATGGTATGCATGTTGAAGAAAGCATTGTATGGACTCAAATAAGCTCCTAGAGCCTGGTATGCAAGGTTGGATAAGTACTTATTGTAGTTAGGATTTAGTAAAGGTACTACTGATAGTAATCTCTATTCAAGATTAATGGTGATCAAATTTTGATTATTGAAGTCTTTGTTGATGATATCATGTTTGGAGGCAATGAAGGTATGTGTATGAAATTTTCTAGTGAAATGTAGAAAGAGTTTGAGATGTCTATGTTTAGTGAGATGAATTTCTTTCTGGGTTTGCAAATCAATCAATCAAATAAAGGAATCTTCATATCTCAGTCTAAGTATGTGAAAGATTTTTTGAAGAAGTTTGGGATGGAAGACTCTAAACTAGTATGTACTCCCATGGTGACTAGCTGCAAGTTGAGCAAAACTGATGAATCACCCAAGACTAATTAGAAAAAGTATAGATACATGATTGGAGGATTGCTTTACCTAACACAAACTAGACCTGATATTATGCATGCAGTTTGTCTTATTGCAAGACTTCAAGAAGATCCAAGAGAATCACATGTGATGGTAGTAAAGAGAACCTTGAGATGCTTAAATGGTACACCAGATCATGGCTTATGGTATCCAAAGGATAATGATTTCACTCTTAGTGTTTATACAGATGCTGATTGGGTTGGAGATGTTGATGATAGGAAGAGTACTACAAGTGGAGGTGCTTTCTTTTTGGGTAACAGATTAGTTTCATGGTTGAGCAAGAAACAAGATTCAATCTCTTTGTCAACTGTAGAAGTAGAGTATATTGCAACAGCATGTTGTTGTTGTACTCAAGTGTTATGGATGAAGCAGACTTTGAGGGACATAAGATTTGTATATGAGGATCTAGTTGCAATCTTCTATGACAATACAAGTGCTATAAATATCTCAAAGAATCTATTGATGCATTCAAGAACAAAGCATATATCTATAAGGTACCACTTTCTGAGAGAAAAGGTGGAAGAGAATGAATTAAAGTTGGAATATGTGTCCACAAAGGATCAGATTACAGATATCTTCACCAAACCTCTGCCTAAGGATGCTTTTGTGTATCTTAGAGAAATGTTAGGGATCATTACCCCTCCTACCCTAAACTAAGATGCATGGGAATACATCAGTCCATTAGTGCCCAAAGTCTCATTCTTTGATCTGGAGTGATATTTTGAGAGCTAGCTCTCAAGGGGAGTAGCTAGATGTGTTGGTAACAATTTAGTTGGATAAGAGAAGAAAAATGCAAGTCTGTGCCCTTTTCCATTGATATCAAAGGGGGAGAGAATTCATGTGAACAACTCAAGGGGAGAATCTTATCTTGATGGACTTTTCAGTTTTTCACATCATATGTTATGGTGCAGGACCACTATGTCAAATCATGTAAATATGGTCAAATGAGGTCTTGTAATAGGTTTTAGGTGATTTGAGTCCTATTTGGTGAAATAAGGTCATAAAAGACCATATTTCTAATGTTTTAATTTATCTTTGGGTTGGTTGTAGTTAAGTTGTCATATTTTGTAAATCTTGCAAAAAATTGTCATGGGCAAAATGCAAAAAACTATAAAAAGTGGAAGTTGAAGGGTCAAGTAGTTCAAAAGATAGTTGTAGCTGTTGGTTTTTGGTTAGACAAGTTTAAATATGCTTGATAAACTTGATGTAAGGGGTTTTTTTAAAGATCTTTGTTGTTGAAGCCATTTTGAAGATCAAATAATGTAAGAAAAATTAGTTTTTTCTAAACTTTGACTATTTTTTTGTTATTCTCAAGGCTAGTATGGCTCTATACGGCCTGATAATGATGTGAAACCACTTGGGTTTGATAGTACTCTAAATCTTCTTTCATTTTGCATTGGTTTAATCAATGTTTATGATGTTTTGAGAAAGTTATAGGATTTTTACTAAAAACTACTTGCTAACCTAGGGTTTGTGGGCTAGAATGGCAAAAATGTAACTTGGACCACTTGCCATCATTGAAAAATGATATAACTTGGTGAAATGGCATATTTAGGCATAGGTTTTGTGTTTATGTGTTTTGTAGAAGTAGGGTAGGTAGTTTGATGAAGTTTGAGTGATGCCCTAGTTGATTTCATCCATGTTTTAAGCAAAGAATGGTGGCTAAGAGTTGGGGTTTGAGGAAAATGCATTGGTAAATGATGGTATATGATTTAGAAAGCATGTGCAGACCCATAATGATGTGTTTGAGGCATTTTTGAAGTGGTTTGTGGTATGGAGTATAGAGATTCAATAAACCCTCTTGTGAACAAGCCTAAATAGGCCTAAGTAAGGGTTTTGAAGTTTGGTGAGTTTGTGGGTATTCTAGTTGACAAAAATAATTGATTTAGACCATTTTTAACCTAGTTGAGGCCTTGAGATAGAGTTTTGTAGTTTTGGTTTTGGTTTTCATATACTTGCTTTGTAAAAGTGGCCTAATTAGGCCTAGAAAACAAAGGATAGTCAATGTTTGGCTGAGGGGTTTCAAAACAACACTCTCTAAGTTTTTGATATGTTGAAGTACTCAATAAAGGGTATACAAAAAGGTGATTGGTTTATGGGTTTGCAAACTAATCCAAAAGATATACCAAAAAAACCATGTTCCAAGGGCTACAAGGCAAGATGAAGGATTGTAGGAAGGGCCACCAAATTGGGATTTTGAAGATGGAAAGACTGTTCCAAATTGCTTGTATTGTGTTTCGTTGAGTGAATCTTCAAACCAACCCCTTACATTGAGTTGCTCAAGCATATTTAAACTTGTCTAACCAAAAACCAATAGCTACAATTAACTTTTGAACTACTTGACCCTTCAACTTCCACTTTTTACATTTTTTGCATTTTTCCCATGACAACTTTTTGTAAGATTTACAAAATATGACAACTTAACTACAGCCAACCCAAAGATGACTTAAAATATTAGAAATATGGTCTATTATGACCTCATTTCACCCAATAAGACTCAAATCACCTAAAACCTATCACAAGACCTCATTTCACCAAATAAGACTCAAATCACCTAAAACCTATCACAAGACCTCATTTGACCATATTTACATGATTTGACATGGTGCCCCTGCACCATACACTCAGACTGAAAAGAACTCAATTCTATTGAGAATTGTATTGTAGCTTGTCCACACCATCTCTTTGATCTCCAAAAGCTTTTTCATCTAGTACTCCTTTCTAATGTGTTAGGTATTGAAAACATGCATTGTTCTTTGTATTTACAAAATCTTTGCCCCTTAGAAATTGCTCCAACTACAAAAATCTATTTGATGGATGATTGTTGGCTACTTTCTCACTTGAAAACATCATTGAACCTACATCAATATTCTACTTCATCTTGAATCTAGGTTTACCCTTCCTTAAGACTGCAATCACAACAAGAAAATAGTGTATTCCATCCTCCCTCTTCCCATTAAATGTATGCTTAAACTTATCCACCTTCCTCAGTAAATCATCATTAAGTTTTTCATTTTGTTTCCCATCTTTTTTATCTGATATTTTGCCCCTATGACTTCTACTTTATCAGGTTCACTAACCTTTGATGTGAAAAAAATAGAAAGACCATTATCCTCTTTGGAAAATAATGAAGAAAACACCATTTCAACATACCTCTGAAGCCAACCTTTTGTTGATTGTCAAGAACACTAAGAGCGGGGGTGAATTAGTGTTCTAAAAATATTTTCATGCACATTAACTTTCAATCATTTCCTAAAATTAATTAAACAAAAACATAATATGCATATGAACAACAACCATGAAACCATGACACATGAACACTAAGATTTTTACGGGGAAAACCCAAGAAGGGAAAAACCACACAAAGGATTAGCTCTCATATATATATTGTAATCTTTACAAAAATAATGTTCAGGCTTGGTCACTCCACGGACCTAACATTCTGGCTTACTGCCATGAGGTACAACTACATTTAGCAGGCTCACTGCCTCAACCCTAAACCTAGCAAGATTACAATAAGGTCTATTAAAACCTGAGGGTTGTTAAACCCTATTGAAGGCTCACTACCTTGAATATGAACACTTTCTTCCAATTTGATTACACAAGAGAACTGAGTACTACTTAAGCATCTGCCACTATGCCAGGGTGTAGTCATTTAATAACTATATCTTGAATCCCAAGTCTTCATCACTACTGGTCTTCTAACTCTGCTCCACTATTCACATCCTCACATCACACACATACTCTACCACACACCACAACCAAAGATCATCGCTCTTATATATATCTGCCTCATGATTTAATCCATAATCAGGTTAGAATCTAAGAAGTGAAGCATGTACATAGAAAGATGTACCTTGTCACTCAATCCAATGCACTATGTGTTGTGCATACCTAAATCTTCTCCCAAGCATGTTCATATAGGCTGGCTCTAATCATTAAATTGCTTAGATAAATCTTCCAAACATCAACTCTTCTCCACACAATTATTTATATACTTGTCAGCCTCTTCCTTAAGAGTATGCTTAACAACTTCATCTGATGACTTAAAACTTTTATTGAGGATCTCAAAACACTTCCAAAATCATATCAAGGACTCTTTACACATTCTCCATCTTACCCTCAGAACCACAAGGAAAAATATCATCTTGTAGAGAAATACAAACCATTAGAACTCAGACTCTGTCTCTATCAAACTTTGTCAAACACTATGTCTATACTTAGCAGCATGTAGCTAACCTTCTAATGGACTTCAGATCTCCTAACTTTAGAATAAGGTACTCCATATAGGTGTTTACAGCACCTCAAAACTATATAACAAAATACTTACCTGCAGAGGAATGCGGACCACTGCACTATGCCCTACTCACTATTCCTGCTATACCTTTGCTTACCCAGACTTAGACATTTTGTTGTTATATGGAGCCTAATCAGACTCGAAGGTTATATTTACCCCACTTTTATCAGTGTAATTTCCCCCCAAATTTCTACGAGGTCAAGGGGCAGCGCCCCTTGCGGGGGTTTGGGGGCAGTGCCCCCAAGACGGGGTCAAGGGGCAGCGCCCCTTGTAGGGTCTAGGGGCAGCGCGCTGATAAAAGTTATTTTTCATTGACCGACATAAGAAAACCCTATTTTTGTAAGTGACAAAAAGCTTGATAAAAAGCAGCCAAGGGGTTAGGGTTTTGATATTGTATTGTAGCATTTGCAGCGGTATTAAGTTGTAGGATTGCTGATTGTAATCGGTTTAATTTACTGGATAATAATATTGGACTCTTTGTTTGGTGGATATAGCCTGAGTTTGGGTGAACCACATTAAAACTTGTGTCTCACTGTTATTATTTCTATGTATTTCCATTTCTCTATTTAATCTTTATTTGCATTTAATTGATATCTTCTGCTGGCTAACCCTAACACATTTCTCCAAGATGACTTCTGGAGGAAGTCAGGGCATAATCTCCAAGGCATAACACTGTAAAACAATTGGGAACATCATACATGAACCACTTTACTAGATCATCATCTAGGAGGCATACTATCTAGCTTATTGTCCTCTACTCTGCATACTTTCCATACTTAGCGATTTAATGTCAACCTAACCTAGAATATAACATGTTCTTCCATAGATCTCTCTTCTTGTCATGGTGATAGAATCTCTAAGTTGCCATCAATGACAACATACAAATCCATACTGGAGTAGTGTCTTATGCCAACAATCTCCCTCTTTGGCATTGATGGCAACACTTAGTGAAAAATGTCTGACTGCTCCCCCTTACTATATACATTATACTTTCTTACTCCCCCTGAGATGATTATCCATTTTTCATTGATCTACTTCTCCCCCTTTGACATCAATGGCAAAGGGTGTTGCTCCAGAACCAAAAATTTGTCAAAATTTCAAAAATTTATATATTCTGCCGCATATTTACAAGTGCAATCTTCATAATATTACATGTGTTTAAAAACATCATTAAATATGTTTCTGATCAGTGTCCACTCAGCATCCCATCTTTTCTTTGCATTTTCCAAAATCTAAATTTGATTGCTGAGAAGAAAAACTAAGGCTTCTGCCCTTTTAAGATCAAAAGTTGTGTCTACTTGGACAAGTAACTTGGCCTCTGTAATAAGATTTGTCATTGAGTCTAGCTTTGGACAAACTAACCTTATGAGTTATCCCATCCTACTTTTTATTTGGTACTTTTGATTTGTTAAGTCATTCAATTCATTGTGAATATTAAAGACTTCTATTTATGTCGTTATGACTAACTTAACTTTTGGATCAAATTTCTCAGAGATCAATTTTTGTTCCAAATCTTTGATCTTTTCTTCAATCTTTTGAGAAGTTTTAAGCCAGGACAAACAAAACTTGTACATATCTCTAGCATCTTTCACATCTTTTTGAATGTTGGCTATTGTATTATTTAATGTGATTTTGTCCTTTGCTATCATTATTTTCAATTCTTCTAATCTTTTCTCATCAAATTCTTGCCTTAACTTTGTTTCTGCAGATTTCTCAAAAGATTCAAATTGTTTACTTACCAAATTTATCAAGTCCTCTAGATGACTTGATCAGGGCATGGATAAATCCCTTTTGAAGGTGGGTAGCAACTTTGCCAAGATTCTTGATGCTTCATTAATTAGTTCACTATCTTCTTGAGCATACCACCATGAACAATTGAAATCCACTTAAACTTTTGTGTCAGAAACATTGTATCCAGATTTATTGAGCCATGTAAAAAATATGATTCATCCACATCTTGTTTCTCTTTCTCTAGCACTTCTTTCTTCGATGCGGCAGTGTCTCTTGACATAGTAGGCACCTCTTCTTCCTGATTTTGTTCTAGATTATCTAATTCCATATTCTTATTGGTTTCCTCTACTTGTTCAATATTATCCTCAGTCTATTGTGTCAGAGAAATTCTCACTTGAGAGTCATCTGTGGGCTCCTCTTCTTCCTCAGACATTCTGCCATCTATATTAGTTTCTTGACCCAATTTTATTTCCAAAGCAGATGAATTGATAGGAACATTAGTTTCTTCAACAACACTTGAAGTGGGAAGATTGTGTTGCTTCAGGGATTTCAAGATAATCTCTTTTGTTTCTTTCACTACTTTGCCAGTTTCACCTATCATTAACAATTTTATCTCTGTTTTAGTTCTAAACTAATCCTTGGTCTCTTTGAAGATTAGATTTTTTTCCTCTACAGTAATTTCTAGATATAGTCTAGTTAACACATGTTTTCTTAGCTCAATATCTTTAGCCCTGGCATTCTCCTTTCTAATGCTCAAAATATTTTCTAGACTTTTGGGGAGATTAGAGATGATCTCAATGAGGGCTTTGCTAAAAATGTTGAGATATTTTATAGTGGATTCCTCCAGACTCCTTTTGTCTTCTTTACCATTTTCAACAAAGTGCTTAATCATAGGTTTTAGATTCCCATCTACAATGACAGCCTTTACTATATTTGCAAGTGTTGGGAGTATTTTCTATCTCTTGTTGGACTGCTCTTCTCCAAAGAATTTTCCTTTGTAGCTTTCAAAGGCTTTAACAACCTCATCTTTCATCTTCTTGACTTCTTCATTTGACTCAATCTCTTCTTCATCATTTTCACCAACACTAACATATAACCTTTTTCCTTTCACTTTTTACCTCTTCATTTGTTTAGTAGTAGAATCCTTTGAAGATTTCTCTAGGTTTGATGATGATGTAGCACTAGATGGAGTGCTAGAACTTTTAGTGGTCCCCTGAGTCCTTTCTGGTTTGTTCATCTTTAATTGAGATTCCTCTAGAATTTGTATTGCCTCATCCTTTTTATTCTCTTCTACTACTTTCTCTCCCTTTTTCCTTGCCTCTTTTAGTTGTTCCTTAGTGATGCCATATCTTGTAGCGATCTCTTCTACTTCTTTCCTCACTTTTCTAGAAGATTCAGGTTTCCTGTGTTCAACATACAATTTCACAGATATTTCTTTATATGTACCGAATCTTTCTTCTTTTGTATCCTTACGTCTACTCAACGTATGTTTGGCATATTTGTCCAATATATTACCACTTACTTCATACCCCATGGGCATGATCCATACTATTCTAGGTTTAACAGCCTCCATCAGACATTGGTCCTTAGTAACCATAAAACATATACTATCTTTGTATTTCTCAATGATTCCATTCGGAATTCTTTCCCTAGACTACATCATGCTCTGAAAGTTTTTAAAGAATCCCCATAGGACTACTTTTTGTTCATTTTGACCACCTACGTTGCTAAAACATTGCCTTATTTGAGCAACTAATGGTTGATTTTGTAACCAAATTAAACCCTTGTAATTAAGGAAATTCATTCAGAAAGTTAAAGCACAAGCACATAATGAGCATACCAAATTTGAAGGGATAACTCTAACTTTCTTTGATTTTATTCAATTATCCATCAGTTAAATCCTCAACAATTTGCATAAGTCATAATCAACATTTTCTTTGATTATCTGATATGTAGTGTAAATTGCCATACCTAAGATAGAGTTTTCTCTGCCATAGAAATAGATCTTGTACCCTATGACCATTGAAGAAAATTTCACAGTGGTATCGATGATATCTTTTATTTTCATTCCTTTTTTTTCAAATTGTGCTCCAGTAGCTTCTATGACTGTTTGATTGTTAACTGCCTTTAGCAGTGGCATACCTCTAGTAGAATTTAATCTGGTAACTACTTGGATTGCATATTTTGTTATCTTGAAGGGTTGCTCCTTGCCATGCCACATTAATTCATCATGGATTCTTCTTAGCACGTAACACACCCATTCATCTTCAACAAATGTGGGGTACTCAATGTATTGGATGAATTTATTTTCTCTCAGAATCATGTGCTCTTCCTTCAGGTTGAATTGATCAATTTTAGGTAATTTTAAAATAGATCTATGAAACAGGTTCCTCTGAGTTCCTCTAGGGAAACATGAATGTATACCCTAATGTGTTCAACATATAAAACTCCATGTGGACTACTTGAGAATTCACCCATTTGATCGACTTCAGTTTCTTTATGAGGATGTTTCTTGAATTTGAGTTGAGGGCATTTGGTAATGTCTACGATTTGAGGAGTTGCCATAGTAAAGATTCAATAGATTTACAAAGAGGGTTTATGTGGTAAATACCTTGAGATGCTGAGATTAGGTTTCCTTTACCTTAATTGATTCAAGCTTGAATCTTTGTTGTGTCTTGAATTCTTGCTTCAATATCTCTTTGACATCTGAAAAACTTCGAATGCAAGGTGAAATTGAGACCAAAAGACTTGCCTTTTATTCTCTACACTTGACCTGATTGTCATAAATGCTATTTTTAAAAAGTTGCTTGACTTATTTCTGATGGACATAGTGAATTAGAATTGCTCTACAAAATTCCACATCAACTTATTTCCTTCTAGTTCTTCTTTTAGAGGATTTGTCTTGTCGAATTCTACTAAGAATCTTTGTGCTAAAATCTAGCACTAACTACTTGGCTAGGGAGTTTGGATTTCCAATACTACTCCCCCTAAGCCAGTGCCCACAATTCATTCCTCAAAGAGGGTATCCACATCAAATGTTGGTGTTGATCTATCCTCAATTAAAATTACTTCCTTATCGATCCATATTTTATCCATTTCTTCCTTAGTTTCAACCAGATCAACTTTCTCTTTTCCTTTATCATTTCTCTGCTCTATTTTCCTTTCTTTAGAATAGTGATTTCTCTTCACATTTTTGCTTCTGCAAAATCTTTCAACATGTCTAAATTTGTTGTAATTGAAGCACATCAAATTCTTTTTACTTTGATTCCTTCCAGAATTTGATCTACATTGATTTGCCATATGTCCAAATTTATTGCATGTAAAACATTTTCCATTGAATGGTTGACTATTCCTTGTATTTTGAAAGTTCCTACAGAGCTTCTACATTCATTTGATCTATGTCCCATTTTATAGCAAGCATTGCACCTAACAGAGTTCTGACTTACTTTACTTCTGTAAACAACAACTTTATGACTAGTTCTATTACAAGTGAAACATTTACCTTTGAATGATTGTCCATTCCTCCCACTATTGAAACTTTTCTTGATTTGATTTCTACATTCATTTTCTCTATGACCAATTTTCTTGCAATTGAAACACTAACCAGAGAATAATGGAGTCATTTATTTCATTCTACTCCTACACTGAGTAGCCCTATGACTAAACTTATTGCATGAATTACAATAACCATTGAAAGATGGGTACCTTTGAGCATTTGGTTGTCTGACTAGAGGTCTTCTAGGTCTTCTTCTTTGATTTCTAAATTGGTATCCGTTCTTTTGCCTTGACTCAGTGCTCATTTGACCAGAGTTTGAATTTTCTCCTTTCTCAAATCCTAAACCATGTTTGTCATCATCACTCCTTTAGATAGCAATCATTTCATCAAGCTTTGCAGTACTTATCTTGAATTTCTCTTCAAAACTTATGGATTTTCTAGATCTATTTTCAAACTTATAATTTTTTTTTCAAGTTTTGTACAATCTTCTGATCTATTCTTTACAATCAAATTTAGATCTTCTACTCTTGTACTTTCTATAACTTCTGCTTCCAAGTCATTTAGGGCTTCATTTGCTGATAATAATTGGTCACTTACTTCTTTGTATTTGTCTTTGAATTTCTTGACTTGCTCTTTCATCTTTAAGATGCATTCATCAGCTTGATGCAAGTTTTCTTTCAGATCCCTAACCTCTACTTCAATATTTTCAAGATCCATAAGAGATGCTTCTAGTTGGTTGTACCTCTCATAATTTCCATACCTTCTTGCTTCCATGATCACACTTCCTAGATCTTCCTTTAGCTATTAAATTTTTTCAAAGGAACCTTGCTCTGATACCAGTTGTTGACTGTCAGGAACACTGAGAAGGGGGGTGAATCAATGTTCTAAAAATCTTTTCATGCACATTAACTTTCAACCGTTTCCCAAAATTAATTAAACAAAAACTTAATATGCATATGAATAGCAACCATGAAACCATGACACATGAACACCAAGATTTTTACGTGGAAAACCCAAGAAGGGAAAAACCACATAGAGGCTTAGCTCTCATATATATATATATATATATATATTGTAATCTTTACAAAAATAATGTTCAGGCTTGGTCACTCCATAGGCCTAACATTCTAGCTTACTAGCATGAGGTACAACTAGGTTTAGTAGGCTCACTGCCTCAACCCTAAACCTAGCAAGATTACAATAAGGGCTATTAAACCCTGAGGACTGTTAAACCCTATCAAAGGCTCACTGCCTTGAAGATGAACACTTTCTTCCAATCTGATTACACAAGAGAACTGAGTACTTCTTAAGCATCTGCCACTATGCCAGGGTGTAGTCATTTAATAGCTATATTATGAATCCCAAGTCTTCATCGTTGCTAATCTTCTAACTCTGCTCCACTATTCACATCCTCGCATCACACACATACTCTACCAAACACCACAACCAAAGATCATTGCTCTTATATATCTACCTCATGATTTAATCCATAATCAGGTCAGCATCTAAGAAGTGAAGCGTGTACATAGAAAGATGTATCTTGTCGCTTAATCCAATGAACTATGTGTCATGTAGACCCAAATCTTCTCCCAAGCATGTTCACATAGGTCAACTCTAATCATTAAATTGCTTACATAAATCCTCCAAACATTAACTCTTCTCTGCACAATGATTTATATACTTGTCAGCCTCTTCCTTAAGAGTATGCTTAACAACTTCATCTGCTAACTTACAACTTTTACTGAGGATCTCAAAACACATCCTGATGCATGAACATCTAGTGGTGTAAGGGAAATCTTGCATCACCCAAAAATAAGTTAATTCAAAATCATTGCAGTTGTTTTCATTTCTTTCCATAATTAGTGTTTCTAGTTCCATAATATCTAGAATAATAGGGATGGGATTTGATTTTAAAACAGGTAGAATTTGCTTACAACAATTCTGTCAATAGGAGTACTAGTACATCACCATTCCAGATTGTATATGGCAATATCCTGAGAAATTCTTCTATGTTAAGGAAGCTGGACAAAGGAGAAAAGACAAGTGTTGAAGCTAAAGACTTTGTAGAAGATCTAAAGAATTTGCATGAAGAGGTGAGAAAGCACATTAATAAGATGAAAATTCAGTACAAGGCTAAGGCAGATCAAAAGAGGAGATATAAGGAGTTCCAAGTAGGAGATGAAGTCATGGTTCACTTGTGAAAAGAAAGGTTCCCAATTGGAACATACAATAAGTTGAAAATGAAGAAATTTGGACCATGCAAAATCTTAAAGAAGCATGATTCAAGAAATGCATATGAGGCAGAGCTACCGAGTGGGATCAATATTTCCCCTATTTTCAACAATGCTGATTTATCAGAATATCATGAAGGTGGAACAAAGTATGGACCAACAAAAGAGCAGTGGAGTATTCTGGCATCTATTTCAATGGAGGAGATAGAAGTGATCTTGAATAGTCATGTGGGAAGAAGTACTCAGAACAAGCAATATGAAGAATATCTGGTCAAATGGAAAGGAAGGCCTATTGAAGATTCTTCTTGGTTGTCTAAGGTAGAGGTTGACCATTTGGGTTTTCCTCACACAAACATCTGAGACGTGACAAGGTCACTTCTTAAATTACCCTAGGTGTCTAATGCAAGAGCATCCAGTGGTGTAAGGGCAATTTTGTACCACCCAAAAAGAAGTTAATTCAAAATCATTGTAGTTGTTTTCATTTATTTAGATAATTAGTGTTTCGGGTTCCATAATATCTAGAATAATGATGTAGGACTTTCAATTTTTCCAAAACTGCTAAAAATAACAGCTTGCCTAGTTTGGAAAGTATACCTACCATTTTAGGAAAGTTTGCATTTGGGCATGGATTGAAGCAAAAACTTACAGAAAGTTACATAATAGAAATATAAGACCTTTGGTGAATGAATCAGGCAAAGATCATTTGTGAGCTGAAAGGTATTAAAGTTTTTGTTTTCTAAAAAACCCTTGAAAAATTCTAAAACGAGATATGAGGCACTAAAACATCCCATAACGTCCTGAAAAGTTGATGGAAATCTATTTATAAATTTTGGCATGATACTTCACATTGCGAGCTTTTTAGTGCTTAAAACAGTTCATCAATCAGACACCTAGATCAAAAGTTATGCTTCCTAGAAGTTGACTTACTTTTGGAGGGAGTTGCAAATTTCAAAATTCAGCTGATGCTATTTATGACTATTTTGGGAACCTTGGGCAATAGTAGAGTCAAGAATAGGTAGGAAAACATAAACCCTAGTTGATTTAGGGTTACAGAAGGCAGGAGATTCTAGAGCCTTGTGAGGTGTAGCTGTAGTGTGTTGTACCCTGTGGAGGATTGATTCCTTGGATTGTAATTGAGCTTCTATAATGTAATGAGTTGCCCAAATCAATAAAGAAATATTCTATTTCCTATATCCTATTTTTGTTGTTATGTGTTTTATGATCTACCCCCTTCATCAAGTGGTATCAGAGCAAGGATTCCTAAGTGTGTAGACAGATCATCGACCATGAGGTAGTTTGTACTTGAACCTGAGGTTGTGGGTTTGCTGCAGAGATCAAGATGCCTCCATGAAGAAATCATGTTAGGAGAAATTCTTTGATGGAAGAGGGTTTTAGAGCCCTACAAAGGCAAATCGATGCATTGCAAGAGGAGCTGTGAAGAGGGTTTGATCCAAGAACAAGAGAAGAAAGTGAAGATGAAGATGAAGAGGAGCTATCTAAGGAAGAACAAGAAGTTGTAGGAGATCTTGTAGAAGTTGGGTTGTTGAGGGCCATTTCTAAGATCGGAAAGAGGCCCAGAATCAAAGTTTCTACATATTTTGGAGATTTAAATCTAGAACAGTGTATTGATTGGATCAATGACATGGAGGAGTATTTTGAGTATGAAGATGTGAAGGACCCAGATTGGGTCAAGTTTGCAAAAACAAAGTTGAAGGGCCATGCCAATATTTGGTGGAAGGAGGTCCAATTAGAGAGGAATAGAAGAGGAAGAGGAAAGATCACCAGATGGGATCAGATGGTGGAGAAACTGAAAAAGCAGTTCATTCTTGTGGACTATGAGATGGAGTTGTTGAAGAAGCTGCAAGGACTAAAGCAAGGTAACAAGTGTGTCAAGGAGTATACAGAAGAGTTTTATAAGATTACTATTAGGACAGGCCATGCAAATCCCAACAAGGAGAAGGTGGCATGTTACATTAATGGGTTGAGGCTGAGTATTGAAGAAGAGCTGAGCTTGGTTAGAATGACCACCATAGAAGATGCATACTAGTTTTCCCTGAAGGTGGAAGAGAAGCTGAATAAAAGATTTGACAGCAAGAAAAGGGGAAGAGGTCAAGCCAGAAGGACTAGTGGAAGACCCTATGTAGGCCGAAATGAAGATGCAAAGAAAAGTGAAGAAGCTGGCACTAGTCAAAATCAAAGAGGAGATAATACCTACCACTCTCATGACCAGAATAATGGTGAGCAAAGAAGAAAAGGAAGAGGAAGATTTGGACAAGGACTTGGAAGAGGAGGTTTCAGAGGAACCTGCTTCCAATGTGGAGAAGAAGGGAATCGAGCATATGAGTGTCCACAACATCAAGGAAGGACAAATAGAAGACCTGAATGTAATGCATGAGTTACACATGTAGATGAAGATGCGCAATCTGAGATTTCTGAAGATGCTGAAAAGGGAGAAACCCTAGTGGTCAGAAGAACCTTGTTGAATGAGGAGAAAGAACTAAATCATAGGAAGAGTTTATTCCGCACAAGGTGCAAATGTGAAGGTAAGTGTTGTGATATTATTATTGACAGTGGAAGCATTGATAATATTGTTTTAGAGGAGATGGTTGACAAGTTGAAGTTGACAACAAGAAAGCATCCACATCCATATCAGATTGCATGGTTGCAGAAGGACCACAGAGCTTTGGTCAATGAGTAGTGTTTAGTGAAGTTCAAGATTGGAGACTACCATGACGAGGTGCTGTGTGATATCATACTAATGGATGCATGTCATATGCTATTGGGGAGGCCATGGTAGTATGATAGAAGTGCTAGCCATGATGGCCGTGTGAACACATATTCCCTAACAAAGGATGGAGTTCGTCATAAATTGAAGCCCTTGAAGGAAGTGGAAGAAAAGGTATGTAGCACTGCCAGAATTTGCTTGGTAGATGGTAGAAAATGTTTAGAGGGTATGAAGCATGAGCGTCATTGCTTTGCATTAATCCCTAAGATTAGTTAGAAGAAATGTGAAGATGTACCAGTAGAAGTCTCAGTTATGTTGGAATAATTTTAGGATATTATCTCTGATAATGTACCAGAAGGTTTACCACCAATAAGGAAGATAAGTCATCAAATGGATTTGATATTAGGAGCTAGTTTGCTAAATAAGGCAGCCCACAGAATGACTCCAGTAGAGAATAAAGAGTTAAACAGATAGGTCCACGAGTTGTTAAGGAAGGGACTAATAAGGGAGAGCCTAAGTCCATGTGTGGTACCTGTAGTACTAACACCAAAGAAAGATGGAGAGTGGAGAATGTGTACATGTTGGTCATGATGTTAGTCATTCACAAACATAGAATAAAAGTTACACAACAACCTTTACTCATCTTGAAAGATACGATGAATTCAGAGAATTCATGATCCCAAGTCTCCGTTGATTAGGTCTTAATCTACTGACGTTACTCAGTGGTTGATGTGTGTTGCTGTTTTCCATTCAGGGGCCTTACGTGTTTCTGCAAAGTTCATCATCATCATCCAAATATCCTGCTCTGGATGTTTGCTCTACATAAATCTCCAACAATTCTACCTCTGCACTGTGAATTTAGTCAAATAATGTGCCTATAGGCTGATATTTGCATGATTTCTACCATTATTTATGATTCTTTGCATGATATTTTCAATACTACATGCATTTAACTCAAATATGCTAATGATTTTTAGTTACCTACGGGATTTCAGCATATTTCTCTGTTCTGCTTGTTATTTATCATGATTTGCAGTTATGATGATGAATTTATGAAATTTAAAAAAGGAAAAGAGTTAAAGAATGAGATTCCCAAAACTACTTGACTTAGATCATTGATCCACATACAAGCTCCCATACATGCAATGAAAAGAAGGAAACTAGAATCATACTTCACCAGGACATTCCACAAATCCGCATGATCTAGTGCAAATCTTCAAAGGAAAAGTTGACAACAACATGTAATGAAATGAAAGCGCTTCCAGTTGAACACAGCATTCACCAGTACATATCCAGAAATCAACAAGAAGATTACGTAAAATTTACAATCAGGATGTAATCTGAAACTTCATATCCATTCAGTATGCTCAAGAACAGGTACATTTACAGTGATCTAAAGAAAGAACCTTGACATTTCAACAATTCTATCCTCATTAGTCTCAGTAATCCGATCTCCTAATTGATTCTACAGTAATTGGCTTTAATGCGCCAGATGCGTCTGTGTATATTCCTTAATGTATTCCCCTTTGATGTCTCAGGCTCTGGCCTTTATATAGAGCAAATGCCAGAAAACAGTTACAATGATCCAAGGATCAGGATCCTCTCATAATAATCAATCGGTCCAGATGAAAGGCACATGCTTCGCTAGTTGGCAAATGTACAGCTGGCACAGAATATTCCAGCATCTTTGATTTGATTCGGTCTCCAGCTGGCGAACAGCATATTTGACAATATCCTCCTCATTTCTGGTTCATGTTGCCTCCATGCACAACCATACAATGCTTAGCTTCGGCAGCAGCTCTAACAGCTTCATGACTTCCTGCAAGTAAACAGACAAACATTAAGTTCATCATCATGTGGATAAACAACAGGAATTTAAACATTTGATTAAACAAGCCTCCAAAATGTGCAGCTATAGGCAATCAAGCTTCAAATCGATGGAAAATTATGCACTAAATGCATAAACAGCATCAAAACACTCGGGTCAACCATTGTTGACTGGAAATCAGCAATCGGGTCTTCAAATTTCCATCGCTTCATGTTTTCCCACCCATTTTCTGTATATCGGGTTCAAATATGATCATGCATATACATCACAAAATATACAAGGAATCAATCGCTTTTAACAAATTATTTCAAATCTGGCTTTGCATGCTCTGTTTGTATGTTTCGGGTCATCATCATATTCGCATCGGTGTGACCACATATGATCGGGATGACAAAATTAGACTTGGCCGATGGCAACAGTTATACCGACGCCAAAAATCATGATGATGCCCAACTCTATGTCTTCTATCTAGCTGCAGGATATCATGAAATATGATGCTCCTCCCTTCCGAATGCTCTGATGAAAAGCACATCAGGATGTTTCGCTTCTGCATATTGGGGAAAGAAAGACATCATCGTCATCATCATGTCGAAGGAAAATAGGAGGATTTGGAATATGATCCTGTTGCTGAGGAAAGGAATATGATGGTGACGTCATCGTCATATTCGGGCTTCATTAAAATGCAAAAGATGACGTCACCGTCATGTTTCGTTAAGATCAGGGGATAAATGTAATATCGGGTCACCTTAGGAAGATGATCAGGTGGATGACTGTAATATGACCCCTTTTGCGGCCAAGGTAACCCTCTCGAAAGATCAGGATGATGATGATCATCATCATCATATCCGCACTAGGTGATTTAAAATATGATCCTGCTAAATGTCCAGATGATGTCATCAGGATATCCGGGGCTTTTGTTAATCTTAGAACATGACGTCATCGTCATATTCGCGAACAGGATCATGCCTTGGAAAATATCCTGCCGAAGGAGAGATGTGATGGTGATGTCATCCTGATATTTGCTTCTTCGTTTATCAGGTCGGGATGACATCATCAGGATATTTGCAAAAGGTTATATTTCTCGGCAGGAGGACATTACGAAATATCGGGTTACAAATAAGATCATGATGATCTTGACAACATGACTTAGGCATGGAATATCACCCTCCCTTCCGAAAGATAGGGTGATCATCATGATTGTGCAAAAGGAGATCAGGAGGATATGAAATATGATCCTGCCTTGAAAGATCAGGATGATGATGATCACCAGGACTTTGACATGCGCATGCAAATTATGCAGATGGTGGATTTTCTAAGTAGGGTGATATTATAATATCAGCATGATATTATAATATCGGGTGATGTTAAAATATCATGATGCTCGCGATGTGCCCAAGGTCATTTGATGGGTAAAACACACTATCACTTAAGATTGACGTCCGGATATTGGGACTGCATGATTTTTATCGGGTGATAGCCCAAGATCATGATGATGACCTTTCGCGATACAAAAGACCGCTCGACGGGGAAAACTTACTATGACTTAAAGTTGACGTTCGGATATTTTGACCTCAGGATATTATCAGGGGGTGTTTCAAATATGATGATGATGTTCTTCATACAGCAAAACTGAGTTTATAAAATATGACCCCTTTTCTTGCGAATATCAGGTTTGACCAAAACTTTGACCGTGCATAACTCCCTCATATGGACGAATTTTCAAGTGATGTAAAAGGCAAACCTGCATGGAATTTCAAGCTCTTTCTAACTATGAGGTCATAGAAACAAAATATGAACTTTGACAAACTGACCTCATGATGATGACCTACCTCATCCAATATCATGATGATGATGCACTTGACCTATTTTTACCAAACCGCCAGAAAGCAGACAACACAAGCCAAGCCAAAAGTTGGGTCCCTGTTTTGATAATGCAAAATGGGGCATGTTGTGTAACCACACAACAGTACAGATTCTTGAACCATAAATAAGATTATGATCAAGTACAGGTTTCCATTGCTAAGAATGGATGACATAATGGATTGTTTGAGTGGAGCCAAGTACTGCATGAAGATTGACCTAAAGAGTGGCTATCACCAGATCTGAATTAGAGAAGGACATGAATGGAAGACAACCTTCAAGATAAAGGAGGGTTTGTATGAGTGGTTAGTCATGCCATTTGGGCTAACCAATGCACCGAGCACATCCATGTGGCTCATGAATGAGGTATTGAAAAAAAATTTGGGAAGTTTTGTTATTGTTTATTTAGATCATATTTTAATTTTTAGTAAGACTTTGGATGAGCATCTGATGCATATTAGAAGAGTTTTAGAGAAGCTAAGGAAGGAGAAGTTGCTAATTAATCTGAGGAAATGTAGTTTTACAAAGGAGTTAGTATACCTAGGATTTGTTGTCTCAGAGGAAGGTCTTAAGATGGACCCAGAGAAGGTGAGAGCTATCCTTGAATGGCCTACACCAAAGAGTGCCACAGATGTACGATCTTTTCATGGTCTGGCAAGTTTTTATAGAAAGTTCATCAGAAATTTTAGTAGTATTTGTGCACCCCTAATAGAGACAATGAGAGGGGATAGAAAAGAGTTTAGATGGACTAAAGGAGTAGACAAAATCTTTGATACATTGAAGCAGAAAGTTACAGAGCAACCTGTTTTGGCACTTCCAGATTTCAATAAAGTATTTTAGGTAGACTGTGATGCTAGTGGTAGTGCTATAGGAGTTGTTTTGATTTAAGAACGTAAGCCCATTACCTATTCTAGTGAGAATCTTAATGATGCCAAGAAAAAGTATTCAATTTATGATCAGGAATTTTATGCTATAGTTCAGGTTTTTAAGAAATGGAGACATTAATTGTTGGCAAAAGAGTTTGTTTTATATACTGATCATCAGGATTTATAGTATCTTAATAGCTAAGTAAAGTTGAATCAAAGGCACTTAAAATAGGTTAAGTTTTTGTAGAGTTATACCTTTGTTTTGAAGCATAGGAGTGGGAAGTCCAACAGGGTTGCAGAAGCCTTGAGCAGAAGGCAAATTTTGTTGACAAAAATGAAGATAGAGGTTGTTGGGTTTGATGAGCTCAAGAGTTTGTATCCAAAAGATCCAGATTTTGTAGAGGCCTGGAAAGTTGGTTTGGAGCCTATTACTTTGGACAGGATAAAATGGTTGGATTTCATTATCCAAGATGGCATGTTGTTTAGAGGAAGCCAGGTGTGCATTCCAAGGAGTTCCATGAGAGAGAACTTGATTAATGAGAAGCATAGTGGGGGATTGGCTGGACACTTTGGTTGAGATAAAACCATTGCTATTGTTGCTGAAAATTATCATTGGCCATAGTTGCAATAGGATGTGAGGAAATTTGTGCAGAGTTGCAGATTGTGTCAGATGGCGAAAGGAGCGAGTTAGAATACAGGTCTATATCAGCCATTACCTGTACCAGAGAAGCCATGGGATGATATTAGTATGGATTTTGTTCTTGGTTTACCAAGGACATAGAGAGGACATGATTTTATTTTTGTGGTGGTGGACAAATTCTTAAAGATGGCACATTTTATTCTTTGCAAGAAGACTAATGATGTTGTTCATATTGCAGAGTTATTTTTTAGGGAGGTGGTGAGATTACATGGCCTACCAAAGAGCATAGTTTCATATTGAGATACCATGTTTGTTGGTTATTTCTAGAGGACATTATGGAAGAAGTTGAAGACAGATTTGAAGTTTAGTTATGCACACCATCCATAGACTAATGGACAAATGGAAGTGGTGAATATGAGTCTGGGTAACCTGCTACAATGCTTAGTATGGCTAAACCCAATGGATGGGTTTTGATTTTACCATAGACAAAATTTGCTTAGAACAATTCTATCAATAGGAATACTGGTAAACCACCATTCTAGATTATATATGGCAATAGCCTGAGAAATGCTTCTGAGTTAAGGAAGTTAGACAAAGGAGAAAAGATAGGTGCTGAAGCTGAAGACTTTGCAGAACATCTAAAGAATTTGCATGAAGAGGTGAGAAAGCACATTAATAAGATGAATATTTAGTACAAGGCTAAGGTAGATCAGAAGAAGAGATATAAGGAGTTCCAGGTAGGAGATGAAGTCATGGTTCACTTGAGAAAAGAAAGGTTCCTAATTGGAACATACAATAAGTTAAAAATGAAGAAATTTGGACCATGCAGAATCCTGAAGAAGCATGATTCAGGAAATACATATGAGGTAGAGCTGCCGAGTGGGATCAATATTTCCCCTATTTTTAACATTGCTAATTTATCATAATATCATGAATGTGGAATAGTGGATGGACCAACAGAAGCACAGTGGAGTATTCTAGCATCTACTTCAATGGAGGAGATAGAAGAGATCTTGGATAGCTGTGTGGGAAGAAGTACTTGAAACAGGCAATATGAAGAATATCTAGTAAAATGGAAAGGAAGGCCTATTGAATATTCTTCTTGGTTGTCTAATGCAAAGGTTGACCATTTGGGTTTTTCTCACACAAACATCTGAGACATGACAAGGTCACTTCTCAAATTACCTTGGGTGTCTGATGTAGGAGCATCCAGTGGTGTAAGGGCAATCTTGCATCACCCATAAAGAATTTAATTTAAAATTATTGTAGTTGTTTTAATTTGTTTCCATAATTAATGTTTCTGGTTCCATAATATCTAGAATAATGATGTAGGACTTTCAATTTTTCCAAAACTGCTAAAAATAGCAGCCTGCCTATTTTGGAAAGTGTATCTGCCATTTTAGGAAAGTTTGCATTTGGGCACAAATTGAAGAAAAAACTTATAGAAAGTTACATAATGAAAATATTAGACCTTTGGTTGAGGAATCAGGCAAAGATCATTTTTGAGCTAAAAGATATTAAAGTTTTTATTTTTTGAAAAGTTTTTATTTTCTGAAAAGCCCCTGAAAATTTTTTAAATGAGATATGAGGCACTAAAACATCCTATAACATCCCAAATAGTTGACGGAAATCTATTTATGAATTTTTGGCATGACATTTCACATCGTGACCTTTCTGCTGCTTAAAATGGTTCATCAATCGGATACCCGGGTCAAAAGTTATGCTTCCCGGAAGTTGACCTACTTTTGGAGGGATTTGCAAATTTTGAAATTTAGCTGGAGGCTACCAAAAAGTGCTATTTATGACTATTTTGGGAACCCTGGGTAGTAGTAGAGTTAAGGGAGCAAGTATGGAGTCGAGAATAGGTGGGAAAATAGAAACCCTAGTTGATTTGGGGTTACAGAAGGTACGAGATTCCAGAGCTTGGTGAGGTGTAGCTGTAGTGTGTTGTAGCTTGTGGAGGATTGATTCCTCGGAATGTAATTGAGCTTCTGTAATGTAATGAGTTGCCTTGATCAATAAAGAAATATTCTATTTCCTATATCCTATTTATGTTGTGTGTTTTATGATCTACCCCCTTCATCACTTCCAAAATCATATCAAGTACTTTTTACACATTCTCAATCTTACCCTCAAAACTAGAAGGTAAAATATCATCTTGTGGAGAAATGTGGACCATTAGAACTCAAACTCTGTCTCTGTCAAACTTTGTCAAACACTATGTCGATACTTAGTAGCTTGTAGCTAACCTTTTGGTGGACTTTAGATCTCCTAACTCTGGAATAAGGTACTCCATATAGGTGTTTACAACACTTCAAAACTACATAACAAAATACTTATCTGTGGAGGAATGCGGACCATTGCACTATGCCATGTTCACTATTCCTGCTATACTTTTGCTTACCCAAACTTAGACATTTCTTCAAGATGACTTCTAGAGGAAGTTAGGACATAATCTCCAAGGCATAATACTATCAAACAATTGGGAACATCATACCTAAACTGCATTACTAAATCATCATCTACGGAGGCATACTATCTAGCTAACTATCCTCTATTCTGCATACTTTCCATACTTAGCCATTTACTGTCAACCGAACCTGGAATCTAACATGTTCTTCTGCAAATATCTCTTCCTATCATGGTGATAGGATCTCTAAGCCTTGTTGCCATCAATGACAACATACAGATCCATACCGGAGCAGTGTCTCTTGCCAACACCTTGATCCTCCAAAATCAATTCATCCTTGACCTTTTCTATATCAGATTTTGTCACCAACTCAATGTCATTTCCTTCCAAGTTCATTTTACTCTTCAAGTTTGTTGTCTTGGTACCTTCAAATTCTAGAATGGCTGCAACCTCTATGCATTCTTCTTCTTTTACCATCATCACCTCAACTTTCTTGGTTTCTTCACCATCTTACTTCATCAACAAAGATTCTATTGTCTTCACATCTAGTTTTAATGCTCCCACTTGTCTTCTTCTCTGAATAATCTTTTGAATAGGCTATGAGATCTTCTTCTTGACTGGTAGATGCCAACTTTCCTCTTGGTTTGTTAATTACTACAACTCAACCTTCCATCTCTCTTCCATCCTTTCTCTAACCTCTTTTAGTTGTTCCATAGCCTACCTCAGCTCTTTTATCTCTTAGTCAATTTCCATTTGTTTTTCCTTTTCTTTTTCCTCTTTTTTCCTTTCTTGTTTCTTCTTTTGTGAACCCTCAGCCTCCAATTATCTCCTTAACACATCCATTCTTCTATTTATTCAAGAAAGTCTCTTTCACCTTGCTTCTCCTTGTCTTTGTGACACCTCACCTAGGTTTACTATTTTCTTCACTACCTAGTCTCTTGGCATCCAGGTTCTTTCTTCAACCTGTAAAAAAACAACACACACAACTTTCTGGCATTATTTGATCTTCAAAATGTCTTCAACAACAAAGATATTCAAACCAACCCCTTACATCAAGTTTCTCAAGCATATTTAAACTTGTCTAACCAAAAACCAATAGCTATGTAACTAACTTTTGAACTACTTGACCCTTCAACTTCCACTTTTTACATTTTTTGCATATGCCCATGACAACTTTTTGCAAGATTTACAAAATATGACAACTTAACTACAACCAACCCAAAGATGACTTAAAACATTAGAAAGGTGTTCTATTATGGCCTTATTTCACCAAATAAGATTCAAATCACCTAAAACCTATAACAAGACCTCATTTGACCATATTTACATGATTTGACATGGTGCCCTTGCACCATACACCTAGACTGAAAATAACTCAAGTCCCTTGAGAATTGTACTGCAGCTTGTCCACATCATCTCTTTAATCTACAAAAGCCTTTTCATTTGGTAGTCCTTTCCAATATGTTAAGTATTGAAAACATGCATTGTTCTTTATATTTGTAAACTCTTTGCCCCCTAGAAATTGCTCCAAGTGTAGAGATATGTCTAATGGATGATCCTTGGCTACTTTCTCACTTGAAAACATCATTAAACCTACATCAATATTCTACTTCATCTTGAATCTAGGTTTACCCTTCCTTAAGGCTGCAATCACAACAAGAAAATAGTGTATTCCATTCTCCTTCCCATTAAATGCATGCTTAAACTTATCCACCTTGCTCAGTAAATCATCCTTAAGTTTTTCACCTTTGTTTCCCATCTCTTTTATTTGATATTTCACCCCTATGACTATTGCTTTATTAGGTTCACTAACCTTTGATGTGACAAACACTGAAAGACCATTATCCTCTTTAGAAAACAATGAAGAAAACACCATTTCAACATGCCTTTGAAGCCAACCTTGATCCTCCAAAATCAATTCATCCTTGATATTTTGTATATCAGATTTTGTCACCAACTCAATGTCATTTCCTTCCAAGTTCATTTTACTCTTCAAGTTTGTTGTCTTGGTACCTTCAAATTCTAGAATCACTGCAACCTCCATGTATTCTTCTTCTTTTACCATCATCACCTCAGCTTTCTTAGTTTGTTCACCATCTTGCTTCATCAACAAACATTCTATTGTCTTCACATCTAGTTTTAATACTCCCACTTGTCTTCTTCTCTGAATAATCTTTTGAATAGGCCATGAGATCTTCTTCTTGATTGGTAGATGCCAACTTGACTCTTGGTTTGTTAATTTCTACAACTCAACCTTCCATCTCTTTTCCATCCTTTCTCTCATCTCTTTTATTTATTCCATAGCCTACCTTATCTCTTTTATCTCTTGGTCAATTTCCATTTGTTTTGCCTTTTCTTTTTCCTTCATCTCTTTTTCCTCTTTTTGCCTTTCTTGTTTCTTCTTTTGTGAACCCTCAGCCTGCAATTATCTCCTCAACACATCCATTCTTCTCTTTATTCAAGCAAGTCTCTTTCACCTTTCTTCTCCTTGTCTCTATGACACCTCACCTAGGTTTCCTCTTTTCTTCACTACCTAGTCTATTGGCATCCAAGTTCTTTCTTCAACCTGCAAAAAGACAACACACAGAAACACACAACTTTCCTTTCCCAAAGTCTTCTAGCTCTGATACCACTTGATGCAAATCCAGGAGGAATCACTCAAAAAAACACAATACAAGCAATTTGGAATAGTCTTTCCATCTTCAAAATCCCAATTTGGTGGCCCTTCCTACAATCCTTCATCTTGCCTTGTAGCCCTTAGAACATGGTTTTTCTAGCATATCTTTTGGAGAAGGTTGCAAACCCATAAACCAATCACCTTTTTGGATACCCTTTATTGAGTACTTCAACATATCAAAAACTTAGATAGGGTTGTTTTGAAACCCCTAAGCGAAAAATTAATTGTCCTTTGTTTTCCAGGCCTAATTAGGCCATATTTACAAAGCAATTATATGAAAACTAAAACCCACACTACAAAACTCTATCTGAAGGCCTCAACTAGGTTACAAAAGGTCTAAATCAATGATTTTTGTCAACTAGAATACCCACAAACTCACCAAACTTCAAAACCCTTACTTAGGCCTATTTAGGCTTGTTCACAAGAGGGTTTATTGAATCTCTATACTCTAGACCACAAACCACTTCAAAAACACCTCAGACACATCATTATGGGTCTGAACATGCTTTATTAATCATCTCCCATCATTTACCAATGCATTTTGCTCAAACTCCAACTCTTAGCCACCATTCTTTGCTTATAACATGGATCAAATCAACTAGGGCATCACTCAAACTTCATCAAACTGCCTACCCTGCTCCTGCAAAACACATAAACACAACAACTACACCTAAATATGCCATTTCACCAAGTTATAGTATTTTTCAATGGTAGCAAGTACTCCAAATTACATTTGTGTCATTCAAGCCCAAAAACCCTAGGTTAACAGGCAGTTTTTAGTAAAAATTCCATAACTTTCTCAAAACATGATAAAATTGATGAAACTAATGCCAAATGAAAGAAGATTCATAGAAATATCAAACATAAGTGGTTTCACATCCTTATCAGGCCATACAAGTCCATACTAGCCTTGGGCACAATGAAAAAATAGTCAAAATTTAGAAAAAACTAATTTTTCTCTTACATTAATTGATCTTCAAAATGTCTTCAACAACAAAGATCTTAAAACCAACCCCTTACATCAAGTTTCTCAAGCATATTTAAACTTGTCTAACCAAAAACCAACAGCTACAACTAACTTTTGAACTACAACCTCCACTTTTTATATTTTTTGCATTTTGCCCATGACAACTTTTTGCAAGATTTACAAAATATGACAACTTAACTACAACCAACCCAAAGATGACTTGAAACATTAGAAACATGGTCTATTATGATCTTATTTCACCAAATAAGACTCAAATCACCTAAAAACTATCACAAGACCTCATTTGACCATATTTACATGATTTGACATGGTGCCCCTACACCATGTTGCCGTCAATGACAAAGGGGGAGATTGTTGCAAGTATGCGCCTAACCAGTGTTGTCATTGATGTCAACTATGCCCTTATCTTGTTACTTGCATGTAATGAGTTAGATGATTTATACTTACCTATGTAATTGATTCTGATGCTGAGGATATTGAGAAAATTAGCTCCTCCGATAAAAACAGTGAGTTGCAGTGGAAACAATGTATTACATATAGAAGAATAGTCTAGAAGATTGCTCTACATTTCCTATAGGATGAATATATTTATCTGAAGATTGAAAGTTATTTAGAGGCATGTTTGAAGATGCCACATTCCAAGTTTGAGCCTCCGGTATAAAGATTTGAGTGAGATATGTTCTCTAGAGAGAAAATTGCTTTTCCTGTGGGTGATCCCACAATAGTGCATTACACTTTTTGGCCAAAGTTGACATTGAAATGAACATCTTGAAAAAAATCTTCATTTTTGGACATCTATAGTTGCTAAACTGTGAGAAATTTGAAGATGATGTAAACTAATGATTTGTCACATTTTTTCTGTAAATTCTAAATATATTTTTTTAAAACTTTTTGGAATCAAATTATATTTCCTTTTCCATCTCCTTTAATAACTAGTTTTTAATAATAAACAACATTTTTAAAAAGTGACGTGTACTATGTAAAACTTAACTTTTTTTTCTATGAAGGATAAAATTCTAATTTATTCGAATGTAAATTTTTAACTACAATATCTAGAGGATGAATTTGGTTTCATAATGTTTTATTGAATATTTTTCTTTTAATTAACTTTTGAAGTCAAATCAATTACAATTTAGACATAGGTGTACTGTGTAAAGCATTATTTTTTTTGTATGTATCAAAATTCAAATATTTTTTTTGTTGGAATAAGGACATCAATACCTAGAGGACATGTATCTTTTAGAATTTATTTTTCTATATTTTCCTATTTTTTCATATGTATGAAACAAAGACCTTGATGTTCATTAAGAAACCTACATTCACAAGAAATAAAAAATGAATATAATAATCAAATTAAATATTTTTAAAATTATACTTTTTAAGAAGCTTAAAATAAGGACTACATATTTACAAAACATAAAATTTTAAATGAATTCATTTGATCCCCCAAAAGCTAAATCAAAAGTGGTTTTTTATCAGCATTTTGATAGGTGTAGAGGAGACTCCATGATAGTGATTTTTTTAGTAGCTAATATTCACCAATTGGCTAATAGTTCAAATTGGGCATTCAGAATTTGGCTAATAGTACAAGATGTAAGGTGACCTATATCACCACATTTTTACAAAATTTTATTTTAGTCCTAGTTAAATCACTAGAACATTTATTTTATTAAACTTTTAAACTCAAAAATTTGCCACGATAGTTAATACCTAATTAAATCATATTCACTTAAATTTTATAAGTTATAGTAGAAAATGAAACTAATTCACCAATAATATTATATAATTATTGGTTACTTTAGGGCCATATCACCAATTTTTAATTACCATCATTGATTTTATTTATAATATAATGGCTAGGGTTGTATTCCATGGGTTAAAATGTACCCACAGAGCTCCAATGCCCATTGAGCCAAAAATTGTATTTGTTGCAAGTATGGGACTAACTGGTGTTGTCATTGATGTCAACATACTCCTATTGCATTGATGATAAGGATTGGATGAGCTGTGTGCTGAGGATATTGAGAAAACTAGTCCTAATTAGGAATACAAGAGAATAGTGAAGACAGTAAGGTGAAGATCCTAGTTAAGATGAAGATCAGAGGATCAGCTTCAAAAGGCTTGTAGATATGTGTCTTGAGATGATCCAGAAAATATTTTAGAGGTCCGTATAAAGATCTAAAGAAATTATGGCCACTTAAGTAAAACCGGTTCTAGCAAGTGTTCAGAGGTGATAGAGTGACACAGATAGGTCCGACAAGATCCAGAAATGCAATATCTTGTTCTGCAGATTTGAGGGAGTGTTTAGGAAGTCAATGTCAATTAACAACTCAATTGGTTCATGGTCTAAATGTCTGCAAGGATCTATTCCATTGTGACAGTAATGACAGACTGCATTCTTGAGGTTCTGAATGAAGGAGAGAAGGATTTTAGTAAGCAGATGTAGTGTGGATGTTCTTTGTGATTCAGGCAAGCTTGTGGAGGTCTTTGGATCATATCTAGTTTGTGTTGGTGGTCCGCATTAGAGTTTGAGCTTGTAATTGAAAAATTACTTCCAGATGATGGTGTTCTTCCTAAGTCTGGCTAACTGGATGAGTTACACATCCTGTGGATGATCTTGAAGATGTTGTGTGAAGATTGGCATGTTCCTAGAAGAACATTGAAGTCTCTGATCTATGTGGCCGACAGTGTGTTGATCCGCATGAAGTCTTTTGTAATTAGTCATGATGTATTTATGTATTTGCTTTGTAATTTTTTCTGACTTAGATGATTATTCCTAAGTCAATGTCTTGTATAAATAAGGAGTTGCAAAGTCATTTCAAAGGCATCTAGCGGTGATGAGAGTGTGGTAAAGAGTAGAGGAGTGAAAGGTAGAGAAAAAGTATTGGGCTTAAATGGAACTGATTCAAGCATGGTGAAGATGCTATTCTCCAATTCAGTTATGTGATACTTATTATTCTATAGACAATGTGTCTCTTGTAGGCAGTGAGCCTCTTGTGAGTGGTGTGCTTAGGAAGTGAGCCCTAATTGGCATGTGCCATTTTGTTCTTTCTATTCTTCTAGCAAATAATGCAATCTTGGGTTAGTCACCCTGTGGTTTTTCCCTTAACTAGGTTTTCCACATCAAAATATTGGTGTCTTGTGTGTTAATGTGTTTTTGCTCTTAATTTAATGCATCATGTTTCCATGATTAATTTATTATTATGCTCCTGAATCACAAAGTGGATTTAAGTTTTTAATTGGAAGAAAGTTTTAGACAACTAATTCACCCCCGCTCAGTTGTCTATCCTGAATTTAACAATTGGTATTAGAGCTAAGTTCCTCTAAAAGAGCTTAATCACTTGTGGAGATCCAAGATGTCGTCCTACAAGAAGGATAGTCTGAAGTTTGATGGAACCAATTTTACTCTTTGGAAAAATCACATGCAATGTCACTTGCAATGTATGGGAATGTAGTATTGGACCATGGCTTCAATGAAGTATACTCCTTAGAATGGCCCAAAAAATGCAAATGAAATCACAGATGTTGAAAACAATCTGTAGACTAAAGAAGCTCTTCTAAGTACCTTGTCTGATTCAAAGCTGACAAATGTTGTTGACGTACAAACTGCTTTTGAGATTTGGGAAAAACTGGAACTTTTACATGAAGGAGACAAGTATGTTAAATGTGCAAGGCTACAGAGTCTAAAAGTAAAATTTAAAAATCTGAAGATGAGAGAAGATGAAAATATCACTACTTTTATGCCAAGAGTAAATGAGCTTGTTTGTGGCATTAAATGTTCTAGTGGAGTCTTGGATGAAGATGAGATTGTTGGCAAAGTTCTTAGATCCCTACCTGCTTCTTATAAATACAAGGTTGCTGCCATTGAAAAATTTAGAGCCCATTCAGGTGTTGCAAGAGATCAATTGGTTGGTAAATTGGCTGCATTTGAATTGACTGAGTTTGGAGATGCCCCCCCAAGACTGAATCTACATTCAAAGCTAGTGTCTCTGTAAAAGAAAAACAAAGGTTTGATCTCAGAGAGAACTCTTCAAGGAAACTTTCATGGTATGAAAAAGAAAGAAAAGAACTGGAAGAAGATGAAGCAGAAGCTACTCAACTTGAAGCCCTTATTGCAAAAAGACTGCCAAGAGGATCTGGTAAGTATGAAGGAAAACTACCTTTTAAATGTTTTAACTACAATAAGATTGGTCATTTTGCCTCAAGGTGTCCGAAAAGATTTTTAAGGTCAAATCCTAACAAATCAAGGTTCCAAAATAAGTGTTACTATGTCCATGAAGATGACAATGAAGGAGTAATAGATGATGAATCAAAATCCAGAAACAAATCTAGAAGTGACTGGGTGTTTATTGCCATCAAAGAGGAAGACCCAATGCCCTCTAAATATGTCAATCATAACATTGTGGAAAGAGCTCAAGTTGCCCAAGTTGAAGAAAAGGATGATTGGGTCATTGATAGTGGTTTCTCCCACCATATGATAGGTGACAAAAATAAGTTCATAGATTTGGAAAGGTATGGAGGAGTGGTAAAATTTGGTGATAATTCTGCTGGCAGAATCAGAGGTAGAGGAACTATTTCTTTTGATGGAAAGAACAAAACTGGTAATGTACTATATGTTGAAGGTTTGAAACACAATCATCTCAGTGTCATACAGTTGGTGGACAAAGGCTATGATCTCTAATTCAAGAATGGAAGATGCAAGATCTTTGAAAGCTCTAAAACAGAGATTGCATCCGGTACTCAAACTAAAGGTAATATCTTCCACTTGGTTGGTACTAGCAAAAGTTGCTTATTTATTCAAATTGATCAGAGTTGGTTGTGGAATAGGAGGATGTGGCATGTGAAGTTTGATAATAGAATCAAGATAAGCAACACTCAGGCTATAAGAGATCTTCCAAAATTGGTGAAACCTACAAATAGTTTGTGCAAAGAATATCAGTTGGGTAAACAAAGAAGAGTCTCATTCAAAAGCAAGGAACAATCTTCTACCAGATTGTTGGACCTAGTTCATACTGATCTATGTGGTCTGGCAAGAATCAAGAGTGTGTAAGGTGATAGATACTTCATGTTATTAATTGATTACTATTCCCAGATGATGTGGGTGACTTTTTTGAAAGAGAAATTAGAAGCTCTTGAGAAATTCAAAATATTCAAGGCTATGGTAGAGAATGCGACCGGATTAAAATTAAAATGTCTAAGGTCTGATAGAGGTGGAGAATTCACATCCGGTGAGTTCATAGAATTTTGTGAGAAGCATGGAATAAGAAGACAATTGTCTACTCCTAGGACTCCACAGCAGAATGGAGTAGTGGAAAGAAAGAACTAGACCATCCAAGAAGCATCTAGAACCATGATGATGGAAGCAAATGTTCCTCAGATCTACTGGAGATAAGCTGTGAGCGCTGCAGTCTACACTCTTAATCAAGTTCAAATTAGAACAAATACCGGTAAGACTCCTTATGAACTCTGGTTTGGCATCACTCCTATGAAAAATTTTAGAGTCTTTGGTAGAAAATGTTACATTAAAAGAGATGAAGATCAAGGCAAATTTGATGCTTGAAGTGATGAAGGAATATTCTTGGGTTATTCTACTCAAAGCAAAGCATACCGATGTTATAACAAGAGACTGAGAAAGATTATAGATAGTACAAATGTGAAGGTTGATGAAGGAATTGAAAAACCCTCAAGGTTTTATGAATATGATGAAGATGATCAGAATGATATTCTAATTCAAGGAGTCCAAGCCCCTTCTGAAATATAGATTCAGACTAATCTGGTAAATCAGGAAGAAGAGATAAGTGTGATTGAACCTGTTCAAGAATCAGAAGTGCAAGAAACTCCCAAAGTTCCCAGGTATGTAAAACTAAACCACTCTAAAGATTAGATCATAGGTGATAAAAGCAAAGGTGTACAAACAAGAAGAAGGATTGCTCAAGATTCAGAAAAGTATTGTCCGATTTCAAAGATTGAACCTAAGATAGTGAATGAAGCTTCCGATGATGAAAACTAGACTAAAGCAATGGACGAAGAGTTGATGAAAATTGAGAAAAATCACACTTGGGATCTTGTTCCCAGACCTAGAAATAAGAATGTGATTGGAACCAAATGGGTCTTCTAGAACAAACTGAATGAAGTTGGTGAAGTATCAAAAATAAAGCCAGATTGGTATGCAAGGGTTACTCTCAAATAGGAGTTGATTTTGAAGAAACTTTTGCTTTGATGGAAAGAATTGAAGCAGTCAGATTGTTTCTTCCCTTTACTACCTTCAAGGATGTCAAAGTATATCAGATGGATGTCAAGTCTGCCTTTCTAAATGGAGACTTGGAAGAAGAAGTATACATTGAGCAACCGGATGGAGTTCAATTGTCTGATCATGGTGATATGGTCTACAAGTTGAAGAAAGCACTGTATGGACTCAAGCAAGCCCCAAGAGCCTAGTATGAAAGATTGGATAAGCATCTTTTGAGGATTGGTTTCAATAAAGGTACTACTGACAGTAATTTGTATTTCAAAATTGATCATGAAAACATCTAGATTGTTGAAGTGTTTGTTGATATCATTTTTTGAGGAAGAGATAGTATGTGCAAAACTTTTACAAATCAAATGAAAAGTGAATTTGAGATGTCCATGCTTGGGGAAATGAATTTCTTCTTGGGTCTACAAATCAGTCAAACAAAGAAAGGAATCTTCATTTCTCAGACCAAATATGTGAAAGAATTGTTGAAGAAATTTGGGATGGAAGACTCAAAACCAATGAGTACTCCCATGGCAATTAGATGTAAATTGAGTAAAGATGATAACTCTCCTAAGGCTGATGAAAAAAGTACATATCAATGATTGGAGGACTATTGTATCTCACTCAAACTAGACCTGACATTATGAATGTTTTTGGTCTTGTTGCTAGATTCCAAGATGATCGTAGAGAATCTCATGTCATGGTAATCAAGAGGATTTTTAGATATCTAAAAGGGACAGTTGAGTATGGATTGTGGTATCCCAAAGATCATGATTTTTCTCTTCATGCATATATAGATGTGGATTGGACAGGAGATGTGGATGACCAGAAAAGTACTAGTGGTGGAGCATTATTTTTGGGGAAGAGATTGGTTTCTTGGCCGAGCAAGAAAGAAGAGGCAATATCTCTGTCTACTACAGAAGTAGAATATATTGCAGCAGCAGGTAGTTGCACTCAAGTTTTGTGGATGAAGCAAATGCTAAGAGATATGAGAGTGAAGTATGAGGAGCCTATCACAATCTTCTGTGATAATTCAAGTGCAATAAATATATCTAAGAATCTGGTGTTGCATTAAAAGACTAAACATATATCCTGCAAGTTTCAATTTTTGAGAGAGAAAGTAAACAAGAATGAAGTCAGATTGGAGTTTGTGCCTTCCAAGGATCAGATTGCAGATATCTTTACTAAACCTCTACCTAAGGACTCTTTTGAGTATCTCAGGGAGAAGTTAGGGGTTATTGCCCCTCTGATGATGAACTAAGGTGCACTGATGTGCATCAGTCCAGTGGATATCACAGTCATATCTTGTGGTCTGGATTGATGATGGGGAGTTGCTACTCAGGGGGAGCAACTGGTATGATTCTAAAGTGTTGAAGTTGCAACTACGTGTCCATTGCCATTGATGTCAAAGGGGGAGAGAAGACATGTGAAAAACAAGTGGTTGCTAATCAAAGGGGGAGCAATAAAGGAAGAGAAGACATGTGAATGGTTGTTGCTGATAGGGGGAGTTGTGATAGAAAGGAAAAGTTCTTGTCTTGATGATTTTTCACATCATATGTTGCCATCAATGACAAAGGGAGAGATTGTTGCAAGTATGGGACTAACTGATGTTGTCATTGATGTCAACATACTCCTACTGCATTGATGACAAGGATTGGATGAGCCGTGTGCTGAGGATATTGAGAAAACTAGTCCTAATCAGGAATAGCGAAGAATAGTGAAGATAGTAATGTGAAGATCCCAGTTAAGATGAAGATCAGAGGATGCGCTTCAAAGGGCTTGTAGATATGTGTATTGAGATGATCCAAAAAATATTTTAGAGGTTTGCATGAAGATCTAAAGAAGTTATGGCCACTTAAGTAAAATCAGTTCTGGCAGGTGTTCAGAGGTGACAGATTGACACAGATAGGTCCTGTGAGATCAGGAAATCCAATATCCTATTCTATGGATTTGAGGGAGTGTTTAGGAAGTTAATGTGAATTAACAACTCAATTGGTTCATGGTATGGAGATCCACAAGCATCTATTCTATTGTGACAGTAATGACAGACTGTGTTCTTGAGGTTATGGATGAAGGAGAGAAGGATTTCAGTAAGTAGATGTAGTGTGGATGTTCTTTGTGATTCAGGCAAGCTTGTGGAGGTATTTGGATCATGTCCAATTTGTGTTGGTGGTCAGCATTAGAGTTTGAGGTCACAATTGAAGAATTACTTCCAGATGATGGTGTTCTTCCTAAGTCTGGCCGACCGAATGAGTTACACATCCTGTGGGTGATCTTGAAGATGTTGTGTGAAGATTGGCATGTTCTTAGAAGAAGATTGAAGTCTGAGATCTCTGTGACTGATAGTGTGTTGATCCATGTGAAGTCTTTTGTAATTAGTCATGATGTATTTATGTATTTGCTTTTTAATGTTTGCCAACTTAGATGATTATTCCTAAGTCGATGTCTTGTATAAATAAGGAGTTGCAAAGTCATTTCAAAGGCATCTGGCGGTGATGAGAGTGTGGTAAAGAGTAGAGGAGTGAAAGACAGAGCAAAAGTATTGGGCTTAAATGGAACTGATTCAAGCATGGTGAAGATGATATTCTCCAGTTCAAGTATGTGATACTTATTATTCTGTAGACAATGTGTCTCTTGTAAGTAGTGAGCCTCTTATGAGTAGTGTGCTCGAGTAGTGAGCCCTAATTAGCATGTGCCATTTTGTTCTTTCTATTCTTCTAACAGAGAATACAATCTTGAGTTAGTCACCCCATGGTTTTTCCCTTAACTGGGTTTTCCACGTCAAAATCTTGGTGTCTTGTGTGTTAATGTGTTTCTGCTCATAATTTAATGCATTATTTTTCCATGATTAATTTATTATTATGCTCCTAAAACACAAAGTCAATTTAAGTGTTTAATTGGAAGAAAGTTTTAGACAACCGATTCACCCCCCCTCTCAGTTGTCTATCCTGAATCTAACAGTATTTGGGTTGTTGATCTCAATTTATAATCTAACAGCTAGAGTTAAATTCCATGAGCCAAAATATACCCACAAAGCTCCAATTCCCATGGGGCCTAAAATTGCATTTGGGACATTGATCTCAATTGAGATCAACTACCCAAATATAATTTCAGGCCCCATGGGAATTGGAGCTTTGTGGGTACATTTTGACCCACAAAATAGCACCCAAACTGTTAGATTATAAATAAAATCAATGGTGGTGAAAAAGAATTCAGGACCAATTTAAAATATTCATTATTTAATTTAAAATATTAAGGAATTAAGGAATTCTAGACAAGAGCACTATGATGGAAACAGGTTGTCATTGATGTCAAAAAGGTTCATCAAGAATGTGCTTGATTAAGATGTCTTGATATTGTTTGTAGGATGATGTCATGATGCAACATGTTCTCAAGATGCTTATGTTATGTTTTTGTGTTCACAAGAGGACTTGTTTGTGTTGGACTTATATTCTTGATCTTCACAAGTTTGGCCTTCATGGTGTTTTTGAAGTTGATCAAGATGCAATTCTTCATATTATGTTCTCAAGAGAACGTACAATGTGTCTTCATATGTCCTTTGGTAAGTGAGGTCACAAGGTGACTTGTTTGGGGTTGTCAAGTGTTGACAAATGTTCATCATCCATGGTTATGCAGTGTGAAATGATGACCTTCATAGTAAGTGTGTTTGTACTTTAGAGGAATTCATTTTTTATCATAGAGGAGTTCATGTCTTCATTAGAATCTTCAAGTGCCTCTTGCTCAGAGCAAAGTTGCTTCAAGTTGTCTGTTGTGATGTAAAGGTTGTTTATTTGGATCATTGCATTAAGGTTTTCTTATGTTGAAATTTGAGGTTTGTCTGATGTCTTTGTAATCTCTGCAGAGGAATTCTTAGCAGATATTTTCTCAAGATGTTCTTTTTTTTTTAAAGGGATCATAGTTATTGAGTATTAAAAATATTCATAAATCCTAACTCAAGGCATATGTTATTTCCTAATCTTCCCGTATCTTTTAAGTTGCACTTTTTTCTCTAAAATTGAGTTCACCTGTTATCATAGGTTAGTCACTTAAATGTGACCTATTGAAGGGTTTTAACACATGTTGACTACTGGCCCCCTTTGCCTCTTCACCTTTTGCATCGGTCTCTATCACAACTGAATAGGCTCCATTTTGAAATAGAGGGTTGTTTTTAAAAATCAGTATGAGCATAAATTTGTAATCAATGATTATGATTTAAATTATAACCTTCTATTCTTGAGCATCTAAATTGAAGTGCATTTAAATGTCACAATATTGAAACTGAAGTTCAAGGATATTTTTAGCCAATTTTAAGGTAGATCTTGTGAGATTTTTTCATGGAGATTTATTTTTTTTAGAACTCCTCACTCGTATGGAAGACCAAAAAGAAGAATGCTTTTTTTTAAGGAAAGAATTTTTTTTATGTTATTTTTGGCATTAAGATTTTTGTCTTCTTTCCTCATCAAAATGTAGAAGGTTTTTGAAAGATAGAAATGATTTTATTTTTCTTAACAAGGCAGTTTGATGAAAGGTCTTTTTGATATTATTTTTATTAAGATTTGTGAAGACAATATTTGTAGATTGGAGAATATTTGTAGAGAAGAAAATTGAAAGGTTTTTTGAATGAAGAGGAATATGAAATAGCATTTCATTATGATTTGATTCTTGGAGGTCTAATATGTAGATTGAAGATATTTTTAAAGAGATGAAGAAGTTGAAGGGGTTTTTACAAAGAGGAGGAAAATTGAATTGGATTAATATTGATTTTTTATTATGCAAATGAAAGGGTATTTTGTTTACATGGGAAAGGCTTCATGAAGATAATTTTTTTTGAAAGAAGAATTATATGCAAGTGATTGAATTTGTTTTGTAGAGAAAGAATATGAAAGGTTTTATGCACACTGAAATTGATATGCATGGTAGTGAATTTGAAGAGACCATTTTTGTAGATGCAAGAATATTAAGGATTGAAATAATTGTAGAGAAAAGACAAAATATGAAAAGTCATCTTGTATATAATGGTTATGCAAGTACATTGAAGTTGTCGTTGAGTGGATTAGCATACAAGGTTGAATATATTTTGCATATCCTCTTGAAGAGAAAATTTAGATGATAAGTTGTGTATGTGATTTGAGTTGATGAGAAGTATGGTGATATGACAGACACATGTGAAAGAAGAAGTGATTTGTATTGAAACAGAGAAACCCTCTGAATTCTTTGTTTTAATCTGAGTTTGTATGTATTAGGGGTTGGTACTCCTTAAAGTTAGTGCTTCTAAACATTGTTGCTAGTGAGGCTTAGTATACCAGTGACGCTTGTAGTTCGGTGAGCCCTGTCAATTGTTAGTGAGACATAATATTCAGCCAGTGAGGCTTTGTAAGAATTTTTTAAAGTTAAGCCAGTGAGGCACTTCATGAGTGGTTTTTTTACCCTGAGAGGGTTTTTCACTCATAATTCTTCTTGTGTTGATGTCTTATATAATTTCTTGTGTTGATGATTTGCATAATTTCATGTGTCCTATATAATTGAAAATTTGGTGAATGTGCTTTTGATAATTGATTCAATTCAGACAAATCTTCTTGATAATTCTAGAGAGGAAATAAAAATTGGTTTTTGTGTATCAACACTGATTCACCCCCCCTCTTAGTGTTGATTGTACTCCTATAATTGGTATCAGAGCCACATTCCCTTTTTGAAGCTTAATTAGCTTGGGTAGGTCCTGTGTGTGGAGTACCATGGGTAAGTGCAAAAGAAATAGAGAGAAGAAAAATGTCAAGTCTCCTATTGATCAAAAGACATCATCTTTATCAAAATTAGATGTTGATAGAAATGTCTCACAAGTTGAGTCAAGTGTTGTATTAGAAGAAAATATTTCAGAAGCTCCTTTCTTTGATGGTTCAGATTTTTCAGTTTGGTGTATGAGAATGCAAATTTATTTATCCTCTTTAGGATATGATGTATGGATGTCTGTTGAGTATGGATATTCTAATTCTAAAAATATCAAAGAAGCTCTTGAATGCAATCATATAGCCAAGAAGGTCATTTTATCTGGTTTATCTAATGATGTTTCTTGTCAAGTTATGCACTATGAAAGAGCCTAGGATATGTGGAAGAAGTTGATAAAAATTTATCAAGGTAGTGCACCTAAAGAAGAAGATAACTTATTATCTAAGAAGAGTGACAATGATAGAAAAATTTCACATGAAAGAGATGAGACTCAATCAGATTTTGAATAAGATCATATTATAAGTGATGAAGAACAAGAATGTGAAATTGACATAGAAGGAGTGCTCATGTGTGCTTTGAGTGAACTCAAGAAATATAAAAAGGATAATCACATATTGGAGGTGCAGCTACAACAAGAAGAAGACTTAAAAAATAAATCTCTTATAGACCTTGAAGATGCTAGAAACCTGATTATAGATTTGAAGAATCAAGCATGTGAATCAGACAAATTGATTGTCATTTTGAAGACAAAAGTTGAGAAAGCTAAGAGGATAGCTGATGAAGCAAAATCTAATTTAGAGGCTAAAAAGGTTGAATGTCAAAAGCTTTAAGGAAAAATAGTTTCTTTAAGTAAAGAACTTGAGGATGTTAGAAAGAAGTTGGAAAAGAATCTCAAATTTGATGAGAGCACCAACAAGTTACATGAGTTGCTTGGTAAACAAAAACTACATGGCAACAATACTAGACTTGGTTATGAAAAGGGTGAGTCCTCTAATGTTAGAGATATTCCTAGAAGAAAAATTGATCAACCTGTTGCTCCTAAAAGAAAAATGAACAATCAAAGAAGAAGAATTGCTCCTATAAGACAATCTTATATTTACAGGTATAACTATTCATTTAATGGTTATTGTTACACTTGTAATCACTTTGGACACAAATCAATTAATTGTAGAAGAAATCAATTTGTCTTAATGTGGAATACTAATGTCATATGTTTCAAGTGTCACTCTCCTGGTCACAAAGCACATAGTTGCAGAAAAGTATCACTTGATTTGATGGGTTGGAAATGGAAAGAGGCAGAAAAGGTTTGGAGGAAGAAAGAACCTATGAATGTATGGAAGCAAAAACAATGCAAAGAGAAGGCAGATTCTAAACTTGTGCATCTTGCACAAGTCTCTTCATTAGTTGCATAACACATGGCATGAAGTTAGGGGGAGTTGTTCATGTTTTATTAATTATTCCCAAGAGGTTTCAAGAAGGAGATCAGTTGAATAGTGATCTTGTCATGTTGATTCTTGTCAGTCTTATGAAATAAAATTTATGATGGTATTGCCAACTAAGTTGATTTTCAGTGTATGACAGTGATTCAGGTGATCTTTGGTTTAGTATGCTTACAAGATGTTGAATGGATGTTTAGATTTTGATAACTTGGTTTATGAATGACCCTATATTCTCTTCATATCATTCTTACAAAAGTTGAGTGTTCTTGAAAGTGAAATTGTGAAGTTTAAAATCAATTAAGATGTTCTCAAGGTGCTCTTTTTAGATGTTTGTTTATCTGAGCTAAGGAGGTTACAAATGGAAGGAATCAATTCATTATCCTTGTCTCTGTATTTGGTTTTGCAAAGTGGTGTTGATGGTGAAAATGGTTTTTTGATGAATAGTCTTGATGGGCTGATTTGGATTATAGAGTCAAGAGGAATTAGTTCTTGTTGATTACAACATATATCAAATTTGACATTGTGTTGCAAAAAGTGTCATGTGCAAGAATAGTTTAGTGGTCTTCATCAAGATAATCTTCATTTCCTTCAAAATGGTGTGTAGAAGTAAATTGGTTGTAGGATGTTTGTCTATATTGGAGGTCTTGGCAAGATCATCTCTGGAATGGTCATCATGTCATCATAAGTCATGTTCACTTGGAAGTTTTCTTTATGTAATAATTTGACATGTTGTTTGATGGTCTTTCTAATTAATATGTTTCAGGAAGGTATGTGCAAATTGTGTGCTTCTAGTTATGAAGTGGTATTAGGTATGTGCTTCAAGCTATGACAATCTAGAGATACTTATAAGATTGATGGTGAGCCTTGTATTTCATCAAATCAGAGGCAAGTAAAGGTCTTGGATCATAATGGCAGATGATAATGAAAATGTTCAAGTACTAGTTGGTGTTGTGTCTTCTCTATTTCGTTTCTATAGGATTGATTGATCTTGGTGTCACTATCATGAAAGTTTTGGGAAGGTCTTCTCAAGAATGATCTTCATGTTGATGTTTATGGGTGAAAGGAATGTGTAATTGATAACAGATGTTTTGTCTTCAAATGTGTGTTTCTTGGTGACTAGTTTCTCTCAAGTTGAAATGTTGTTTAAAGTTACAGATGTGCAAAGACAGTTTAGGACAGCAAATTGCATAATTTTTCAATGCCTTCAATCTTTTGAAATTGGTATCCCAATTTTTTGGTTGATATGAAGATAACAGGATAACAGGAGTTTATGTGTTCAAAGTAGTCCTCATAATGCAATATGATTACAATTGTTATGATCAAGCTATAACATCTTTCAGTGGAGTTGTTTTTAGGGGGAGTTAATTCATCCTTTGTCATTAGATGTCAAAAAGGGGGAGAAAAAAAGAATGCTTTATGGAGTTTTGTCATCAATGACAAAGGGGGAGATTGATGGAAATAGTTGTCATTGATGTAAAAAAGGTTCATCAAGAATGTGCTTGATTAAGATGTCTTGATATTGTTTACAGGATGATGTCATGATGCAATGTGTTCTCAAGATGCTTATGTTATGTTTTTGTGTTCACAAGAGGACTTGTTTGTGTTGGACTTATATTCTTGATCTTCATAGGTTTGGCCTTCATGGTGTTTTTTAAGTTGATCAAGATGTAATTCTTCATATTATGTTCTCAAGAGAACTTACAATGTGTCTTCATATGTCCTTTGGTAAATGAGGTCACAAGGTGATTTGTATGGGGTTGTCAAGTGTTGACAAATGTTCATCATCCATGGTTATGCAGTGTCAAATGATGACCTTCATAGTAAGTGTGTTTGTGCTTTAGAGGAATTCATTTTTTATCATGGAGGAGTTCATGTCTTCATTAGAATCTTCAAGTGCCTCTTGCTCAGAGAAAAGTTGCTTCAAGTTGTTTGTTGTGATGTCAAGGTTGTTTATTTGGATCATTGCATTAAAGTTTGCTTATGTCAAAATTTGAGGTTTGTCTGATATCTCTGTAATCTTTGCAGAGGAATTCTTAGTAGATATTTGCTCAAGATGTTCTTTTTTTAAAAGGGATCATAGTTCTTGAGTAGTAAAAATATTCATAAATCTTAACTCAAGGCATATGTTATTTCCTAATCTACCCATATCTTTTAAGTTGCACTTTTTTCTCTAAAATTGAGTTGACCTATTATCACAAGTTAGTCACTTAAATGTGACCTATTGAAGGGTTTTAACACATGTTGACTATCAGTCCCCTTTGCCTCTTCACCTTTTGCATTGGTCTCTATCACAAATGAATGGGCGCCATTTTGAAATCGATGGCTGTGATTAAAAATCATTACGAGCGTGAATTTGTAATCAATGATTATGATTTAAATTGTAACCTTCTATTCTTGAGCATCTAAATTGAAGTGCATTTGAATGTCATAGTATTGAAAGTGAAGTTCAAGGCTATTTTTAGCTAATTTTAAGGCAGATCTTGTGAGATTTTTTCATGGAGATTTATTTCTTTTTAGAACTCCTCAGTCATATGGAAGACCAAAAAGAAGAAAGCTTATTTTTAAGGAAAGAAATTTTTTTGATGTTATTTTTGGGATTAAGATTTTTGTCTTCTTTACTTATCAAAATGTAGAAGGTTTTTGAAAGATAGAAATGATTTTATTTTTCTTAACAAGGCAGTTTTATGAAAGCTCTTTTCGATATTATGTTTATGAGGATTTTTTAAGACAATGTTTGCAGATTGGAGAATATTTGTAGAGAAGAAAATTGAAAGGTTTTTTGAATGAAGAGGAATATGAAATATCATTTCATTGTGATTTGATTCTTGGAGGTCTAATATGCAGATTAAAGATATTTTTGCAGAGATGAAGAAGTTGAAGGGGTTTTTACAAAGAAGAGGAAAATTGAATTGGATTAATATTGATTTTTTATTATGCAAATGAAAGGGTATTTTGTTTGGAGGGGAAAGGCTTCATGAAGATAATTTTTTTTAAAGAAGAGATATATGCAAGTGATTGAATTTCTTTTGCAAAGAAAAGAATATGAAAGGTTTTATGCACACTGAAATTGATATGCAGGACAGTGAATTTGAAGAGACCATTTTTTAGATGCAAGAATATTAAGGATTGAAATAATTGTGGAGAAAAGACAAAATATGAAAAGTCATGTTGTATATAATGGTTATGTAGGTACATTGAAGTTGTCATTGAGTGGATCAACATACAGGGTTGAATATATTTTGCATATCTTCTTGAAGAGGAAATTCAGATGATAAGTTTTATATGTGATTTGAGTTGATGAGAAGTATGGTGATATGACAGACACATGTGAAAGAAGAAGTGATTTGTATTGAAACAGATAAACCCTCTAAATTATTTGTTTTAATATGAGTTTGTATGTATTAGGGGTTGGTGCTCCTTGAAGTTAGTGCTTCTAAATATTGTTGCCAGTGAGGCTCAATATGCCAGTGAGGCTTGTAGGTCAGTGAGACCTGTCAATTGTTAGTGAGACATAATATTCAGCCAGTGAGGCTTTGTAAGAATTTTTTTAAGTTGAGCTAGTGAGGCACTTCATGAGTGTTTTTTCTACCCTGAGAGGGTTTTCCACTCATTAATTCTTATTGTGTTGATGATTTGCATAATTTCATGTGTCCTATATAATTGAAGATTTGGTGCATGTGCTTTTGATAATTGATTCAATTCAGACAAATCTTATTGACAATTCTAGAGAGGAAATAAAAATTGGTTTTTATGTATCAACACTGATTCAACCCCCTCTCAGTGTTGATTGTACTCCTACACACTACACCTCAAATTAGTCAATCACTGTCACCCTTAGGCCCTTACTTTTCCATAGGAATTTAATTTTTTTTAAAGGAAGGACTTGCCATGGTAATTAATGCATTTACTTATTGTTTGTCAAGATTCGCCAAGATTTTCTACAAATCTCTAGTGATTTAAAAAATTTGCCAATAAAATTAATATTTTTTCAAAAAGAAGGAAATATTTGCCAATATAAATTAATATTTTTTTCCTCAAAAATGAAAGATTTGCCAATATTTTATATCTTTTTTTAGGGGGGGTTTCTTAAAGTTATCACTGCTCCATGACAGGTATGGTTTAAAACTAGTGGGGTTCTATCTAAGGGGGTTTGATAGAATGATGTTATGTGCCTTCAACTCCAATGGTTCATGATTTCATGGTCCGCAAGTGATTTTTCCTTATGACAATAGTTGTCTGTGTTGTTCATGTGTTCTAATATGAAGAATCTTCTTGACAGATTTCTTAGAAGTTGTGTGGCTATTCCCGATGATCTCAATGTGCTTGTGGATGTCTCCTAATCATGTTCCTACCCTTGGATTGGTCCGTAAAGAGAAAATTGGATTGTGGATAAAGAATGTTCTTAGCAGACCTAGTGTTCTCACCAGTCTTGGCGAACCTGGTTGATTTTATTATTTGCAGAGATATTTTGAAGATTGTGGAAGCGTGTCATGGTTGAAGGATTGTGTTTGAGTCCCATCTAAGGTGTGGTATGATCAACATACATATTTACATCTTTTCCTTAGCTAATTTATGTATTAGGTCTAGACCTATTTCTATGTATGTTTTTGTAATGCTGACCTTGGAGATTGTTCCAATGGTTGATGAATGTATTGCCAACCTTGATGTACATTTTAAGGTTGATGACTTGTAAAATACTTGTAATGTAATTGCAAAAAAGTAGAGGAGTGTGCAAAAATGAAGAGATAAGTGCAAAGGTGTAAAAGAGTAGAGTAGAGAAGTTACATTGTGCTTCAATGGAACTAAACCTAGGCATGGAGTAGATGCTACTTAATCAGTTCATCATCTTTTGGTAGTGAGCCACCCCTTAGCAGTGAGTCGGTCTTGGTAATGAGCAATTTGGGCAGTGATCCCTGTAGGCAATGAGCCCATGTTTTTTGGTATAGTTATAAGTCATATATTTTTGTGGGCTAACACCCACCATGGTTTTTCCCTTTTAGGGTTTTCCACGTAAAAGTCTTGTGTCTACTGTGTTGAATGTGTGATTGTGATTAAGTCTATGGTTTCATGCTTTCATGGTTAAATCTAGTTATCAGTAATTAAGTAGTTGATGGTTTGATATTCATATGAAGTTAAGTTTTGTGACGACTGATTCACCCCCCCTCTCAGTTGTCCTGTGCATTTCAATAGGGATCTCCATAGATCATGAAAGAACATTAGCTCTTCTTTCTCTTCCTCTACCTGCTCACAAAAAATCTTTACAATCATTTCTGAGGCAGATCAATTTTGTTAGGAAGTTCATTCCTAACTGTGTTGGCTTGGTAAAAACTCTAACCCTTATGCTCAAGAAGGATGTTTTCAGATGGACCAAGGAAAGGAAAGATGGTTTTGAGAAGATCAAAGAAGAGATTGCCTAGGCTCCTACTCTTGTGAACCAAATTTATGCTAAGGACTTCATCCTTTATGCCCATGGAGGAGAGAACAGCATTGCAATTGTCCTGATGTAGCAAAATGAGCAGGCTATAGAATAGCCCCTGGCATTCTTTAGTTAGACCTTGAAAGATTATGAGGTTAGGTATAGTCCCATGGATAAATAGTTTTTTTCTATTGTTAGAGCCTTGAAAAAATTTAGATATATGTTGGAAAATAATCATATCAAAGTTTTGAGTTTCTCATCCCAGTGCGAGAGATTATATAATGGGCATTGAAATTAGTGAAAAGAGAGCAAGATGGATCACTAAGATCCCAAAGTAAGATGGGATCATCAAAGCCACTAAGTTGATTAGAGGTAGAGGACTATGTGAAAAGATAGCTCAGACTACTATAGATGAAGTGAGTTCATCCTACCATTTGAATGAGATATAACCTATAGCTGAATCAATAGTTGTGAGTTCTTTGATAATAGATATCGCCAAGTTCCTATCCACTCATGAGTATCCCTATGGATTGGACAAAACTAAAAGAACACTTTAGGCTACAGTCTATTCCTTATTCTTTGGTGGATGGTGTTCTCTTCAAGAGAAGCCTGGATGGACTCTTACTGAGGTGTATAGAAGAAGATCAAATTGATAGATTACTCAGTGAGTTTCATGTTGGCCCAGCTGGAGGTCATTTCTCTGCTAGAGCTACTACAATGAAAATAGTGAGGGTAGGTTACTTTTGGCCCACATTATTCAATGATGCCCATGTATGGGTAAGAAAATGCGAAGAGTGTGCTCTCTTTGCTAGAAAGAAAAGATTGGAAGGCCTCCTACTCCATCCTATTTAAGTGAATCAACCCTTCTCACAGTGGAGATCATCTTGGACTTCATTGGTATGATAAACCCTACTTCTAGTGATGGGAACAAGTGGGTTGAGGTAGTCCCACTCAAAGAGGCCACTGAGTTAGCAATCATGCATTTCTTGGAAGAAATCATGACAAGGTTTAGAACTCCTCATACCATTATTTTAGATAATACAAAAGCTTTCATTGGTTTTAGAATTGTTGATTGGGCTTGAAAATATAATGTGTTCTTGAAGACTTCATCCAACTATTATCCCCAAGGTAATGGGGTGGTTGAATCCACCAACAAGAATCTAATCAGAATTCTAAAGAGGACCATGGAGACAACCTAGAGGCAATGGCACAATAAGATCAAATTAGCTCTTTAGGCTGATAAGATCACTTACAAAAGACCCACTGGTACTTCTCCTTTTGTTCTTGTGTATGGAAAAGAGGTTAGATTGCATATATCTTTGGAGTTTCTTGCATTGGAATTGGCTAAGCAATTAGAATTGGAAGGAGAAGATTCTAGGTCTATAAGAATGGATGAATTGATTGAACTAGAAGAACATAGATAGTTAGCCATGGCTACCTTGGAACAGCATAAAAAACATACCAAGAGGTATTTTGACAAAAAGTCCAAGGTTCAAAATTTCAAAGAGGGTGATCTTGTTCTCAAATGGGATGCTGATAGAGCCAAACCTAGAGGCCACACTAAGTTTGATGCACTTTGGAGTGGGCCATATATCATCATCAGTTGTAAGCAAGCTAATACTTTCATTCTTTCAAAGTTGGATGGTGATGTTCTACCAATCTCAGTCAGTGGGATCCATCTCAAACCTTACCTCTAAGGTTGGTATGAGATTCTATACATAATATTTTAGTTTCATTTATGCTTTAGTTTTTCCTTTTCCTAAGTGTTGTTGAACATGTTACAATCTCATTAGGAGAATACGGGCCTTGTTTTCCTTTTTTGGTGTTGTTTTGAAGATAGGGTTTTAGTTGTTTTGACCTACTACAGTCCCTTTTTTGACTCAATGCCCTATGGATGCTTAAGGCCACTGGTCCATTTGTTTAGCAGGCAAATATCCCTAAGAGGTCACCAAAATGTTGATCTATTTTCCACTTACTAGAGTCAAATAGCCTAGCTTGAAATATTATTAAAATCTCATAAAAATGTCTGATATCCTTCAAATTTCAGTGTAAAACCTTGTAGAAATCCCTAAAACTCCCTAGGGAGAATTGTTGGAAAAAACCCAAAAATTTCTAAGCCCTTGCCTTAGTTTTTGGCTCTTTTTTGGCCTTTGTTAGCAAAAGTCCAAGTTCATGAACCAGCCAGTTCACCAACTGGCCGATTCACTAACAAAGGGAGGAAAACTCAAAATTTGACTAAGGTAGGTGTTTAGGGGGAAACTTGATATTTTGTTTAAACTAGATTAAGTACTACCATTTCACCACTAAGCATTGGGAGGACAAGGACTGAGCTTATGAACCAGCTTCTAATCGCTTTGTCTATCCCTTACACTCATGTGGTTGTGAAACCTAAGGTCCTAATCAAGATTTTATCAAATGTTTTCCTTTCAACCAAGTAAAACCCTAATGATGCCTTAAATTAGAAATTTATAGGAACTGATGAAACAACTAGCAAAACTGATCACAGAAGTGCAGAGATAGGGTTTCAGAGACTATGCACCCAGATTTTGAGGGTTACTTGAACTAGGGCACCCGCTCTGGTTTCCTAAAAGTTTCTACACTAGAAAATCTTCTGCACGAGGTGTCTGAGACTACTAAATGGCTTCCAGATCCTAGAAATAACCCCTGGTTGGACTAGGGTGCCCACTCCAGTGTCTCGCAAATGTCAAAATCTAAAAATCTGAAAGTCTATTGTGACTCTATCCACAATATCTTCCTTCTTGTAGCTTCTTTCCACCAGAACCTAAAAAACATGATCTGCACCAACAAAAGAAGGAAAATATTGTGGCTATATAGGAGCTTGCCTCAGTCAAGCCCCGTCTTTGGTATTTCTACCTCAACAATAGCTAGAGAAAAAGATTTACAGAAGTGTGTGCAAACCTAACAATGTGTGTATGCATAAAAATCAAACCCTAGATGAATCAATCAAGGGAAGATCAACAACTTGCTTTGCATCAATAAACACATACAACTTCACCTTAAGGAGATGAGATAAATGAAGACTTACATGAACAAGAAGCCAAATCAGCAATGTCCACGGAGGATCTCCAAGCTTGTTGTTGGAGGCTTCAACCCTTCTCCCAATCATGCAAAGGGTGTACAAACCCTAGGAAGAGAAAGATAGACTCAAGATCTTGATTCCTAATCTCCATCCATTGTCTCCAAGATAGAAAATACAAAATACTTTCAAGAGCTTCAACAAGTCACTGATCTTCAATGGCAATTGTAGCAGAGTTTTGGCATCAAGCTTGCATAAGAATTGTGTGTGTTAAAATGATTTTCAAATGTCTTCTTATATCTAGATTTAGGGAAATTCAAATTTTGAAATAACGTCTTGATATCGCCTAAAAACTGAGACTTTGAAAATGGAATCCCGAAGCACTCGGTGGGAGTTGACTCCCCGCCAAAATTCAAAACCCTAGGAAATAGGGGAGGACTAGGGTGTGGGTGCCCAAGTCCTAGCCCCCAGTTTCTGCTTAGATCTACATTTTTGGGAGTCCTAGGGACCCAAATCTCAAATCCCCTTTTCTGGGTTCTATCAATAATTTACCTCAAAAAGTGAACAAACTGCTTCTAAACTTAGTCAATCAGGGTTTCCAGAAGGCCTTAAAAGAAAAGGTTGAGAGGTCACCAAGAGTGAGGAGCTAAACCAAGGGAAATTGTACCATTCCATACAAGAGGACAATTTCTAATGTTACAATAGAAAAGCATGTTTCCCTTTATCAGCAATTCTCATGGTTTACAAAATTTTCAAAAGGCTTGAAATTTCACAAGTTTGTCGATTCGGTGATTTGCCAACAAAGGACTAGGTGAGCGATAAAATTCAATATTTGTCTAAGGCAAAGAGAGCAAAGGATTTCCTTTATTAGCAATTTCCCAATGGTGCAAACTTTTCAAAAGTTCAAAAATTCTTAAGTTCATTGATTGGGCGATTTGAGGATAAAGGAAGGCAGAGGAAAGAAGACAAGGGCTTTGTCAGTAAAGTTCAAAAGCCGTGAACATTCTAGAAGTTCACCAATAAGGTAAATCACCAACAAAGGGAAAGGGGGAAGGTTCATGAAGGAGAAATTGGGCCGATAAAAGGAAAATTGGCTAGGGTATAGTGAGTTTAAAATTTCAAGGTTTCACTAACAGAGTTTTTTTTGATAAGGCAAAAGGAGAGTGAGGCATCGACAAAGAAAAATGGCTTGGAAAAGTGAAGTTTTACCAACAAGGGAGGCTTGGTTTGAAAGTTCATGATTCTACCGATAAGGCAAAATAGAAAACATGAAAATTAGCTAAGGTAAAGAAAAAGAAAGCCTTATTAGTGAAACGGAAAAAAGTAGAACTCTTCAAGAGTTTGAAATTCCTCAAGTTTGCTAATAAGGTGATTTGTTGATAAAGGTGAAGGCGAAAGCAGTCAGTTTGGCAAAGTGAACTTTTTTCGACAAAGGTAAAAGCAAGACTAAGCTACAAGGTTCTAAAAAGTGGGATTTTACCAATAAAGAGGTAAAAGTTGGCCCAAAGGTAGAGCTTGGGAAATGATGATTTTGCTAATAAGGAAAAAGTAAACATGGTTCGTAAAAGTGGTTTTTTGTTAATAACGCAGAAAAGATGAAGCTAGGTTGAGGTTGTCAATAATGCAGAACAGATGAAGCTAGGTTGAGGTTCGAAAAGTGGAACTTTTCTGATAAAAGGAAACAAAGGAAAAGTTCAAAAAAATTTCTTTTTGCCAACAAAGAAAAGAACATGATCAAGATGAAAAGTTTGAAAAGTTGGAACTTTGTCGATAGAGAAGGAAGAAGCAAATAGGGCTTGGTTCGTAAAACCAAGATTTGCTGATAAGTGCAAATAATTAAGCCACGCTGAAGTTTGAGAAAAGATAGTTTTGCCGCTAAGGTAAAAGAGATGAAAAGGACAAGTGAGAATAGTTTAGAAAAATGGATTTTTGCCGATAAGGGAAAAAATAGGATGAACAAGCCATAGTTCAGGAAATCAAAAAGTTGTTGACTGGAGATTGTATGCTCAAAATCGTGACCTCAGTTGCTTGTGGCTGTCAAGTCAAATTTCGGCACACACATGGACCCTTCCCTCCTTGCCATGTGGCTAACTACCACATCACTCTCACTCTCATGGAAGTAGCCAATCAAGAGGAGATGAGACACGGGGGTGGTCAGGCTTGTTGGAGAGCTAGACTTCATAGAGAGGGGTCAGCATGTCATGGGGCCTTTGTTGTTGTCTGTAATGTCTATGTTTTGTTCAATGAATGTTGTTGTAGAGATAGCCCTATGACTCGAAGGGTCACTAGTTACTCTTCATCTATTATGGTTTCTACTATTCCACCTCTATGTGGGTAAGATGTTATTTTCATTAATGGCTTCTTGTCTTTCAATTTGTTGGATGATTGCATGTTCTATTTGAAGTTGTCTAAATGCTTTTAGTTGTTGTAAGACAAGCAGATCTTGTTGAGGTCTTGAATGAATTTCCTCAATCTCACCAAGGCCTACCCTCATTGACTCACCTCTTAATCTTGGGCACGTTCATGAGCCAAGACAAGAGATAGGCGTATGTGGACTAACCTTGACTAGACTTAGGGTTTTGACCTAGGGTTTAGTTGTGCTTTGACTTTTGTTGACCTTGTGATGATACCAAGGGTTTAACCAAATAGTTGATTGTGGTTACACCTTGTGATGGTATCAAGGGTTTTCAAGGTATCTAAGTGTCTAATGTTTTGTTCTTTTCTACATTTTCATGAATGCAACTATATGGCATGTAAAACTTGTTTTTGTGCTTTTTTTGGTATTTTTGGAAATAAAGAGTGCTTTTTAATCTAGGAAAGGAAATATGAATGCAACTAGAATGAATTTTGCCTAAATGCAATTATTCTATGTTTTTGGGTTTTTTGAATGTTTTGGAACGATTTAATCTAGAAAAGGAAATTGCAAGTAAATAAATTTAAACTATGAATGCAAATTACTTCTAGAATGCTAGATTTGACTTTTCTATCAAGGAAAAAGCAATAAATTACTAATCCCAAGAGCAATTTCAATTTTCTAATTACTACCAAATGACAAAAGCATAGAGGAACCTAAAATAAGGAAGACTTGTGAGCCTCCACTACCCTCAGAGATCCTTGATGGTGACCTCATATCCTCTTAAAGCAGCGAGAAGACCTCTTGATGACAAGACAACACAAAGAACCAAAAGAAGCTTTGGAAGCTTTGAAAGCTTTGCAAAATGAGCTCAACAAGAGTTGTTGATGAGCACGATGGCTTAATTGAAGTAGCATAATGATGCTTGAAGAGATTTATGTGAAATCTTGATTGACAATGAACAAATAAAAGGCACCTTTGTCCTATGTGAGCATCAGAATGCTAATTGGAGAGCAAAAACTTAGCAAGAGTTGTGTGCACAATGAATTTGCCTCCCTTTGTACTTGAGGGAGGAGGGTATTTATAGGTTGGAAGAATGGAACTGATTGATAGGTTAACTCAATTTATTGAAGAGTTAACAAGGATTGACTAGGGAGTGAACTGGATTGATTACCCAGTAAACTTAGTTAATTTGGGAGTAATAATGCAATAATAGCTTATCACTAGAGAAGAAATGGAGTTAGAAGAATGCATGGAAGAGAATGAGTTTTTAATTTTAGATCAAATGGGGCTAATTATGCATGTGTGGGTGCATGAAATAGTCAACTTCAAATTAGGCATAAAAAACCATGCAAACTAGATGAAAAATGGGTGAAAATGGAGCTATTTCTAGTTAGAAACTCAAGTTTTTCTGTGCCTAGGAACACAACAAGGTCACCCATGGATCATCCCTTTCACTAGTAGGGTCACCCTAGGGGTGACCCTAGGTCACCTGAGGGGAGATGCTACTTTTTGAGGGTCGCCTGATGGGAGTTCCAGAAAGAAAGGGGTCTAGGAGAAAATGCATGATGGGAGATGGTAGAGGAGATGAAGTGGAGGGGATCTACCTTTGGAAATAGGTCAATCATGTGCAATAATCCAAATCTTCTCTTGTAAAGTAGGATCTCCCAGAGGGAGATCTAGAAATAATAGGAGGAGATTTGGATTGGTTGGGTGAAACTAAAAACTGAAAGTGGGAGATGGGTCTGGGGGACCTCTAGAAGGCTTCTAGGGGGTGGAGAAGATGAAAAACATAGGGGAAAGGTGAAAACTCACCTACAAGATGCATATAAGGCTTAGGAATAGGGTGGAAAGCATAGAAAATGCAAATTGACAAATATTGTAAAAGTGTCGAAAAGCATCAAAAACAAAGAGAGGGAAAATGAGAAAGAAGAAACAACACAAGACAAAAGAAATGACATGTCACCAAGAGGTTTGCTAGTTAGAGGACATTATTTCATGCTTACATGTATGTGACAAGGATCATGTATCATCATAGGGGTCCTCGTGGAGGCTGTGCATGATTTTTGTGGTTACATATTTGCCCCCTTGGGGATGATAGTCTACATGAAAGATAGGTACCATTCCCGAACTAGGCCTTACCTGTTGTCAATTTTCCTACAATTGTACCTACAATAACTAGTATTAGCCTGGCACCTAAATATATCAAAATGAATAATGAAAACTAAAATGACAAACTTACCATAGATCGTGAGAGTTTGACTAGTTGTTTGCCTTTGTCGGTGAGACCTGTTGCAATGAATGCACACAAAAGATGCATAAAAGAAAAAAACTAATCTAAGAATGCATAAAAGAAACTAAACTAAGGGCAAGCAAAGCAAGCAAATTAGTGAGATTTGAGTGAAATGGTGATGGATTCAATTATGTGAATAGTTAGTGGGAAGATATCATCGAGGAGATCGCAAAGATGGCCACACCTTTTTTTCAACCCCTGAGAATTAGGTTTGCAAATAGTGAAAAACCCTCCTCTAAACCCTAGGTTGAATTTTGTGAAAAATCTCTTGAAATTATCTATTTTTGGTGGTTCTTTTCGTTGCATTGTCTTTGTTTTGTCGTTTAGAGTAGGTCTGGTCTTTCGTTTACTGAAATCAGCTAGAAAATGTGGATTTTAGAGCATTTTCTGTTTGAGGGATCTCCACATAGGGTCACCCCTTTTGTTAAGAAGGTTGCCTGGGGGGATCTATCTGACAACAGGGTCACTCGAGGAGAGATCCTGCAGACACCAAGGTCATCCGGGGGAAGATCCTGTTGGGTAAATTTTGTCTAAAATTTGATGTTTTCTAATGTTCATTTTACTCTATTTCGATCTAATTTAACTATTATATTCACTTTTTTAATACAAAATTTGATGGTTTATACACTTTTTTGTGAGATTTTTTGCAAGTTTAGTGATTTTTAGGATTTTTACGAGTTGACAAGATCTAATCTAAAGTTCTTTTCTAATTTTTAAGACATGTGCATTCGATGGAATGCTTGTAAAGAGTAGCTATGGCTCTCGGAGATGTTTGCTTCTCTGAGTGATGATGATCGTGCTATTCTAAGGAAAGAAGGCCTAGCTAGAGTCTACCATGTGCCAATTATTCATCTTGTGGCATGCATTTACTATGATATCCTGACATACTGGGATGTGGATAGGAACACCTTCAGGTTCCCACTATTTTTAGGAGAGTGGACTATCGTGCTCTGTTTGATGTTTACCATATACTTGGAGTTCCTATGAGAGGACATCCTCTCATCCTACATGCTAGTGAGTCCTTGGAGGACAAGGTATCTTGGGCACAGTTTATGGGGGTTATTTGTCTTGAGGATCAGACAAGGGTTCAACTTACCTCTATGCCACAACTTCTCATTCCTCTCTTGAGGAAATTCCTAATCAGCTTGATTGCATCAAGGTTGTTTGGAGACAAGGCCTCAGCTCACTTGATATGGTGCTGGGCACTAGTTATACAGGGTCTTGAGCAGGCCAGATTCTCACTTGGGGGCCAAACATTTTGGCCATGGGCTATAGAGATTTCTACCATATTACACAATGAGGGGCTCTAGATTTTAGCACATTAGGCCTTATCAGAAGCTAGTTCTGATTCCTAATAGATGGTTACTGAGAGTAGCTAGATAGATTCAAGTGGATCACTTTGATGCTTCTTTACAGGCTATAGCTACTCTCACAGATAAGGATATGATTTTTGATCCTTATGTTGATTTGGAGGGATCATGGTCACATGATGATGAGATTAGAGAGTACTACCACAGGGTAATAGAGCTTTTAGACTATAATGGTCTAGTCAAGGCTCATCGTGTTGAGCGCGTCTTGTAGTACTTTGGAAACGATTTTCCTAAGGACTTGCCCCCAGTGGCTGCCTATTATAAATATGTCTAGGAGATGGGTGAGGTTAGTTAGAGGATAGTTACTTGGACTCCTTTGACTCTCAAAGTCTTCATTACTAGAGCCCCTAGATCTTTGAGAAGAGGATAGAGGGGAGGAGAGTGACTCCTTCCTAGGTACTCATTGTGGTTGAGGACTTAGATTTTACTGATGAGGACTATTTTCCTGATGGGGATGATTCAACAAACAAGGGCCTAGTAGAGGATGCATAGGATGATGATTCTGATGATGATAATGATGTAGATGATGTTCATGATGTTCTAGAGGGTCCACCTATGGTTCCTAGACCTCCTCATTCTGTTAAAGTGATGTAGTAGCTTGATCCTGACTGGAAGCTTGGTGACCCACATAAGTCTATCTTTACTTTGCTTGTTTTCACACTTTTGTCCTTTCTCTTTCTTTTCTTTTTGTGGGGAACTAACACAATTTTCACTTTTCAGTTTGCTTTGTAGGTAATGTCAAAGAGTGGAGTGCTTTCATTCGTGATGTCAATGTTAGCTTGGTTGCCACTTCACTAGGATGACTCGAGAGTCTCTTTCTTGATATTGGTATGCCCCCTACTATTGGGAGACACACTGACATTTTTTCTCCTGCCTATCATGGATGTTAGGTGAGTGGAGATTTTAAGACCAAGAATCTCATCCTTAAGGGTGAGAATCAAGTGCTTCGTGAGATGGCTCGTCTTGGATTTGGATGGCAAGATGCTAGTGCAATAGGGCCTTCACAATCATATGCTCATAGTAGGATGCCTTACTCTCATAGGTCTCATGGAGTGACTAGTGGTACACATAAGTAGAGGAGCAAGAGTCCTGAGGGTTCCATTGGAGGGAACCATCCTTGACCTTACTTTGCTTTCCTTTTTAAATCATACCCCTTGCATGGGGAGCCTTCACTTCCCTTGGGAGCATTTTTTATTCATCTCTTTGTTACTCTTGTACATGTAATCTTTGGATATATCTATGGAATTTTGTCTTTTTATGGTTTTGTCTATCAAACGGGTACTCATCTCTTGTGTATTTATGGAAGTTTTAGAACTTTTTGATTATGTTTTCGACCTTCAACTCTAACCATGCAAATATGATAACGATGACATGTTTTTGTAATTTTTTGGGCATATATATGAGATGTAGTTTAAGATATGAAGATGCAAGAACACAAGAAATGCTTAAATGAAACCTTTACCTCTACTGAATGTCATGAGTTATGACATTGACTTTATTGTTTTAAGACTCTTTTTTCTAATTTTGGTATGAATGCAATGTGGAACAAACAATACGACTACTCCTGAATACGATTTTTAATCCAGGAGATTGCAAGTTGTCTTGATATAAGGGACCTATTCAAGGCTATGAGATAGGATTTTAAAACTCAAGTGGGGAGCATGAATGAAATGAAGTTCTTCTAAATTTAGGCATTGCTAAAGGCTAAACATTGATCCTTATCTAGATAAGACAATCTAACAAGCTTTTAACTTAGACAAGCAATAAGTTTTATTGATGTTCGCTAGACTTAGATCATAGATGGAAAGCAAGATAGACCTAGCGTAAAGGATAAATGGGAAAGAACAAGGGTCCCTAGATAGAAGATAATCCTAAAGACTACTAGACCCTCGACTTTGCTCAGCTAGTGCATGTGTGTGCTTTGTACCTTTATTTCTCTGTTAGAATGTCACCCTTGAGGCTTCAATCTTAGACTAATCTCCACCCAAGAGTATGGATATTCAACAATATTCACTCTTTCACTCTTTTTTGTATCTCTCTCTTCATTTTTTGCTTTTTTACTTTAAAAAAAAAAATGAATTCTTTTGGAACTTTTGATATGCAAGCTTGATCTCTCAATTCTCACTTTTCTCAACACTCTTACTTTGATCACTCATTTTTTTATTCACTTGGATTTTAGATTACTTCCTTCAGAGTTTTGATCCTCTTGACATTTTTGGTTAGGGAAGATAAGGGGTTGAGTGCCACCTAAAGTTTTTGTAATCTTCTCGGACTTCTCTTCTACTAGGGAAGAATTGGGAAGGTGTACTTGCAAGCTTCCTTTGAACATTGTAGGTTTGACTAATGACTTTGTTTAGACCTAACATCTTGGCTAATTAAGACTGCGATTAGTGTAAAGATAAGAGCTTGGCTTTGATTAGAATCACTAGGAATGAAGGGGGATATGGTGATTGTGAAAATAGGGAATCTCTAGGTCCTCAAAGGATCACATATACCTAGGCAACCTTGACTCCTTACTGAAATGAAAATGATATAAGAGAAAGTCATTGACTATAATGCAAGAAACAAATTATTTTTGACATTTTTTATTTTTATTAAAAAAAATTGTATTTTTATGTTTTATGATTTTTTTGGTTTTTAGACATGGTATTTCTTGAGGTGAAAGGCATTGACTATTTCACCAAATTACTCTCCCTCCATTGTACACAAGAGATAGGAACCATTTCTGACATCTTCTTTAACCATGTAAGGACCTATTAAGTCCTCTGTGAATTTTCTTTTCCGTCTTCTTTTCTTATTTTTTGTGCTACCTCTTCTTAGGACCAGTTCTCCTATTCTATAGGGTTTGTCATTTGATTCTATTATTTCCAACTCAATGGTTTCCCTTGGCAACATGAGATGAAGTAAGTCTCTAAAGGCTTGTTGATGGGAAGGAGTCCAATAAAGGACTCCATAGCATCTTAATAACTCTACTAACAGGTTGAACTAATATGGCATGTAGATTTTCACATCTTGTCTATCTTAGATACTTTACAAGAATTGAAATAATTTGGAGGGTGTTTGTGTCTCCCTTTACTCATTAGGAGGGACAAATCCTATACTTATCCTCCCATTTGGTTTTGGCCTTAAATCCATGGAGTACCTGATGTAACTTCCTAGTAACTCAAAAATTACAGGATCATCAGGACCAATTGACACTCTCATTTTCCACTCTTTAAACCATTTCAATTTGTACTAAAGGTGCTTTCTACTCACCTAATTCATTTGATTGAACCAAGGTAGAGGTAGTTGGCTTCTCTTGTGGTTGAGACACCATGAACATCCTAGGTAGCATTCCTATTGCATTAGTTGATTTGTTGTTGATAGAATGCACTTCTTCCATTAGTGTCAATGGTCTATATGAATCCTTTATTGGTGTGAGAGGCTTGTAAGATTCCATTTCTTCTAGTGTCTCAGGAATAGGTGATTCACTTAAGGGTGACAAAGGAGTGTAACTCTTTGTTGTGTCTTCCTCAGGATCTAAGAAAGTGTGTGGGTCTACATTCCTCAAGTCTAACATAGTGATTTTGAACACTAGACCTTTGGTTCTATGAGGTTTCTCCCCTATGCAAGGGAAGATCTTGTAGGTGGGTTGAAAATTGATCATGAGTACTTCTAGAGGGATTTGGAGAGGTCTATCCTGCTCTATCCATTCCATGATCTTAATCATTTTTCCTTGGGAATAATTTCTTTTTGTTTTGACAGTACCTCATTTTCTAGAGTTTTCATCTCTGCAGTGTTTATGGTTTTCTCTAGAATTTTGATTCGCTTGATGCATATTGACTAAGGCATAGGACTAGAGATAGTCAATTTGTTGGTAGGAAGTTCATAATCTATGGGAATGCCTATACACTTGTTTGATGTGTTTGACTTTAACATGGTGAAAGGTTCTGGATCCCCCTTCACAACATATACCTTCCACAAGTGTAAGAATCAGGCTTCTTGAAATAATGTTGATGGTACGGATTTCATCCTATGGATCCATGGTCTCCCAAGTACTAAATTATATCTTGCATCTTTACTGATGATGTAAAATGTTGTTGGGATAGTCTTGGGCCCTAGAGTTATGAGAAGCATGATGTTCCCTATCGTAGCGGCCTTTAGGTTATCATACCCACTTAGGGTGTCTTATGAACCGGTGATATTCGCGTACCCATAACCCATTCTCTCTAGGAGGAAGAATAGAACTATGTTCATGGTGGCTCCATCATCAATTAAAGTTCATTTAATGCAAGTGTCATAGATCAAAACTTGTAAGTATAATGTAGGGTCTCCTTTCTTGGTTATCTCAGCCTTGGAAGACATTTTCTTTAAGTTAAAGATGAACCCTGGGTCTTTGCATTCTGAGTTTGGAGGTATAATGTCATAGTCCACATGGTTGATTTTATCACTAGGTGGTGGAGTAATCTAATTGAGATACTTCAGCCCTATTGCCTTTAGTAGCGCTGAGCGATGTGAAGGGGAATTTCTAAGCAAGTCAATGAATGAAATGTGAGCATATGTCTTCTTTAGGTCTTTGATAAGTTCATAAGGTCTAATTGGAGTTAGTATTGGTTCCACTATTGAAATGAAACTCTCATATACTTCTTCTTGTTCATTCTCAAGGTCTTCCTCTTCTTCTTCGTTGTGGATTATTTCAACCAATCCCATCATCCTAGCTTCTCCTTCCTACTGTAGCTATGTTGGGATGCCAATGTTGTTATCTTGGGCTACTTCACTTTGGTTTGATGTTTCTCCATCCCTATGCACAGGAAATGGATGTTGATAAATTTTCATGCTGGCATTTTGTAGAGCTATCAGGGCTTGGGTTTGTCTTGTGCCCTTGTTATCTAGTGTAACTTCCTGCAGGTTCAAGAACATTTCTATGAACAATCATTGTTGGTCTTCTGGTAACCTTGCTATGAATTAGTTATATTCTCTACAAGATTCTATGTTATGCCCCCTTGTTGTATGAAAAGAATAGAATTGGTTGTACTCATATGGGGATCTTTCGTACCTTCCATCATTTCCATTTTTGTTGCGGTTCCAATTTTGGTAATTGTCCCTAGGGTAGTATCCATTGTTTCTAGGTCAGTCAACCGCATTGACATAGGAGGACAATAGTCTCTCTCATTATAATCATCTCTTACCTTCTTGATTGGGGGTTGCTCTGTTACCCCATTTGTGGTTGCATTTCTATTGTTCTTAATAATTTTGATGACAGGAGCATCGTTCCCTATGTCTTCCTTTGTTAACTTTTCATTTGACCCATAGACTTTTCTACCACTATCAATGGATGCTTGATCTATCCTCAAAGTACTTTCCAATGATTCTTCATAGGATCTATATGGTAATTTTTGAACGTCTTCGCTCATGTCCTTGTTCAAGGCATGTTAAGAAAAGATCACATAGTTCACGATGGTCCATGCTCAAGGCACTAGTTGAGGAATAGATGACTTGCCTCCATTTGGTCACAAAATAGGCTATGGATTCATTCAGTTCTTGCTTCATGGCTAGGAACTCTGTGATTCATATTTTGATGAATTTGTTTATGTCAAATGCCATGACAAACTCTCTTATTAGTTATCTGAATGAGTGGATTGAAGCCTTTAGAAAATGATAGTACCAATCTAGAGCTATTCCTTTGTGTATCTTTAGAAAAATCTTGGCAACAACCCCATCCCAAGGGAGGAGTTCTCTTATCATAGTGTTGTAAGATTTAATATGTGAATTTGGATCTCCCTCCCCTTTGAACTTTAGGAGATCTAGCAATGGTTGAGGTAACTACACATTCCTTATCCTTTGATCGAGAGGTTCTTTCAAGTACTCAAGAGATGTTCCAAGAAAGGCACTTTGAGATTGAGGAGTTGATAGAAATGACCCTATAGGTGGGTTTTGATAACCCATTGTTTGATTTGTTGGATTTCCCAACATTGCAGGATTGTTTTGAACAAGAGTATTTCCATTTAGACATGTGTAATTACTTGCATTTCTTGAATAGTAGTTGAGATAGGGGGATTTTGAGATGTCCCCTAGTCTTGTTCATGGGATTTTTGCCTTCTTTTAGGAGTAGTTTGTTCTACTTCCAAGATTCTAATCCTTTGCATTAGGGTTTCTATTAAATCTGTAGGAGTGGCAGCTCTAGGTGTTTCTTCATTTCTAGGATTTTCTCTTTGAATATTGTCATGGTGGTATACTTCTTCTGGTGTAGTGTTTTCTCTTTGTTCTTCTTGCAAGGCAACCCTTAACATTTCTTGATCATCTTTTGATTCTTGCAGGTGTCTTTCTAATCACTTCACTTCCTCATTGAGATGAGTACTTGATGTGCTTGTGGAAGGTTGATCGCGTCAATTCATTTCTAACCTTAACCTCCTAGATTTATGTGGTGCATTTGGTATGGCCAGATTGTTTTCCCAAGCTAGGTTGTTGAAAGAAAGAGAACACCTAGATTCTCTTTGATCTTGTTCATAATTTGAGTCTTCATAATCATAGTAGTTGGTGATTGGTGCATCCAGATGTCACGGCACAAACCTATTGAAAGAAGGAGTTTATAGTTCTCTTGAAGGAATGTTCCCTTGGTTTAAATTGGGTTTTGTCATATTCGGGGGTGCCATAGACACCATAGAATAAATGGAATGGATAATGGTGAAGGGGATAGAAGTTGAAGTAGTGGAATTGGCTATGAAGAATAAAGTGAAAATGTTTGTCAAATTTTGTTTTAAAGAATCGAATGTTTTGAGATCCAAATAATGGGAACATAAACTATGAAACCAAGAGATTCTATAATTCACATTGGGTTCACCAAAATATGTATGCTCAAAATCATGACCTTAGTTGCATGGGGTTGTCGAGTTAGATTTCAGCATGCATATGGACCCTTCCCTCCTTGCCATGGGGCAAACCACCACGTCACTCTCGCTCTCGTCGAAGTTGCCAGTCAAGAGTAGGCAAGACATGGGTGTGGTATGGCTTGTTGGAGAGCTGGACTTCATGGAGAGAGGTTGGCACATCCTGGGGCCTTTGTTGTTGCGTACTAATGTTTGTGTTTCATTCAATGAGTGTTGTTGTAGAGAAAACCCTATGACCCGAAGGGTCACTAGTTACTCTTCATCTGTTAGGGTTTCTATTGTTACACCTCTATGTGGGTAAGTTATTACTTTCATTGATATCTTCATGTCTTTCAATTTATTGGATGATTGCACATTGTATTTGAAGTTGTTTAAATGCTTCTAGTTGTTATCAGACAAGTGAATCTTGTTGAGGTCTCGAATGAATTTCCTCAATCTCACCAATGATTGCCCTCACTCACTTACCTCTTAATCATAGGCACATTCATGAGCCAAGACAAGAGATAGGTGTATGTGCACTAACCTTGACTAGAATTAGGGTTTTGACCTAGGATTTTGAGTTGACCTAGGGTTTAGTTGTGCATTGAGTTTTGTTGACCTTGTGATGATATCAAGGGTTTGACCAAATAGTTGACAGTGGTTTCACCTTGTGATGGTATCAAGGGTTTTCAAGTTATCTAAGTGTCTAATGTTTTTGTTCTTTTCTATTTTTTTAATGAATGCAACTATATGACATGTAAAACTTGTTTTTGTGCTTTTTTTGGTTTTTTTGGAAAGAAAGAATGATTTTTAATCTAGGAAAGGAAATATGAATGCAGTTAGAATGAATTTTACCTAAATGCAATTATTCTATGTTTTTGGGGCTTTCAAATGTTTTGAAATGATTTAATCTAGAAAAGGAAACTACAAGTAAATGAATTTAAACTATGAATGAAAATTACTTCTAGAATACTAGATCTAACTATTCTATCAAGGAAAAAGCAATAAATTACTAATCCCAAGAGTAATTTCAATTTTATAATTACTACCAATTGACAAAAGCATAGAGGAACCTAAAATAAAGAAGACTTGTGAGGCCCCACTACCCTCAAAGATCCTTGATGGTGACCTCATATCCTCTTGAAATAGTGGGAAGACCTCTTGATGACAAGAGAACACAAAGAAGCAAAAGAAGCTTTGGAAGCTTTGCAAAATGAGCTCAATGAGAATTGTTGATGAGAACGATAGCTTGATTGAAGTAGTGTAACAATGCTTGAAGAGATTTATGTGAAATCTTGATTAATAATGAACAAATAAAAGGCACCTTCATCCTATGTGAGCATGAGAATGCTAATTGGAGAGCAAAAACTTAGCAAGACCTATCTGTACAATGAATTTTCCTCCCTTTGTGCTTGAGGGAGGGGGGTATTTATAGGTTGGAATAATGGAATTGATTGAGAAGTTATCCCAATTGATTAAAGAGTTAACAAGGGTTGATTAGGAAGTGAACTAGATTGATTACCTAGTAAACTCAGTTAATCTGGGAGTGATAATGCAATAATAGCTTATCACTAGAGAAGAAATGGAGTTAGAAGAATGCATGGAAGAGAATGTGTTGTTAATTATAGATCAAATGTTGCTAATTATGCATGTGTAGATGCATGAAATAGTCAACTCCAAATTAGGCATCAAAAATCATCCAAGATGGAAGAAAAATGGGAAAAATAGAACTATTTCAAGTTAGAGACTTGAGTTTTTCTACGGCTGGGAGCATGACAGGGTCATCCATGGGTCACTCGAGGGGCGACCCTAGGTCCTCTAGGGGGAGATCTTGCTTTTTGAGGGTCTCTTGTTGGGTAATCTGAAAAGAAAGGGGTTTGGGAGAAAATGCATGATGGGAGATGGTAGAGGAGATGAAAAGGAGGGGATCTACCTCTATAAATAAGTCAATCATGTGCAAGAATCAAAATCTCCACTTGCAAAGTAGGATCTCCCAGTAGGATATCTAGAAATAATAGGGCGAGATTTAGATTACTTGAGTAAAACTAAAAACTGAAAGTGGGAGATGGGTCCAGGGGATCTCTAGAAGGCTTCTAGGGGTGGAGAAGATGAAAAACATAGGCAAAAGGTGAAAACTCACCTACAAGATGCATACAAGGCTTAGGAATAGGGTTGAAAGCACAAAAAATGCAAATCAACAAGTCTCGCAAAAGTGTCGAAAAGCATCAATGACAAAGAGAGAGGGAAAACGACAAAGAAGAAACAACACAAGATGGAAGAAATGACACATCACCAAGAGGTTTTCTACTCAAAGGATATTATTTCATGCTTACATGTATGTTACAAGGATCATGTATCATCATAGGGGTCCTCGTGGAGGCTATATGTAATTTTTGTGCTTACAAAGATGAAATATTCAAAAGGCAAAGATAGAATAGTTCATAAAATGCATATTTTGCTGATAAGGCAAAATTCAAGCTAGAGTTTCAATAAAAGTCACTAATCAAAAAGAGCAAAGTTGTAATGTATTGTAAACTTTAAATATTTGAATTTGAATATTTAAAATGTTGTAAAAGCTCTGTATAGGGAAATTTTGACTAGAAATTTTATTTAAATATCTTCACCAGCCATTAATGTAGAATCAGATATGCTCAGCTACTCCTTTTCTAGATATTTTGCATTTATTTTTGCAGATGATGAATCATCTACCTACATTCAAGACATCAAATATCTCCCAGCTACTTCAAGATCCAAGATATTTTCTGCAATTAAATATTTTCTCTACTGTTGTTATGTAGGAAAAGAGGGAATGATGATAAAGGTTGATAGTATGATTAAATCCTCCTTTCACATATAGCATTCAAGGACATTAAACCAAGTTAGGTCACAACTTTTGCAAGAGGACTCAGCTATAGCTTTGGTGTCACTTGGAATGATAAGGAAATTTGGAAGTTGTTGGTTAATTTGTTAAACCCTAGTCTGATTAAGACTTAAACCCTCATTATATGAAATCATAAACAAATAGATAAAACATGACAAATGCTTGCACAAGAAGGCACTAAATGCATATTAGAAACATACCAAGATTCAGATTTCAAAAAGTGGAAACTTTGGGGACACTGGGGCAGGTGCCCTAGTCTAATAGGTAGTTTTTCTATGGATTTGGAGCTATCAGATGATGAAGACTACAACCTTCTTAGGAGTTTCTAACAATGACAATCTGGAGGACATAGGGTGAGGCACCCTTGTCCAGAAATGAATATTCTTCATTGTTTTCTTCAAATCTCGAATCTTTATCCTCTTCTCCAACCTTCTATATCTCCTCTCTGCAAGATTCCACACCTATAACTTGCAATAACAAGAGAGGGGTTGGGGGTTGTGGTGTTTAGGAGCTTTCCTCAGTCAATCCCTAGAGTGGCATTCAATCCCTCCAGTACCATTGTAAGATAGAGTGTGTGTCCTTGGTAGATAGAGGCAAAAGTAAATGATAAGATTGATTGATTGAAACAAAAAATAGATATCACCTTAGTAGGTGTAAACCCTCATGAAGATCAAATTCCTTCACATCATGAGAAAATGAGTTGATGGAGCCAAACCTACAAAAAACACATACAAACACAACACAATAAACTACTTTGCAACACCAAAATGCCTTGAATGCTTTTTTCTTTTTGATCATAAGTTCACCTTAATCAACTAGGAGTAAAATGAAGTCCTAAACATATTTATATAGGCATTCCCTCTAAACATTTGTAAATTAAACTGACAAGGCTGACAAAGGGAAACCTTTTAATGGTCACTTTCCCAACAATTTAAATTTGGGTCCCAAAAAAATAGGTTTGGACTAGGGCATGGGCACCCAAGTCCAGCAGCCTATTTTTAGTCATGATTAAGCATTAGAGTGGCCCCTTAAGCCCCATTTGAGATGGGTTTCAAGGGAATTTTCTCTGGGACAAGTTTTACACGTGCATGATTAATCTAAGGGGTCATAAGAGCTAAACTTAGGAGGTATAAGTCCTAGGGGGACATTTTACGACATAACATTTAGCCCCTAATTTAATGTATGTATGATCTAATAACCCATACATGCATTAAAGTATGGTTGAAAACACATCAAACACACCAGATACATAAAGCTAAGGCATACACAAAGATTGAGGTTCCACTATTTCTAGTGCCTAGTCTTAGGTAAGCACTAGAAGACATTCAAGACATGCAAGACATAATGAAGATAGTAGGAAGCATGCAAAACATGGAGAATTCAATATTGAAGACTCACAAAACATGATGAACACGTGAGAGAAGTCATGCAAAACATGATGAAGACATGAATAAAAAACACGATTAAGAAATTACATATATATATAATGCTAATTAAAGTAAACAAACACACAAAACACATAGAGCATAGGGAGAGACTCATTGCCACACAACTTTAGACTACACCGCAAACATGAAATATAAAACCCAAAGTGTAGGGGGGACTCATTGCCACACCCTTGATACTACACCAAGGGGAAGACACACCAAACAAAACCTGAGTGTGGGGGGAACTCATGGCTACATCCTTGATACCACACATAGGGGAAAACACATTGAAGACACACAGAATATATGAGCATCGTATAGCATGCCATAGACATACTATACATCTTAAACATGATAAATAAGGGCAATGGAAGGAACTTATTGCTAAGTTCATACCATATAAAACACACTACAGACACACCTGATGGTTGGGTTTGTGCCACAACAACTGCCAAATACATGCTTAAGGGAGGATAGCTCTATTTCAAGTATGGGCCTAACCGGTGTTGTCATTGATGTCAACATACTCTTGTTACATTAATGATAAGGTTGGATGAGTTGTGTCTTGAGGATATTGAGAAAATTAGTCTCAATCAGGAATAGTGAAGAACAATGATGACATAAGGTAAAAGTCCAAGAAAGGATGAGGATCAAAGGATGCGGTTTAAAGGGTTTATAGATATGTGTCTTAAGATGTTCCAGTAGAGATTTTAGAGGTCCACATGAAGATATGAAGAAGTTATGGCAGTTCAAGTGAAATTGGTTCCGGCAGATGTTCAGTGATGACAGAGTGATACAGATAGGTCTGATGAGATCCAGAAATGCATTCTCTGGTTCTACGGATTTGAGGAAGTGTTGGGAAGTCTATGTGGTGTGTTAAGTTAATTGTTTTGTGGTTTGAAGGTCCGCAAGTATCTATTCCTTTGTGATAGTAATGGAAGACTATGTTCTTGAGGTTCCGGATGAAGGAGAGAAGGATTTCAGTAAGTAGAGGAAGTGCGGATGTTCTTGGTGTTTTAGGCAAGTTTGTGGAGGTCCTTGGATCATGTTCAGTTTGTGTTGATGGTTTGCATTAGAGATGGAGTCCAAAATTGAAGAAATACTTCCGGATGAAGGTCTTCTTTCTTAGGCTGGCCGACCAGATGATTCACTCATCTTGTGGATGTTCTTGTGGATGATTGCCGACTTAGATGTTTGTTCCTAAGTTGATGTCATGTATAAATAAGGGACTGCAAAGTCATTTCAATGTGGAGTTTTTGAGATGAGTGTGTGGTAGCGATGAGAAGAGTGAAAGGCAAAGCAGAAGGTTTGGGCTTAAATGGAACTAACTCAAGCATAGTGAAGATGCTATTTACCAGTTCAAGTATGTAATACTTATTCTTTTATAGATAGTGTGTCTCTTGTAGGTAGTGATCCCTAATTGGCATGTGCCATTTTGTTCTTTCTATTCTTCTAGCAAAGAATATTTTTGGGTTAATCACCCCCTGGTTTTTCCCTTAACCAGGTTTTCCATGTCAAAAATCTTGGTGTCACATGTGTTAATGTGTATCTGCTCTTAACTTGTTGCATTATGCTTTCATGATTGATTTACTATTATGCTTATGTGGAGTTAAGTATTTGATGAAGAGGAAAGTTTTGGACAATTGATTCACCCCCCCTCTCAGTTGTCTACCCTAAATCTAACAATTGGTATCAAAGCTAAGTTCCTCTGAAAGGAGCTTAACTGCTTGAGGAGATCTAGGATGTCGTCCTACAAGAAGGATAGTCTGAAGTTTGATGGAACTAATTTTTCTCTCTAGAAAGGTCGCATGAAATGTCACTTAAAGTGTATGGTATTTGCATACTGGGCCATGGTTACAAAAGCTTATGTACGTCCACAAGGTGGTCCAACAACCCTAAATGAAATCACAGATGTTGAAAACAATCTGTGGACCAAAGAAGTTCTTCTAAGCGCATTATCTGACTCAGAGCTCTCAAATGTTATTAATCTACCAACTGCTTTTAAGATTTAGAATAAACTAGAACTTTTGCATGAAGGAGACCAGTATGTTAAATATGCAAGGTTACAGAGTCTAAAAGGGAAATTTGAAAAACTAAAGATGAGAGATGATGAAAATATTACCTCTTTTATGCCAAGAGTGAATGAGCTAGTTTGTGGGATTAGAAATGCAGGTGGAACCCTGAGTGAAGATGAGATCATTGGCAAAGTTCTCAGATCCCTTCTTTCTTCTTATAAAATCAAGGCTTTTGCAATCGAAGAATTCAAAGCTCACACAATAGTCACAAGAGATCAATTGGTTGGTAAGTTGGCTGTTTTTGAAATGGTCAAGTTTGGAGATGATCCTCCAAAGACTGAATCTGCATTCAAAGCCAGTGCCTCTGTAAAAGGGAAACAAAGGTTTGATCCGAAAGAAAACTCTTCAAGGAACCTATCATGGTATGAAAAAGAAAGAAAAGACTTGGAAGAAGAAGAAGCTGAAACTGCTCATCTTGAAGCTCTTATTGCAAAAAGACTACCAAGAGGATCCAGTAAGTATGAAGGGAAATTACCTTTTAAGTGTTTAAACAGCAATAAAATTGGTCATTTTGCCTCAAGATGTTCGAAAAGTTTTTCAAGACCAAATCCTAATAGACCAAGGTTTCAAAAGAATTGTTACTATGTTCATGAAGAAGATGATAATGAAGGAGTAACAGATGATGAATCAGAGACAGGAAACAAATCCAGAAATGAATGGGTGTTTATTGCCATCAAAGAAGAGGAACCAATATCCTCTGTATCTGTCAATCATAAAGTTGAAGAAAGAGCTCTGGCTGCCCAAATTGAAGCAAAGGATGATTGGGTCATTGACAGTGGATGCTCTCACCATATGACAGGTGACAAGAATAAGTTCTTAAATTTTGAAGAGTATGAAGGAGGAATTGTAAAATTTGGAGATAATTCTGCTGGCAGAATCAGAGGTAGAGGAACTATTTCTCTTGATGGAAAGAACAAAAATGGTAATGTACTGTATGTTGAAGGATTAAAGCACAATCTTCTCAGTGTTGGATAGCTGGTGGACAAAGGCTATGATCTTAGATTCAGGAATAGAAATTGCAAGATCTTTGAAAGTTTTGGAACTGAGATTGCATCCGGTACTCAAACTAAAGGTAATATCTTCCACTTGGTTGGTATTGGTAAAAGTTGCTTATTTGCTCTAATTGATCAGAGTTGGTTATGGCATAGAAGAATGTGTCATGTGAATTTTGATAATATCATCAAGATAAGCAATACTCAGGCTATAAGAGATCTTCCAAAATTAGTGAAACCTACTAATAGCTTGTGCAAAGAATGTCAGTTGGGTAAACTGAGCAGAGTCACATTCAAAAGTAAGGAATTGTCTTCTAGTGGACTGTTGGACTTAGTTCACACTAATCTTTGTGGTCCGGCACGAGTTAAGAGTGTCCAAGGTAATAGATACTTCATGTTGCTAATTGATGACTATTCCTAGATGATGTGGGTAACCTTTCTAAAAGAAAAATCAGAAGCACTTGAGAAATTCAAAATATTCAAGGCCATGGTGGAGAATGAAACCGGATTAAGATTTAAATGTCTGAGGTCTAATAGAGGTGGGGAATTCACATCTAGTGAATTCATAGGCTTCTATGAGAAACATGGAATAAAGAGATAGTTGTCTACCCCTAGAACTCCACAGCAGAATGGAGTTGTTGAGAGAAAGAACCGGACCATCCAGGAAGCATACAGGACCATGATGATGGAAGCAAATGTTCCTCAGATCTATTGGAGAGAAGCTGTTAGCACTATAGTTTACACTCTAAATCAAGTTCAAATTAGAAACAATACCAGTAAGACTCCTTATGAACTTCAGTTTGGCATTACTCCCACTGTGAGATATTTTAGAGTTTTTGGTAGCAGATGTTGATAACTGAGAGGGGGGTGAATCAGTTATCCTAATATTTCAACTTTCTAAACTTTCTTAATAGTTAGTGCAACATCAAATCAAATAAGCAAGCATAATCATGAAATGGAAATAACACCAATACACATGACACAAAGATTTTGATGTGGAAACCCAGTTAAGGGAAAAACCACAGGGTGATTAACCCAAGATATTATTCTCTGTTAGAAGAATAGATAGAACAAAATGGCACTTGCCAATTAAGGTTCACTACCTAAGCACACTGCTCACAAGAGGCTCATTGCCTATAAGAGACTCACTGTCTACAAGAAGGGAAGGTAACTCAATGTTTGAAATGATGAGAAGCATCCACTTATGTTGAGGTTCAGCTCCGGTTAGGCTCAATAAACTGATCTGCTGCACTTCATTCTTACTCTCTTTTAATGTTGCTGTACTTTCACATTCTAGACCTGTCTTCCTATCTTCACTCTACTTTTCTACTTTTCTTCGCACCAAAAATACTCCACTCACACCTTCACATCTAAATGCATCTTGTATATATATCCGCATAAGAGATTTTATCACCTTTCTAGTCGGCATCCAGAATAGTCAATATTTTCCCAAGTTTTGATCTGTCGGCTGGATCCTTGCTTACCAAGTGATGTAGATCTAGGAGATGCTTGTAGAAGTCATCAATCATGTCAGCTAATCATGAATGATACCTTAAGAAACTTATTCAATAGCAACATCTCTTCCAGATTAGGATCTGACACTCTGCCGGTATAGTTCTTCCTCTATCTACTCTGCCAAACAGGAACCCAACACTCAAGTGCTCATATCTCTTCACCCTGCCATCACCGGAGGCTAAATCCTTGGAACCTATTAGTCAAGGTACTCCTCTTGACTTCCCCAAATCTGCACTTCACTGAAATACTTCCTCTGAGAGATCTGGACCTGACTGTCAGACCTTGTTGACTGCTCTGTTCTTGCTTACCAGATCATAACATTTCTTCAGTCTGACTTCTGGTAGAGACTCATCATGTCTTGCAGATGTGTGGGATAACCTTTGTTTCCATCAATGACAACATTCATGAATCCATATAGTGTCTCTTTCCAACAATCTCCCCCTTTGGCATTGATGGCAACACTTAGTGAAAAATGACTGTCACACTGTACTCCCCCTTGGCTGATACTCTGTCTCTATGTACATTTTCTGGAGCTCCCCCTTAGCTGGATTCCTCATTTTTCACTGCTCATCACTCCCCCTTTGACATCAATGGCAAAGGGTAGGGTCCGCACATCAAAATTTTTCAAAATTTCAACTATACATAGCCGCATAAGTATATACATATAGCATACTTACATATACTGAAGTATGTCTGCAAAAGTTGTCTTCAATTGGACAAATTTTGTTGCCCAACTTTGCTTCATCCTATCCAAAATTGAGATGTGACCACTCAACAGGAATGCAAACGCATCTTCCCTTTTTAGATATGTCGGATCACTGGTCTGAGCTGTGGTCTGAGCTTCTTTTATGGCCTCATGCATGGCCTCTAACTTAGGGATAATTATCCCTCTAAGTTCACCCAACCTGGTTATTCTATTTTTCTCTTCCTTCTCAAGCTTCTTGATTTCATTCAAGACTGCAATAGTCTGACATTCTTGATTTATTATGGAAGATGAGAGAAGATCAAAATTCTTAGATAGATTTGTTAGTTTGTCCTCCTATTCTTTCACTCTCTTCTCAATATCTGATGTTACTTTGGACCATGATAAACAAAATTTGTATGTTTCCCCACCATCTTTAAGGGCATTTTCTAATCTTTTTATCCCAATATTCATATTCCTCCTATCATTAGTTTTTAGCCCTTGTACCTCTGATAATCTTTTTGCCAAGAATTCCTTCTAGACCTTATCTTCTGCTGACTTCTCTAGGGAATCAAAATGTGTGCTAACACTATTGACTAGAGATTTGAGATTACCAGATGAGGAGGTTGAGGGATCCTTCTGAAAAGATGGCATGATCTTTTCAAGTACACCGGATGCAGCTTCTATAAGCTCACAATCTTCCATGTGAGACTTCAAGAGTTTTTCTTTGGCCTTGGCATTAGCAAATGAAGCTATCTTCATTGTTTGTACCAGATAAAGAGAATCAAAATCAAATGGTCCTTGTAGAAGTTCCGGTTCATCAATCTCCATTGTCTCTTTGTTTAGGAATTCTTTGACAATTTCTACAGTGTCGCTTTTTGGAGATAGATTCTTCTTCTCTTTTGCAGTCTTGGAGCTGTCATCTTCTTTTTCCTTCACTTCTTTTTCTTTCTCCTCTATTCTTTCTTCTCCTTTGGATCCAAAGTTAGTAGAGGAAACCAGAGGAGTGATTGTTTGTTCATGGGCCACCTCTTCTAGAGCAAAGGATTCCAAGCCCTTATCTTCACCGGTGTCCACTACCTCTTCTGTCATTGCCTCAGTAGATCCTTCTTCAACACTTGTGGCCGAGGGATTAACACCTAAGTCCTCTATAACCAGAAGATTGAATCTTTTGAAGGAATTTAGGAGGATCTCTTTTGTTTCACTTGCTACTTTATCAGTTTCTCCAAGCATGAGTTGATTCATTCTAGCTTTGCTCCAGAACTCATCTTTGTAATCTTTGAAGATCATATTCATTTGTTTCTAAGTGATTGAAGGATAGAGATGAATAGCTATCTACTCTTGAATTTCTAGATCTTTGGCTTGGGCATTGTTCTTCCTTATTTCAAGTTCCTTCTCTAAGCTTTTGGGGATCATAGATATAATTTCAATGAATGCTTTGTTGTAGATGTTTAGATACCTAACTGTGGCATCTTGTAGTATCTTCTGATTAGCTTCACCATAATCATCATAGAATTCAACCATTGGCTAAAGATTTCCGTCCATTGTAACTGATTTGATGATGTCATTAATGCGAAGAGTGGGTTTTTCAACAAATTCCTCTGCCTTTTCTTCTTCACCTTGACCGGTAGAGGGTTCACCAGATGTTTTCTTATGTTTCTTCATTTTCTTGACTTCTTCATCAGATTTAGTCTCCTCTTCATCTTTTTGACTAGCATAAGATCTTGTGGCTTTTGTCTTAGTTCTCTTCTCTCCTTTGTCAGATGATCTTGCTTTCAGTTTTGATGCCCTTGAGCTTTTAGTAGTGGCAGTTGCAGATTTCTTTGATGATCTAGTCTGGGTGGAAGATTCTACCAGAGCACTTTCCTTTTCTGCATCTTCCTTTTCTTTCTCTACCCTTTCCATCTTTTCTCTATTGGCAACAAGTGCCTCTTTTGAGATGCCAAAGTCTTTGGCAATATTCTCAACTTCTTTTCTTACATTTCTCTTCATCTTTGGTTGCCTTAACTCAACATGGATCTTCACACTCAGTTCTTCAAAGGTTCCAAACCTTTCTTCCTTGGGATCCCTTGGTTGACTTAGCATGTACTGAACATGTAGTTCTACAATTTTCTCATCCACCTCATACTCCATTGGCATGATCCACACTATTCTTGGTTTTGCTACCTCCATTAGACACTGATCAGTCTCTACCATAAAGCATACTGTGTCTTTGTATTTCTCAACCAGAGATTGGGGAATTCTCTCTCTAGCTTGCATCATATTTTGAAAGTTTTTGAAGAAATCCTAGAGAGCTATGTTTTGTGCTTTGTCATCACCAAGTCCATGCAAATAATCCCTAATTTGTATGGCAACTGGTCTATCATTCTCTCATACCCATCCACTGGATCTGGGAAGCTCATTCATAAAGTAGAAGAACAAGCACAGTATCAATCCACCATACTTGAATGAATTCTTTTTATCTTTCTTTATTTTCTGCAGATTCTCAAAGAGTTGGTTTAAAAGGAGCTAACAAAGATTGTAGTCTGCATCCTTTCTTAACATTTCATAAGTAGTGTAGATGGCAGTTCCAGGCACTGAATTCTCCCTGCTAGAATGATATATCTTGTATCCAATGATCATGGAGGCAAACTTGACATCTGGATCGGTGATGTCATCTACTATCATTGCTCTTTTGTCAAACTTTGATCCAGTAGCCTCACTCACGGTTTGATTCTTGACAGATTTAAGAATAGGAATCCCACTGGATGAGTGCAATCCGGTAACTACCCTAATGGCATCTTTTGTGATCTTGAATGGTCCATTTAACCATATGAAATTGTCATGTATCCTGCTCAAAATATACCTGACCCATTCATCCTTAGTAAAACAGGGGAAGTGTATGCATTGTGTAAAGTGCTTGTCCCGGAGGGCCTTAAATTGGGGTTTGAGCTCAAAAGAATCATCTATTAGTTGTTTGTGGAAGATATCCCTCAATTTTAACTCACCAAATTCTTCAATGTTTGCGTGAATGTAAACCCTAATATCTTTTGTGTGCCATACACCATGCAGTACACTAGAAAATGCTCCTAGGGGATCTATTTCCAAAGATTTGTAGGGATGTTTCTTGAATTTGGGGTGAGGCATATTAGTGATCTTCACTATATTCGAAGTACCCATCATTTAAGGATTTTATAGAGAGATTTTTGATAACGGAAAATACCTTTTGCACTTGTAGGGTTCGTGGAGTGAACTTGAGTGATTTGCTGATTGAATCAACTGCAATGGTTGGTCTTTGACAAGTTTGAAGCAATTTGTTGTAGAGCTCTCCTTTCTTTGTTTTCAAATGCAAATGTGCAAATGACGAGCACATGAACCCTTTTATTTGCAAGAAAAGCCCTAAATTCATACTGCAATAAATGTGCAACTTAAGTTATTCTAGTTGCTCTGTTCTTCTTATTCTGAAATAGATCTCTTTTTGGATCACTGTAATATGCTTAGAGTTATCCTTGGTGAATAATAACAAGCTTTCTTACTTTCCTTAACCATTTGATTTATCCACAGATCAAGATGTCTCAATTTTAGAATCACACCAGACCAAACTTGTAAGAAGCCTGCTTTTACCAGAAGTCTGTTAAACCAGATCTATTTGAAGGGATTAGACTCTTTAAATCTTCATGTGGATCTTTTCAAATCTTTATCATGGCTTATCTAGGTATTTCTCTAAAAGCCCTTTGATCCGTAACCTTTCATGTGCAGATTACAGGCACCAATTGACTGGCTGGGGGAAAATGTTTTTCCTTGTGTCTCCCCCTGAGCCAGAGCTCACTTTTTAATTTCTGGAAGGAATATTAGCACCAGATTCTGGTGCGGATCCATCCCCTACATTCTCTGTACTTCTCTTTACCCAAATCTTGTTCATCTCACCTTTAACTTCATCTGCATTCACTTTTCCTTTTCCTTTGTCTTGATTCTGATTATGGTGTACCGGACCCTTTTTAACCTGATTCTTGCTTTTGTAGAATTTGGCAGTATGACCAGATCTATTGCAAATGTAGCAGACAACATTTCTTTGCATATTTAACTAATATACTCTTGATCTACACTGATTAGCCATATGGCCCACTCTATTGCATGCAAAGCATCTACCATTGAATGAATTGTTCATTTGCATATTTCTACATTCATGAGATTTGTGACCATACCTTTTGTAGTTGAAGCACTATCCAGAGAAGGATGAATTGGTTTAATTCATTCTTTTTCTACATTAATTAGCTTTGTGACCAAAATTATTGCAGTTGTGGCAGTATCCATTGAAGGATGGATATCTTTGAGTATTAGGTTGCCTTACCAGAGGTCTTCTAGGCTTGTCCCTTGGATTTCCTGATCCAAAATTCTTCTGACCAGATCTAGAGCTTTCACCTTTCTCATATCCTAAACCACACTTGTCATCTACCTTCTTTTGGCTTTCAAGAAGAACTTCAAGTTGGGCAGAGCTTATTTTGAATTTCTCTTTGTGTTTATTTGTTGTTTGAAGATCCCTTTTAAGAGTGTCAATTTGATCCTCCAGTTTTTCTTCATTACCTCTAGCATCTTCAAGATCAGATTCAAGATGTCTAATTATTCTATCCATCTTGTGGCAGTCTTCTGATTTCTCCTTGAGAGATTGTCTAAGATCATCTTCAGTCTTTCTTTTTTCTTCAATTTCTTGGGTGAACTTCATAACTCCTGATTCCATTTCATGTCTTACCATAATGACCTCTTTTGACAATTTTTCACATAACTTAGTTTTCTCCTTCAGGTCTTCATTTGTATCATTTGCTTCACCTTGACTTGCTAATTGCTGAAGTAGTTCCTTTCTCTTCTTCATAGAGATGCTTAGTTTCCCTTTTAATTCATTTATGAAATCATCAACCTGTTTAAGTCTTTCCTTCAATTCATTGACTTCAGAGTTGGAATGTTCAAGGTCGTCTAGGGCAGATTGAAGTTGTTCCTTCAAACCATACATATCCATTTGAATTTCCAGATCTTCCTCAAGCTGTTAGGCTCTGTTCAGAGGAACTTGGCTTTGATACCAATTATTGATAACTGAGAGGGGGGTTGAATCAGTTATCCTAATATTTCAACTTTTTGAACATTCTTAATAGTTAGTACAACATCAAATCAAATAAGCAAGCATAATCATGAAATGGAAATAACACCAATACACATGACACAAAGATTTTGATGTGGAAACCCAGTTAAGGGAAAAACCATGGGGTGATTAACCTAAGATATTATTCTCTGTTAGAAGAATAGATAGAACAAAATGGCACTTGCCAATTAGGGCTCACTGCCTGAGCACACTACTCACAAGAGGCTCACTACCTACAAGAGACTCACTGTCTACAAGAAGGGAAGGTAACTCAATGTTTGAACTAATGAGAAGCATCCACTTATGCTGAGGTTCAGTTCTGGTTAGGCTCAATAAATTGATATGCTGCACTTCATTCTTACTCTCTTTTAATGCTGCTATACTTTCACATTCCAGACCTGTCTTCCTATCTTGACTCTACTTTTCTGCTTTTCTTCACACTAAAAATACTCCACTCACACCTTCACATCTAAATTCATCTTGTATATATATCTGCATAAGAGATTTTATCACCTTTATAGTTGGCATCCGGAATAGTCAATATTTTCCCAAGCTTTGATTTGTCAGCTGGATCCTTACTTACCAAGTGATGCGGATCTAGGAGATGCTTGTAGAAGTCATCAATCATGTTGGCCAATCATGAATGATACCTTAAGAAACTTATTCATTAGCAACATGTCTTCCGGATTAGGATCTGACACTCTGCCGGTACAGTTCTTCCTCTGTCTACTCTGCCAAACAGGTACCCAACACTCAAGTGCTCATATCTCTTCACCCTTCCATCACTGGAGGCTAAATCCTTGGAACCTATTAGTCAAGGTACTCCTCTTGACTTCCCCAAATCCATACTTCATTAAAATACTTCCTCTGAGAGATCCAGACCTAACTATCAAACCTTGCTGACTACTCTGTTCTTGCTTACCGAATCATAACATTTCTTCAGTCTGACTTATGGTAGAGACTCATCATTTCTTGCGGATGTGTGGGATAAACTTTGTTGCCATCAATGACAACATTCATGAATCTATATAGTGTCTCTTGCCAACAGTTGTTACATTAAAAGGCATGAAGATCTAGGAAAGTTTGATGCTAGAAGTGATGAAGGAATATTCTTGGGTTACTCTACTCAAAGCAAAGCATACCGGTGTTACAACAAGAGACTGAGAAAGATTGTAGAAAGTGTAAATGTGAAAGTTGATGAAGAAATTGAAAGACCCTCAAGAATTCATGAGTATGATGAAGATGATTAGAATGGTGTTCAGATTCAAAGTATCCAAGCCTCTTCTGAGAAACAAAGTCAAGTTGATCCGGTAAGTCAAGAAGAAGAGATAAGTCTCAATGAGACTGATCTAGAATTAGAGGTGCAAGAAACTCCCAAAGTTCCAAGGTATGTAACTCTAAACCACTCTAAAGATTAGATCATAGGTGACAAAAGCAAAGGGGTGCAAACAAGGAGGAGAAGTGCTCAAAATTTAGATGAGTATTGTCTAATTTCAAAGATTGAACCTAAGACAGTGAATGAAGCTTGCAATGATGAAAAATGGTCAAAAGCAATGGAGGAAGAACTAATCCAAATTGAGAAAAATCACACTTGGGATCTTGTTCCTAGACCTAGAAACAAGAATGTGATTGGAACCAAATGGGTCTTCAAGAACAAACTGAATGAAGCTGGTGAAGTAATAAAAAATAAAGCTAGATTGGTCTGCAAGGGTTACTCTCAGATTGAAGGAGTTGATTTTGAAGAGACTTTTGCTCCGGTGGCAAGAATTGAAGTAGTCAGATTATTTCTTGCATTTTTTGCCTTTAAGGATTTCAAGGTGTATCAGATGGATGTCAAATCGGCCTTAAATGGTAATTTGGAAGAAGAAGTGTACATTGAGCAACCGGATGGATTTCAATTGTCTGATCATGATGACATGGTCTGCAAATTGAAAAAGACACTGTATGGACTGAAGCAAGCCCCAAGAGCTTGGTATGAAAGATTGGATAAGCATCTCTTAAAGATTGGCTTCACCAAAGGTACTACTGACAGTAATTTGTATTTCAAAATTGATCATGACAATATCTTAATTATTGAAGTAATTGTTGATGATATCATTTTTGGAGGAAGAGATAGTATGTGTAAAACTTTTGCAAGTCAAATGAAAAGTGAGTTTAAGATGTCCATTCTTGGAGAAATGAATTTCTTTTTGGGTCTACAAATTACTCAAACAAAGGAAGGAATCTTCATTTCTCAGTCAAAATATGTGAAAGAATTGTTGAGGAAATTTGGCATGGAAGACTCTAAGCCAATGAACACTCCAATGGCAACTAGATGTAAGTTAAGCAAAGATGATGACTCTCCAAAGGTTGATCAGACAAAATATAGGTCAATGATTGGAGGACTGTTGTATCTCACTCAAACTAGACCAGATATTATGCATGTTGTTGGTCTTGTTGCTAGATTCCAAGCTGATCCTAGAGAATCTCATGTTATGGCAATCAAGAGGATTTTTAGATATCTAAAGGGGACAGTTGAGTATGGGTTGTGGTATCCTAGAGATCATTATTTCTCTCTTCATGCATATATAGATGCTGATTGGGTAGGAGATGTGGATGATCGGAAGAGTACCAGTGGTGGAGCATTCTTTTTGGGGAAGAGATTGGTTTCTTGGTTAAGCAAGAAATAAGAAGCAATATCTCTATCCACTGTAGAAGCAGAATATATTGCTATAGCAGGTAGTTGTATTCAAGTTTTATGGATGAAACAAATGTTAATAGACATCAGAGTGGAGTATGAGGAGCCTATCACAATTTTCTATGATAATTCAAGTGCAATAAACATTTCTAAGAATCTAGTGCTGCATTCAAAGACTAAACATATATCCATCAAGTTTCACTTCCTAAGAGAACAAGTGAACAAGAATGAAGTCAGATTGGAGTTTGTGCCTTCCAAGGATTAGATTGCAGACATCTTTACAAAACCTCTGCCTAAGGACTCTTTTGAGTATCTAAGGGAGAAGTTAGGTTATTGCCCCTCTAGTGATAAACTAAGATGCAATAAGGTGCATCAGTCTAGTGCATATCACAGTCACATCTCATGGTCTGGACTAATGATGGGGAGCTGCTACTCAGGTGGAGTAGTAGATATGATTCTGAGGTGGTAGATTTACAAGTACAAGCCCTTTGCCATTGATGTTAAAGGGGGAGAGAAGACATGTGAAAAACAAGTGGTTGCTGATCAAAGGGGGAGCAATAATGGGAGAGAAGAAATGTGAATGGTGGTTGTTGATAGGGGAAGTTGTGACAGTAAGGTGTTTTTCTTGTCTTGATGGTTAAAACAATTTTTCACATCATATGTTGCCATCAATGACAAAGGGGGAGATTGTTGCAAGTATGGGCCTAACCGGTGTTGTCATTGATGTCAACATACTCTTGTTACATTAATGATAAGGTTGGATGAGTTGTGTGCTGAGGATATTGAGAAAATTAGTCTCAATCAGGAACAGTGAAGAATAGTGATGACATAAGGTAAAAGTCCAACATAGGATGAGGATCAGAGGATGCGGTTTAAAGGGTTTATAGATATGTTTCTTAAGATGTTCTAGTAGAGATTTTAGAGGTCCACATGAAGATATGAACAAGTTATGGTAGCTCAAGTGAAACCAGTTCTGGCAGATGTACAGTGATGACAGAGTGATACAGATAGGTTCGGTGAGATTTGGAAATGCATTCTCTAGTTCTGCAGATTTGAGGAAGTGTTGGGGAAGTCTGTGTAGTGTGTTAACTCAATTGGTTCATGGTTTGAAGGTTCGCAAGTATCTATTCCTTTGTGACAGTAATGGCAGACTATGTTCTTGAGGTTTCGGATGAAGGAGAGAAGGATTTTAGTAAGTAGAGGAAGTGCGGATGTTCTTGGTGTTTCAGGAATGTTTGTGGAGATCCTTGGATCATGTTCAGTTCGTGTTGATGGTCCGCATTAGAGATGGAGTCCAGAGTTGAAGAAATACTTCCAGATGAAGGTGTTCTTTCTTAGGCTGGCCGACCGGATGATTCACTCATCTTGTGGATGTTCTTGTGGATGATTGCCAACTTAGATGTTTGTTCCTAAGTTGATGTCATGTATAAATAAGGGACTGCGAAGTCAATTCAGTGTGGAGTTGTGGAGATGAGTGTGTGGTAGCGAGGAGAAGAGTGAAAGGCAGAGCAAAAGGTTTGGGCTTAAATGGAACTGACTCAAGCATGGTGAAGATGCTATTTACCAATTCAAGTATGTAATACTTATTCTTTTGTAGACAATGTGTCTCTTGTAGGCAGTGAGCCTCTTGTGAGCAATGTGCTCGAGCAATGAGCCCTAATTGGCATGTGCCATTTTGTTCTTTCTATTCTTCTAATAGAGAATATTTTTGGGTTAATCACCCCGTGGTTTTTCCCTTAACCAGGTTTTCCATGTCAAAAATCTTGGTGTCACATGTGTTCATGTTTATCTGCTCTTAACTTGTTGCATTATGCTTTCATGATTGATTTACTATTATGCTTGTGTGGAGTTAAGTATTTGATGAAGAAGAAAGTTTTGGACAACTGATTCACCCCCCTCTTAGTTGTCTACCCTAAATCTGACAAGCTCAAGATCCAACCTGCCTCCCGATGAGGACTTTGTATAAAAGGATGTGAACTAGCTGAAGAGATACACCATCCCACCTTCTCCAGAAGGGCTTTGTATAAAAGCATATGCACTAGCTCAAGAGATACATTATCCCACCTTGCGGAGAGGGCTTTTTTATTGCAATTAATATAAGGATGTGTGCTAGCTCAAGAGATACAACATCCTACCTCACAAAAAGGGCTTACAAACATGCTTTGTTAGTGCCAAAATGATCAAATAGATACCATTGTATATGCCCCCATCTTAAGGTAGTTGGTGTCGCTTACTGATATCAAGCACATTAAGGTAGAGAGAAAACATGCAATGGAACAAGAGCTCTCACAAAGCCCATGCCCCGAAGGTGACATGTGCTCATGATAGTTGAATGTTCCCACAAACACATTAATAAGATATGCTAAGATAAACAACAAGAGAGGTAAGAAATATTACTCTAAGACAATAACCACATCACATCATGGAAGCTATGCATGAAAATAGTCACATCAAGGACCAAGGCTATGTACTCATGGGTTCAGAGCCGAGTATAACTATTGGGCTATACTATAGGTACCTCAAAATCAAGTGTAGCAACATGGTGAGATACCATTCAAAGTGTACAGAAGTAGATTGTAAAATGTTAGTCACAAGAAATTCCATAAGATGATACATCACACAGAATGATTCTACTAGTTAGGCATCACATATATATAAATCAACCCCATCTTCATATGTGGACTAGGTCCATTTTTGCTTACTTTCTCATGGGACATGTGGTCTGTATCAATACTTGTTTGTTTCTGTCATTTGCCAACTAGGTATAATCATTGAAGAAGTTAAACAATAAAAATGAGAGAGGAGAACAAGTTCCTTAGGAACACCATGTAAGAGGATGCCCAAAAAATACCCTCCATAATGCCTTGCCCCTAAGGCATGACACACAACAATAAAATAGAGGGGAGACAAGATAGAAGAATGATGAAACAAATGGGAGAATGGTCACAACAGAGGCAGTCTCCCAGTATCCTTGACTTTACAAGAGTATCAAGGGTCATCCAAGGAGGCCTAAACAACACATAACGCATCATGGGGGAACATAAAATAGAAGAGGAGGTCACATAAGTGAGCAAAGGTGTACTACAACAAAGGTGACCAACAGGGTTAGAAATACTTACCTATGTATACAACCAAACTAGTGGTTGTCATTGAGCAAGTCATCTTCCTCCCAATATTGAATGCATGATGAAAGGGGTACATAAGGTACAATTATCTAACTAAATTTATCATCCTTTACTTCTTCAGCATTAAGCTCTTCTTTGTTTGATTCAATGTTAGATGGTGAGATGTTCTCTTGTCGTAGTGGTGTATTTTGAGCCAAGGCTTGTCTTTTCTTCTTTCTTTCTCTCACTTGTCTATTCCTTTGTGTTTTATTAGTGATGTTGTCAAGAGTATTATAATGATTTTCCATAGTTCTCAGCATTTTAGAAGAAGAAGCATACATGTGATTATCTCTTACTAGGGCATTTATTTGTTTTCCACGGGTATCTCTCGATCCCTGTAAGGATGATGGAGGAGGAACCTCAGTGAATACTCCCTTTTCTTTTGGTCTAGGAGGTTCTTGTAATGTAGGTTGTTCTTTAATTGTTGTTTTTTGAATAGGGGGTCCAACCAATTTTGATAGTACTTGTGCTTTGTAACATCGATATCCCAAGAAAGTTTGATCTATTCATGGTTCAGGTTCTTTAGCAGGTTCGGGCCAAAAGTAGTCAAGGATGATGTTCTTTTGCATAAACACAAGTTGCCATTAACTATGGAGAATAGTTCATATAGACCCATGGTGAGGAAATTTTAAGCATTGGTGAAGTGTTGACGGGATCTAGCTTTCATATCCTTGAGCCATGGATGGCCTAGTTTAAGATGGAAGAGGTCAGATGTAGGGATGATAACAAATGATTATTCTAAATCTTTGTCGAGCACCTAGATCATTAAAGTAATCTTCCCTAAGGCCAGGAGGAAAGCTCCATTATGTGTTTTTATCATCATATCGGTTGTATCAATTTATGTGAATAAAGGAACTCTTCTGTAGCAATTTTAGTCATGCAATTTGGATCAACAAGGGCACCTCTTACCAGAGTTCCCATTATGTTAATAGTAATGTAAAGGGGACCTTTAATGTCTCCAACCATTCTATCTCATGGTGTAAATGTTATTTCTGGTTCAGGGGTTTTCCTTTTCTTATAAAGGTGAGGAGAAACCCTATCATTGTTGTTATGGTGAGAAGCCATAGATGTGAGACTATTTCACACCTGAGCACTTGTTTGAGGAAAATAGATTCTAAAAGATACACAGAGTTTACAACAAACAAAGTGGATAGAGAAAAAAGTTCCACTCAACAAGGAAAAGTACGTGTTTTTAAATGTTTTGATCAATGAACTGTGAAGAAGGTGTGTAAACACTTAATGTTGAAATACACATTGTGTAATTAAAAATATACCAATTTTCACACAAAACTATGAAATGAAGCAAAATTTTTAAATAACCAATGAATGTATGCTTGAAAATGAACGCAAGATCTAATTTGAAAGATACTTATGACAAATGCAATGAAACAAAGAAAAACTATGCTTGCTTATGCACCTAAAATGCTCAATTTTTTCACTTTTTTCAATGTAAATGTAAATTCAAAGATACACAATGCAGCCACACTATAGTCAAAAATTAGATTTAAAATAGTGTTAAAATAAGTAATAAAATCTAAAACAAGATTTTAATTACAAACCCTAGCTTTTGAAATTACTAGGTTATATGAAAAATGTAAAATTTCAAACAAAACCCTAGCAAATTGTTAAGAAAACTATCTCAACCTTGCAACTTCAAAAGATTACTATTCTTCCCTGTTTTAGTCTTTTCAAATATCCTTTATCTTAAAGAATGATCTAGAACTTTCATAGTTTCCAAAAGGGCTAAAAATAACAGGACTTACTATTTTTAGTAAGTTTACATTTGACCTTGGATTGACTTGAAATTTTCCCAGAAGGTACGAAATAGCTAAGCAAACATCTTGGGTGAGTTTTGACTCAAGATCATATCTGGATTACAAGATATTAAAGCTTCTATTTTTTGAAACTACCAAAAAAAAGTTTTGAATTCAATTGTCATAATAGAAAGTTCCCTAAACATCTTGAAAATTGTCATAACTGATGAGGTGGGTTGTAGGGTGATAGATCTCTTCATGAGCTTTTTGATGCATCAATCAGTTTATTAATCAGACACCTAAATCAAAATTTATGGCCTCTGGAATTTGGACCTCCTATTTTTAGGAAATGTAAAAACATGTTGTACACATTAAAGAGTTGTAAAGGGGAGAGTTACACATGTTGGTATGTGTTTTGGCACATCACAAGGCATCTTTGATTGGAGATAATTTTGGTGCCACTTTTGGGTGGTTTTAGCTCATGGTTTTGTAATTACTGGTAATGGTTTACTATATTGTATCTCCTATATATCAGGAGCTGGAGATGGAGGTTGTGTGTAAGAATCTTATAAATGTTGAGTTACCTCCTTGATCTCTAGTTGGATATAGTCCTATAAAAGCTTGATCTGCAAGTATATTGTAATCTTCTTAATTCTTGAATAATATATTTTGTGGCTTTAGAGTGGGGTTTTTTACCTGAAAGGGTTTTCTCCACATATATCTTGTGTTGTGAGTTTTGTGTTTGCATTTGGAAGTTGTTATTATCTTTCTGTTAATGTGCATCTTAATCTGTAACTGTAAAAGTAAAAATTTGCATAAATATTTCCTCAGTAGATCAGTGTAGGAAGTATTTTCACATACCTTGCTTCCTTTCAATTGGCATCAGAGCCTGATCACCTTTGGTTCTATTTGTTGGGTAGAGGGTTTTTTGAGCTGATCTTCAATTGAGTGGGAGCTTGTGTAGAGGATTTTGAAATCTTTGTTGAAGGTAAGAGATGGCGAGCACATCTAGGAGGTTTGAGATAGAGAATTTTAATGACAGTAATTTTGAGTTGTGGAAACTCAAATTGGAGGACATGCTTGTAGATCAAGATTTATGGGATGCCATATCTGGTACAAAACCAATGGCAATGTCTCAAGAAGACTGGGATCTCAAAGATCAAAAAACTAAGGGGTTGATAAGACTCTATTTGGTTGATTCATTGCTCATGAATATCCATGAATAGAAGACTACAAAGGACCTTTTGAAGAAGCTTGGAGATGTTTATTAGGCTAAATCCCTGGTGAACAAGTTATTCCTGCGAAAGAAATTGTATTCTCTAAGGATAGAAGATGGAGGATCTATCACTGATCACTTAAATACATTCAATATGCTTGTTGCCTAATTGACTTTTGTTGGTGTGGAGATGGAGGAGGAGGATCGATGTATGACATTATAGTGTTCCTTACTAGATTCATGGGACCACATTGTTATGGCCATTGGGAGTACCACTACCACATTCAAGATGGATGAAGTGGTTTCTTCATTGTTGTCTAAAGAGATGTGGAGAAAGTCCTCTGAATCAGCTAAGGAGGCTCTTGTAGTTCATGGTAGATCTAAAGAGAAGGGAAAGAAAAAGGATAAGAAGAAGAAGGAAGAAAAAGGAAGATCCAAATCCTGTGGGAGAGCTAAGTCTCCTGAATAGTCCAAGGCCCTATGTTGGAACTGTGGCAAACCTGGTCACTTCTACAAGGAGGAGAAAAATAAAAATAAGAAGAATTATGATTCATATTCTGACAAGTCCTCTCAGGATAAAGGAGAAGTGTTTGTCACTGCCTTGCCAATGCATGCATATGAGAATGTGTGGCTTATTGACTTTGGTGCATCTTGTCACATGACCTCGCATCGGGGTTGGTTTTTAAAGTATGAAAAATATGATGGCGGAAAGGTGTACTTGGGTGATGATTCTCACCTAAAGATTGTTGGTCGTGGAAGAGTCTTAATTTGATTCCCTAATGGAAGAGTGAAGGGAATCAATGGTGTTCTGTATATCCCTGGTTTGACACAGAACCTTCTTTCTATAAGTAAGTTGAATGATATGGTTGTGTAGATTGTTTTCTTGAATGGAGGATGCAAGATGACTAGAGGATCTATGGTGTTGGCTAAGGGTGTTTGGATTGGCATTCTATTTTAGCTTGATGCATGTGCAGTTTAGTGCAATATTGCCTCTATTTTGAAGAAGAGAGCTTCAGAGTCTTCATCCTCACCATTGGAACCAATAGCAAAGAGGACTATCACATCTACTTCTGGTGGTCATGCTTTCTAGGTACCTAAGGGTGGTCATTCTATAGAGATGAAACTTTCAGTTGAGAAGCCAATGTTATGGCACCAAAGGCTTGGTCACATTGGTGAAACGGGTTTGAGGACCCTAAAAAATAAAAATCTTGTTGAGGGTATGAATGACTATAATCTTGAGTTTAATTTCTGCAAACATTACATTAATGGAAAACAAAATCTTGTTCAATTTTATTCCAGTTCTCAAAAACCTTCTAAGGTGTTGGACTTGATTCATTCTGATGTGTTTGGTCCTATTAATGTTCCTTTGATTTCAAAATATGTTTACTTTGTTTCATTCATTGATGAATATAGTAGAAGGATATGGGTGTATTTCCTTAGAAGTAAGTGTAATGTCAGAAAATGTCCCCTTGGGGGCTTTTCCCTCATAAGGTTTAGCTCCCAGGTCTTTAGCATGCATTTAGGACATTTTAGTTCATATTTTGGCATCTTGATGGAATGAGACCTAGGTTCCATGGCAAATTGGACATAGGTGGACCCCTTGAGTTGTACCCTACCCAAAATAGGGAGGAGGACTTGGGTGCCCACACCCTAGTCCTACCCTATTTTGGAGAAGCCCTAATTTTTGGGTTTCGATTTATGACTGTTACTTGGTCCTTTTGCCAACACGGTAAGTTTTAATTTTTAAAATCTTGGCGGGAGTGCTTGTAGTTGCATATATAAGCATGCTTAGGAATTCATTCATAAACAAGATTTCAATTAGATGATTACTAGAAAGCTATTGTGTTCTCAAGGTGATTCAAGACTTCTATTGTGTTGCAAGAGTAGACTTGTATGTTTTGTGTGTTGATATTTGTAGATTTGAGCATAAATTTTCTCATGGCATGAAGAGCATCTTCCTCCATGAGAGATTCACTACAAGGTGACATAATATTGTGTTTTTAACATTGATTCCTTTGGTTTTTGCCTCTGCCTCACAAGGGTATGCACTCTTTTATCTGATAACAGTGTTTAGAGACTTAAGTGTCCTCTAGGGCTTGATTGAGGCAAGCCTCTAAATACCACAACCCCAAAACCAAGTCTTGTGATTGTAGGTTACAAGTGTTGCATTTGGAAAAAGTGGAGTTGTAGGAAGGATTAGCAAGCATCAAGGATTCAGGATCTTAAGAAAAGTCAGACAAAGGAGCACTTCCAGGACTTGGGCACTCGCTCCAGTGTCCTCTGCAGATAGATCTATGAAAATAAAAGTTACAGGGTTGATCAATGTCGAAAGGAGGTCCAGATTTTGCAAAAAGGTAGGTACCTTGGACTTGGTACCCACTCCAGTGTCCCTGACTATTCTACTTCAGAACCCCAAAAATGAGTATTCTGTGATTTGGTATTTTATTCTTGTTTACAAGAGCTTTTTCTGTCTTTCATCAATTTGTTGTCGTATTTGCATAATTAGGGTTTTAATGGTTAATTGGACATAAGAGAAGGAAAATTAATAATTAAATTCCCTAATCCAAGTTTCCCTACATCTACAAGTGACCTAGGGTATGACAGTGCTCATCACTCGACCCTAGATCCTTAAATGTAAGGTGGAAAGGAGGATTTAAACATCTAAACATTAGAATATTAACAAATCCAATTTTCCCCTAAATAATAAGTATGAGGTCTTTAATAGATTCAAATAGTTCAAAGCTCTTATAGAGAATCAGAAGTATAGAAATATTAAGTGTTTTAGGACTGACAATGGTGGTGAGTTTTGTTTAGCAGATTTCAACAAGTTCTATAAATAACAAGGGATTGAGAGGCCTAAGACAACTCTATATACTCCTTAGAAGAATGGAGTTGCAAAGAGGATGAATAGAATGTTGATGGAGAGGGAAAGGATTATGCTAAGTGGAGTTGGTCTTGAACAAAAGTTCTAGGCTGAAGCTGTTGCTACCACTTGTTACCTAGTTAACAGGTCTCCTACATCAATGCTCGTTGATAAGACACCTATGGAGGTATGGTCTGGTAAAAATCTTTCATTAAGATGCATTTGAGTATTTGGTTGTGAGGCATATGCACATGTGCGTAAGGAGAAGAGGTCTAAGTTGAAGAAAAAGGTTGTGAAGTGTATCTTCATTGGTTATGGTATCAATGTGAAAGGGTACAAGCTTTGGGATCTAGTGGCTAACATAGTTTTGTATAGTAGAAGTGTGTTCTTCAGAGAGATCAATCCTTCTTCTATTGTCTTGCAACCAGAAAAAGAAGAGAAGAAAGATGATGTGGTTCAACTTCCTTCCACCACTGAGAAAGTTGAACCAAAACATCTATTAGACCTGATAATAAGGAGATCTCTAGTAGATCTAAAATTTTAGAAGAAGATGAAGAACTTCAACCTCAATCTTTGAGGAGGTCCACGTAGATAAGACAGAAACCTAATAGGTTTGGTTATTTATTACATGATTCAAGTTATATTTTTGCTTTGATTTCTAATGTTGATGAGCCTAGAACTGTGAAAGATGCTATGGGTATGAAAGATGCAGGATCCTAGAAAGAAGCCATGGAAGAGAAAATGGCTTCTTTGGAAAAGAATAATACTTGGGACTTCGTGCCTTTTCTTGAAGGATAAAAACTTATTGGATGCAAATGGGTGTTCAAAAAGAAATTTGGTGTAGATGGCAATGTTGAGAAATATAAGGCTAGATTGGTTGTGAAGGGGTATTCTCAGGTGGAGGGAATTGACTATGGTGACTTTTTCTCTCCTGTTGCAAAGCTGGCATCTATTTGGTTCTTGTTATCTCTTGCAGCAACGTATTATCTAGAAGTAGAACAAATGGATGTGAAGACATCATTCCTTCACGGTGACTTGGAGGAGGAAATCTAGATGTCAAATATAGAGTAGTACGTGGTGAAAGGTAAAGAAAATATAGTTTTCAAGTTGAAAAAGTCTTTGTATGGTTTGAAATAGTCTCCTAGGATGTGGTACCAGAAGTTTGATGCCTTTGTGTTGAGTATTAGATTTTAGAGATCAAAATTAGATCATTGTGTTTATTACAAGTTTGATAATGATCGCATTCTCATTATTGCATTGTATGTCAATGATATGTTACTCATTGGGAATGGTAAAAGTTTGATTTCTGATTTGAAGTCTCGGTTGTCAACACAGTTTGAGATGAAAAATCTAGGGGCAGCTTGGTACATTCGGGGGATGGAGATTAGAAGAGACAAAGAAAACAAAAAACTTTTGTTAGGCCAATGTAAATGTATTAACACTGTGTTGGAAGGATTCAGTATGATGGATTGCAGACATTTGATTGTTCTTGTTACAATGGGGACAAAGTTATCTATTGTAGACTGTCCAAAGTCTCCTTTTGAGATAGAGGATATGAGTAGAGTTCCTTATGCTAGTCTGGTTGGTAGTTTGATGTATGAAATGGTATGTACAAGACCAGACATTTCCCAAGCAATGGGAGTCCTTAGTCAATTTATGGCTAATCTTGGATGGGTACATTGGGATGCAGTGAAGAGAGTGTTTGGATATTTGTAGTGTACTTTTGAGTATTCCTTATGTTATCATGGTTATCCTATAGGACCTCGGCATTCACTTTGTATTCATGGATTTGTGGATTTAGATTGGGTAGGTGACATCAACAACAGGAGATCCACCAACGCTTATGTGTTCATATGTTTGGTGGTGCTATTAGTTGTATGAGTAAGCGGCAACTTGTTGTCACTTTACCCACTACTGAAGCTAAGTACATGGCAGAAACTCATGCTTGTAAAAAATCCATTTGGCTTAAGAGATTATGTTCTGATGTTGGGTTTGATGCAGGGAAGATTACTATTTGTTGTGATAGTTAGAGTGCCATATATTTGGTGAAGAATCATACTTTCCATGCAAGGACAAAGCATATTGATGTCCAGTACCATTTTTTTCGTAACATGGTAGAGGATGGGAAGGTAAACATGGAGAAAGTTGATACTTTGATGAATGTTGTAGATTCCTTGACAAAACATGTGATCGTAGAGAAGTTCATATGGTGTTCAGAGTCTATGGGCCTCTCAGCCCCTAACAATTAAATCATGGTGTTAATACTCCATTTTCTCTTGCAAGGTGTTCAACAAGTGGGAGAATGTTAAGAAATGTGTCTCAATCTTGTGACTTTGAAACGTTACTATTCTTCCCAGTTTTGGTCTTTTCAAATACCCTTTATCTTGTAGAATGATCTAGAACTTTCAAAGTTTCCAAAAGGGCTAAAAAAATAGGACTTACAATTTTTAGTAAGTTTACATTTGACCTCAAATTCACCTAAAGTTTTCCCAAAAGGTGTGGAACAGCTAAGTAAACATCTCAGGTGAGTTTTGACTCAAAATCATATCTGGATTGCGAGATATTAAAGTTTCTATTTTTTGAAACTACCAAAAAACTTTTTGAACTCAATTATCATAATTGAAATTTCCCTAAACATCTCAAAAAATGTTGTAACTAATGAAGTGGGTTATAGGGTGATAGATCTCTTCACGAGCTTTCTAATGTGTCAAACGGTTCATCAATTGGACACCCAGATCAAAAGTTATGGCCTCTAGAAATTGAACCTCCTTTTTTTGGGAAATGTAAAAACATGTTGGACACATAAAAGTGTTGTAAAGGGGTGAGTTACACATGTTGATGTGTGTTTTTGCACATCACAAGGCATCTTTGATTGGAGATAATTTGGGTGCCACTTTTGGGTGGTTTTAGCTCATGGTTTTGTAATTACCGGTAACGGTTTACTGTATTGTATTTCCCTATATATCAAGAGCTGGAGATGGAGGTTGTGTGTAAGAATATTCTAGATGTCGAGTTACCTCTTGGATCTCTAGTTGGATATACTCCTGTAAAAGCTTATTCTACAAGTATATTGTAATCTTCTTGATTCTTGAATAATATATTGGGTGGCTTTGGAGTGTGGGGTTTTTTTACGTGAAAGGGTTTTCTCCACTTATATTAGCTTGTGTTGTGATTTTTGTGATTGCATTTAGAAGTTGTTATTATCTTTTTGTTAATGTGCATCTTAATCTGTAATTGTAAAAGCAAAAATTTGTATAAATCTTTCCTCAGTAGATCAGTGTTGGAATAATTTTTGCATACCTTGCTTCCTTTCACAAATAAGAGATGCAAATGCAAGGTAAGTGATCATGAAATGATGAAATTGTAATTTATGTCAGATTTGATATAACATTCAAGGACATTAAACTGAGTCAGGTCATAACTTTTACAAGAAGGCTCAGCTACAAGTTTGGTATCAGTTGGAATGATAAGGAAATTTGGAAGTTGTAGATTAATTTTTTAAACCCTAGTCTAATTAAGCCTTAAATTGTAACTATATGAAATCATAAACAAACGGATGAAACATGACAAATGTTGACATAGGAAGGCACTAAATCCATATTAGAAACATACTAGGGTTTGAATTTCAAAAAGAAAAATCTTTAGGGACACTGGGGTGGGCACCCTAGTCTAATAGGTAACTTTCTCTGTGGATTTGGAGCTATCAAATGATGAAGACTGCAACCTTATCAGGAGTTTCTGACAATAACAATCTAGAGGACATTGGGGTGGATGCCCTTATCCAGAAAAGAATATTCTTCACTATTTTCTTCAGATCCTAAATCTTTATCCTCTGATCCAACTTCTTGCAACTCCTCTCCACAAGATTCCACACGTATAACCTACAATCACAAGAGAGGGGTTGGGAGTTGTGGTGTTTTAGAGATTGCCTCGGTCAAGCTCTGGAATGGCATTTAAGATTTCCAACACTATTGTTAGATAGAGTGTGTGTCCCTTGTGGACAGAGGCAAAAGAAAACAATAAAATTAATTGATTGAAACACAAAATAGATATCACCTTAGTATGTGTAAACCCTCATGGAGATGAAATGCCTTCACATCATGAGGAAATGAGATGATGGAGCCAAATCTACAACAAACACAACACAATACTACTCTGCAACACAATGAATGCCTTGAATTCTCTTTGCTTGATGATCATAACTTTGCCTTAATCAACTAGGAGTATAATTAAGACCTAATCATGTTTATATATGCATTACTACTAAACATTCATAAATTAAGTTGATAAGACCAACAAAGGCAAACCATTTAACAATCACTTTACTATTAATTTAAATTTGGGTTCCAATAAAATAGGTCTAGACTAGGGTGCAGGTGCCCTAGTCTAGGGGCCTACTTTGGTCATGATTAAGCATTAGAGTGGCCCCTTAAGCTCCATTTGACATGGGTTTCAAGGGAATTTGCTTTGAGATACATTTTACACATGCATGATTAATCTAAGGTGACCTAGCAACTAAACTTAAGAGGTAAAAGTCCTAGGGGGACTTTTTATGACATAATAGTTGTAACCATGCCTTTCTGATTAATACATGCTAGTTTTTTTGACCTCTCCATGATTGTTTTAGCTTTGTGTAATTTAGAATTGGTTGCCTATGAATGTTTATTTCCTCTCAACCCTTTTCTTCTCTTTACATTTTTTAGGATCTACTAGATCTATGTAAGTTTATCAGTTGTATCTAGTTATTTTGTGCATTTTAGTTCTGAGTGTTCTATATTCAAACTTGGTGTATCACCTCCTTTAATTTCTAGTTTTATCCTTCTTCCCCTTTTCCCAAATGGTGGATAGATTAGGTTTTCTTTTAGCAATAGTTGAATCGCCCATTTAGCGAAGGAACCATCCTATCTCTGGAGATTTGATTTCCATGCAGGGTTCCACACCTAGAAATCATCTCAATGTTTTACTAGATTGTTGGAGCTCTAAACCCCTCCAACATAGGGTGTAAATCCATGTGACAATAGTTCTCTTCTTCTTTCATCCTTAGATTCTCAAATATTTTTTGTAGGATTATAGTTTGACTTCCTTTATGGTATCATCTCCTTCATAGAGACCTTTGAGCTTCTCCCATATCTCCTTTGCTATCTTACACTGCACAACCTTGACTAACACTAAACTTCTCAAACCACTAAACATTGCATTCTTGGCTTTGGCATTATTTTCATGGGCATTCTTTGCATCTAAATCTGTAATGGGATGATTGGGTTCAACATAATTAGTCACAATCACCATCCTAACATCATACACTAGTGAGGTAAGATAGTCTTCCATCCTTACACTCCAAAAGTCATAGTTATTTCCATCAAACATCAGAGCTTTAGAAGAAGACTCCTTCTAAGCCATGTGTTCTCTTCCAAGATCTACCTATTTTGTGGTTACACAACACACCCCACTTTGCCATAGCAAAATAGGCACCCAACTTTTTGTTTCTTTTGCTTGGCTTGTTTTCTTTCCCTTTGCTTTGGGTGGTATGGTAGAAAATATCATATGTATGTTAGGATCAAGCCTTAATCATGTCAAGATCTTGAAATATAGATCAAAATTTTAAAGTCAAAATTTCCCCTCTGGAAGCCTACCAAATGAAAGAGGATAAAATTCTAAGCAGGTTTGCCTTTTGAGACACCAAGAAATTCCCTAAAACTAGGAAGTTATGCCCAGTCAACATTTAGTCACTTGGTCATAGGAATGTTCACATTATCCTAGTATCTAGACATTAACTTAATGTCCCAATTGCAAAAATTGCAAAGTAAAACCAAATATCCCGACATCAACAAATGTGCAGACATCAAATTTAACCCATTGTGCTAGCAAAATGTCATTTGCATGGATATAAGTGGACATCCAGATATTAACTTGATATTTAGACCTTAAATTAGTGTCTAGACATTCATTAGTATCCTAATGACATGTCCTAGTTGACTTTTCAATTGGACTTAGACTATGGACATTTCACCTCAGGCATAACATTCATACCTTACCCAATATCCCAATGACGTCATCCAATATCGTCTTAAAGAAATAATAAAAAATGATGACATCATTCAGATACTAAGAGGACAAGATATTTGACATCTCTTAACATCCAAACATTAACTTAATATCCTAACTTTTGTCAATATCACTATGACATCACTTTTTCCTCACACTTAAAGGAACCACTTCGAACCCATGACATCATCAGCACATTTAGACCCAAGGATATTTCGTAAAGTCTTAACATCTGGATTTTTCTTTATATCCACATCCCTATTGTTTATGAACAAAAATTGAGACATTCCATGAACCAATTGAATAATGCCACGTGGCTCAACTTTGACTCTTCAAAGTAGCCATCTTAATGTCTAGACATCTAAAGTCAAAGGCAAATGGCTTCGAACCTTAACATCTCCAATACCCACACCTTGGTCAATGTTGACCAAATGTTTGCATGGCATCATCCAAATGTATGGACATTCTGAAAGGCATAGCATATTATTCAAATGTCTAGATCTTTGTCTATATCTTGACCTTGCAATTAACATCGTGAAAAGGGGTTGTTGGCCATTTGAAAATTCAAATTAAAAGTTACCACCTGTAATGATCTCCTCAGACCTTAATTAGATGTCCCCAGCCGATCAATTTAGCATTAATTATGCCCTAATCCCCTAATTTTAACATATAAAAGGTGAATTTCGATCATTTTAAACACACTTAAGCATTCATAAGAGAGATTTATAGAGCTCTAATAAATTATAGTGATTGCAGAGATCTTGACCTCGAACGGAACAGTGTGCATAGCAAACGACATCTAGTGAACAATGATTATATAGTGTAAAGCACATATCCAGACATCTTCTAATCAGGTTTAAGCTCAGAAAAAGGTATGTAATGGTGGAACCCTACTTTTGGCATTTATGGAAACACAGTTAAATGTAAATTTGCACCTAGGGTAAAAACTTAGCTACATATGCATGTATTAGGCTATATAAACAATAAAATGTGAGGACATTGAGAAAATTAACATGAAAGTAATAATGTGAAATGTATTTTGAGACATGCATATTTGCCATTGTAGGATACAACGGAGATTAGGAAGCTCTAAAATGAGGCAGAATTCTGGACCGCCATGTTCTCATCACTAGGGGCCACAAGATTCTACTTTGGAAAAGTATGTGACACACACGTAGGTAATACAGATGTGGATGAGTAGATGGCCAAATCAATTCAAGGCAGTAGACACCCAATTCTAAAGAAAATATACAATTCTAGGATGTGGCACGTAGCACCTATTTTCCATATGTAGCAAATGCCATTGAGCTGGTGGTGGCATGTCCAGAAAGTTATAATAAAGAGATTAGAAGAGTAGAGAAGGATGACAAGGTGTATGCGGACTTCTTTGTGAAGGGAATCACAAAGGTGTTCCATTTTCCTATAAGTCCCAATCTTTTCAAGATAAATCTTGAGGATCTTGAGAAACAGTATAAAGGCAACACCACTAACTGCAAGAAGATAATGTTCACTTACTAGAGGGAAACTGATAGTAAGGTAAAGGCAATGGCCAAGATGCCACAAAATTTATACAAATTTGACTTCACTTCGGAGGTTCAATATATGATGATGATGCTGAGCCGAATGATTAGAAAGTCTGATGCTGGTAGTTTTGACCCCTAGATGTATGAACTGATAAGGATGGTGGAGATAACTAAAACCAAGATAGGGTGGGCATCCTTGATCACTGATAGCCTAGATGAGAACATGAAGAAATTTGGATTAAAGATGTGCCTGTTATATATGAATTCATATGTTGTATATGCATGTGCTACACAATCCACATTCTTTGGCTTACAAACAGTAGGCAGAAATCCTGGAGATGTGAACATATGGGATCATTATCCCTAGTTAACAAGGAAGGCCTCCACTCAGCACTATAGGAGGGCCAATGATTGTTTTATCATGCATTTGGTCTGACTAATGGACAATGATAGAGCAAAGAGGCTGAGCTTTGAAGCTCAAGCAATGATAATAAGAAATGGAACTTGGTTCATCCAGTTCCCAACCTTTACCTATATCCACATGGAGGGATTTGGTGGGCAACCCCTCATGTTGCCAAGGTACCCTATAGACAGAATAATATTATTGGAACTGACTAGGGAGATTATACCCTCATATGACTCATATATGGTCAAGAACAAGAAAGGTAATGACAGTTTTCCTTTAATTCTAGGATGGTATATATGCCCATCCATTGAATTAGCTAAGCATTCAAAAGCAGAGTTGTGTATGCTTCAGTTATAGTCATTCTCCTTAGCTAGATATTATGATCCATATCATAGGATGGAGAGGTTTCTAAATAATAAGTTGGTGCACCAAGTGCACTTGGAGGACTACTGGGTAGATTTCCCCTAATGATGTTGAAGTTAGGAGGAGTTACTAGAGTTTAACTATGAACCAGGTCTAGACATTGGACTATTTTGATGTCCCTCCTTAGTTACATTTTGATGATGGCATGAGGATATCCAAAGTGTATGAAGACAAGAAGATTTATAATGAGACCATCTCTCCTTTTGACTAGAACCAACTAGAGGTAATTTCTATACACCTCATTACATCTAGAGTCATGAAGTTGAATAGAGCATGGGTAGATTAGTAATTAACTGCCCTAAAAGATAAAGGAGTGGCTCTTATAGTGGATAAGAAAAGGAAAAGGAAGGAGTTAGGGGAAACTAAATTTGATGACTTTCTAATCCACAAATGGTAGGTCATCGAAACCAAACTGGCCAAGACTACAATAGAATTAGCTACAAAGTTTACAACTAGTGGCATTATTATAGCCACAAGACCATCCCCCTGGAAAGAAAAAGATCTTGTCCCAACAATTGTATTAACCACCAAATAGGAAGAAGAGCCTAGGGTCACATATGAGGACAGGGAAGATGAGGAGGATGAGGTTCCCTTGATAAAAAGAGGCCAGTATATATTGCAAGGAGCAAATATCCCTAAACAAAAGAGACGATAGGTACTAGTGATGAGAGGATCCACAAGTAAGGAGCCTGAAGTAATGCTCAAAGAGGGTGGAGAGTTCACCAAAATGAAGATGATGTTTGTGTTATATCAGAAAATGTCCCCTTGGGGCTTTTCCTTCTTAAGGTTTAGCTCTCAAGTCCTTAAAGTGCATTTAGAGCATCTTGCATGATAATTTAGAATCCTGATGAGAAAACCTTAAAGTCTTATGGCAAATAGGACCTAGGGGGTGCTATTTAAATGATTCCTAAACAAAAATGAGGGGGCAGACTTGGGCACTAGTGTCGTAGTCCTACCCTATTTTGGGTTTGGCCTAAATTTAAATGTCAGTTTTATGACCATTATATAGGTCCTATGCCAACATCTCAAATTTGAATTACTAAATTCTTAGTGGGAATCTTTATAGTTTCATATATAAGCATGTTTAGGTTTTCATTTGTAAACTAGAAGATGATTGTGAACTTTATGAATTTTTGTGATTTCAAGATATTGATTGTTACAGAGTAGAGCATTGTTATTGTATTTGTGATTGCAGATTTGACATCATCTTCTCATGTGATTAAAGAGCCTTTAGTTATGTGAGATCTACACTTCAAGGTGATATCTATTGTGTTTTTGATCATTTATCATTTAGATTTTGCCTCTATCCCTCAAGGATACGCACTCTTATCTGACAACTGTGTTTGAAAGACTTGAATGTCTCTCCAGGGCTTGATCGAGGCAAGCCTCTAAACACCACAACCTCCTCTCACACACATTTGTTATTGCAGGTTATAGGTATTGAGTTTCATGGAGTGGAGTTCCAAAAAGGAGGCTACAAATAACAAGGATTCAAGATCTGAAAGAAAGAGGACAACATTGAACATTTCGGGACAAGGGCACTAGTGTCATTGTCCTCCATCTTTTCCAAGACAGAAACAAAAGATATAGTGCAGATCAGTGTCGAAAGGAGATTCAAGTTCCATGATTCAAATTGTACCTTGGAGTAGGGTGCTAGTGTTAGTGTCCTTGACTGTTTTGTATTCTAGATTTCAAAAAATAGTGAGTTAACAATCTCTATCCTTTACCTTAGTCTGGAAGGATTTGTCGTAATTCATTAATTTGCTTACTGTTTTACATATTTAGGGTTTTAAGAGCATTTGAGCATTAAATTGAGATATTGTTTGTTACATCTAAACTTTCGCATCATTCCAAGTGGCAGCCCAACCTGATAGGTGATTGCTCTCGCTTAGTGGAGATTCAACTCGGTTGATATGCCCTTGAATGTGTGGTGAGAAGAGAGGATTTTCTTTTAAAACCTAAACCAAAACATTATCCCCCTTTTTCACCATAACATTTTGGTGAACCCATGTTTTTGGACTTTTTGGCACCTTGCTGAGTGGTGTGTGATAGATTTGCATTCATTCATTTCATTGCATTCGAAAAATTACAAAAAAATTGAATTTTTTTTCAAAATTTTCAAAAATATTTGCATTCTAGGGTTTGCATTTTCACATAATTTGCATTGATTTAGTTTCATTTTATTTAATTTTTTCATTAAATCTAAAATTTATTTTTCGTCATACCCTTATTGCATTTGAAAAATTACAAAAAAAATTAGAAAATTTGAAAAAATTGGCATCCTAGGCTTGCATTTTAGCATAATTTTAATTTATTGGCATTTAATTTCATTACATTTTTGTCATTTTGATTAGATATTATTTAAATTACATAAATTCATCATTTATTGTTTGTTTGCATTGCATTTTCATGCTTAAATTATCGACGATTGCTTGAAATTGTACATTTTTCATAAAAACCTAGTTTTGCATTAGCTAGGGTTTCTAGTCAAAATCTTGTTTCAAATTTTACTACTATTTTTAGAACACTCATTAGGAATTATTTCCAATTTTAGTGTTGCATCATAGTGGTTTCCTTGCAAAATTTCATGTCTAGGGTTTGAAAACCTTGCATTTTCACTAGATTTGGCCTTATCGTCTCTCTAGATTTGTGCTACAAGCATGTTGTGAGGGTTTTTTCTGCATTAATTGGTTGTTATCAAGGTTATTATCTGATTCCCCTCCACAAATTACTTGCAACACCATTTCTACTTGGCATTTACATTGAAAATTGATGAAAAATTACATATTTTAGGTGTATTTTCACTAGGTTTTGACTTGTCATCACTCTAGATTTGCATCAAAAGCATGTTGTGAAAGATATTTCTGCATAGTTGGGTTGTTTTTAACCATATTATTTTCTATCCCTCTTGAAACTTTTGACAACACCTCTTCTCTTAGTGATTTGCATTGAAAAAAAAGGGGGGTGAAAAATCAAGCATTTTGGAGCTTAAACATATCTTTCTCCTAGGGTTTGTTCTATTGGTTTGTGCATTGAGTGTTGCATGCTTTTGAATGAGTCTTATAACTCACTTACCTAATATAAATATCCCTTTAAGAAGAAGTAGGAGACTCATGGGATCTAGTGCTCTTGAAGAAAACAATATCTCTACCTCTGAAAATCCGTTGAACACCTTCTTTACAAAAGGAGAGACACAAATTTTGCAAGATACTATACCTCATACAACCACTATGGAAGCTCAAATATTTCATGATGTTGATGACACCATTGAGGTGGTAACACATGTACCTAATGAGCAAATAAACAAACTTGATAAAGAGTTAGCTAATTTTCAAGCATTTGTTGAAAATGAAAGGATAGCTGAAGAAGCTATACCTATGATTCACAACATAAGAGAATTGATGGTATTAATGTTATTCAAGATTTAACACATATAGTACACAATAATTTCATGACAGTGACTGAATGTGTGAAATTTATTAGTAACATGTCATCTCTGTCTCACACGCAAGTATCGGCACCTATACTGACTATGAGAATATCTACATTTACATAAATAATTTTAACTACCAATGCAAATGCTTGTAGTAATGCTACCACTGGTATTGGAGTATCTAATGGCACTAATTCACAAAATTACAAAGCTATGGGATTCAACTATCAAAACTTGGTATCTAAGGTGACCTCTTCTATGAATAATTACTCTCAACCACCTCTCCATCCCACTTATTCGCAACCACCTTCAACTTATCACTATGTTCAACCTCCATCCACCTATTCACAACCTCAACTTATCCCTACTCAAGATCAATCACCTCCTCACTTTAGTTCTAATTCCTCACAATAAATCGCATCTCCCAATGATGTCATCTTAAATCAACTATTGCAAGACATGACTTCTTTATAGAAAAAGGTGAAAAATCTAAAAAACTCTTCACAACCTAATATACAAACCTGTCATGCCTATAATCCCCTATCTTATGCAATCTTGAGAACTCCTATGCCTGAGAGGCTTGAAGCTCCTCACTTTGAAAAACATGGTGGAAAAGGTGATCCTAATACTCATGTGGCAGCATTCACGACTATGTGTAGTGATTTCTACTTTGAAGAAGATTTGTTAGCAAAATATTTCCCACAATCTCTCAAAGATACGGCTCTAGAATGGTTTTTCTCTTTACCTCTGAATTTAATACACTCTTTTTCATAGTTAGTTGATCAATTTTTACAACATTTTCAAGAAAATATTGGACCTCAAGCTTCCTTGATTGATTTAGTTCATTACAAGCAAGGACTGAAAGAGAAATTAACTGAGTTTATTAGTTGGTATCAATCTCTCTATGTAAAAATTCAATATTAGGTGAAGGATGATGATGTTCAGAAGGTGTTTATTACAAATCTACAACCTAACATCCATGATAAGATTCTCTTGATGAAGTATAACTCCTTTCAACATTTATGTACCGCCCTTCGTGATTATCAACTCTCGTCTAGTCAGTATGAAAATCAAAACTCATCAGCTCAAGTTTGTCAATCCACGCGTGAACCATCACAAAACAAATTTAAGAGGAATAATAAGACTTTCATCAAGGTTAATGGACAAAATTCAAATAATTTCTCACAAGTGTTCTCTATCACTAATCTAAAGAAGGCATCATTTCAACAAAGAAAGTTTACTCTGATATCTGAATCCTATCATTCTATCATGAATCAAGCTATGAGTAATAATCTCTTAAAGCTTCCCTTGATTAAACCTTTGGATACTAGTAAAATGCAAGGACCTTATTTCAATGCTATTGGCTTTTGTAATTTTCATCAACAACAAGGACATGATATTGAACGATGTATACGTCTTAAGTATGAAATACAAGACCCCAACGTTATATAGGTATCAGGTGTGAATGATAATGGAAATAAGTCAGTTGCTTCGCTGAATCAGTATTTACAAATCTTTACTAATCCCTTTCTTGCATACTGATAATAAAATGATGGAACAAAATACACTTGAAGTAGAAGGTGACTAAATGTATTACGATGAAAATATTTCTACAATAGAATTGGATAAGGAAAATACTAAAGTATCACCTCATCCACAAAGAAATGGTATTTACATTGAGGTTCCTCCTTCATTATCCCTTCAAGGATCAAGAGATAATCAAAATGCATTGGAGAAACAACTAGAACAACCAAAACAAGAGATTCTGACAAAAGAAAAGATTGAAATAGTACAAGATAGTCATTCTAACTACAATAGATAGAATCAACAAAATAAGAGAACTAAAAATTAGAAAAGGGTAAGACTGTTATCATCAGTAGGAAATAATAGTGGTTCTCCTCCTCATAAGCAACAAAAGATCTCACATACACAACAATTTGAGAAACAAGCATTGCATGGATTCTCTAACAACAAACAAAACTCTCATAAGAACTACTCTAGCTTTGTACAAAACTTGATACAGCATCTCTCCAAGAAGCTCGCAAGTTACAAATTTTAGAATGATTGTTACTGGTAGGTAAGTATTTCTAACCCTTTACCTCTGTGTTGTGTTTCCCCCATGATGTGTTATGTGTTGTTTAGGCCTCCTAGGATGACCCTTGATACTCTCGTAAGGTCAAGGAGATCGAGACACCGCCTCTATTGTGACCCTTCTTCTATTTGTGTCACCATTCTTCTATATTGCTTCTCCTCTATTTTCATTGTTGTGTGTTGTGGCTTATCGACATAGCGTTGCAGTTGGTGACTTGGGGGTACCATCTTACGTGATTGTCCCTAAGGCACTTGTTTCTCCTCTTAAGTGATTTATCATTTCCCTTCCTCTAGTGGTTCTATCTAGCTGGCAGATGAAAAAAAAACATATTATACTAATACGGACCTAGTGTTCCTTTAGAAAGAAATCAGAAAATGGACCTAGTCCATACATGACGATGGGGTTGATAGATATTATCCAATGCTTAGCTAGTAGAATAACTCCATGTGATATTTTGATGTTGTCTTATCACACCTACAAAACATAACAATACTCCTACTCCGTGCACTTTGTCTACCTTGGATCTTTCTTTCCTCAGCTCTCTATGTGAATGATTACATGCATTGTTGTTTATCATGATTATATGGATACTAACACCTTTTCTTGCAAGAAATTATGTTTTTGTGGGAATATTTGGCAATCATAAAGTACATGTCACCTTCGGGGGGCATGGACTTTGCAAGAGCTCGTGTTCCCTTGTGTATTTTCTTCCTACCTTAACATGATTGATATCAGCACATGATATCAACCACCTTAAGGTGGGGGCATATATAAGGTAAGCTATCTAATTTAGATGCTAGCAAAGTGTGTTTGTAAAGCTTGAAATCTATTGCAATCACTTAAGCACTCTATGGAGGCAAGGATGGTGTATTTCTTGAAGCGATTGCACATCCTATCATTTTCTAAAAGTCCTCTGAGTAGGTGAGGAGAAGATCTGAGACTATCCTAACCCTTAAGCATGTCTTTGATGATTGTTGTGGTGAAGCCCAATCATCGATGTGTGCCTGTAATATACCTGAGATGGATGCAAACCTAGCAATAGGTTTCTTCCATCACTTGTCTGTCATGTTTTCTTAGTGCCTTCCATGTGTGTGTGTATGGCATGTTTGTTCCCAAGTATAGTTTCAAGACTGGTGGCAATGAGCTCCTCCTATGCTTTAGGATTTGTATGACATGTTTGTTCTCAAGTGTATTTTCAAGACTAGTGGCATTGATCTTCTCCTACACTTTGAGATTTGTTTGGCATATCTATTGCCCCTTATGTAGTTTCAAGACTGGTGGTGATGAGCTCCTCCTGCATTTGGGTTGTGTGTTTGCTTTCCTTGTCCTTGCATTTGCATTTCATAAATGAGGAAATGAAAAAAGAAAATAATCACTACATTCACTGTATTCAGTGTGTTTTGTGTGTCTTCAATGTTGTCTTCTTCATGTTTTGCATGACTGTAACTATATTCTCCATGTTTTGTGTACTTGTTACTATATTCAATGTGTTTGGCATGTCTTCACCATGCTTGCAATGTTTTCTATGTTTGTTGACCATACTTTAATGCATGTATTGGCCTTGTGTTTATACATACATTAAAGTGGGGGCTAAATGATATGTCATAAAATGATCCTTGGGGGATTTTCCCTCTTAAGATTTAGCTCTCGGGTCCTTAAAGTGCATTTAGAGCATCTTACATGATAATTTTGACTCCTGATGAGAAAACCCTAAAGTCTTATGGCAAATAGGACCTATGAAGTGCTATTTCAATTATCCCTAAACAAAAATGAGGGGGTGGACTTGGGTGCTAGCACCCTAATCCTACCCTATTTTGGGTCTGCCCTAAATTTAAATGTTCGTTTTATGACTGTTATTTAGGTCCTATGCTGACATCTCAAGTTTGAATTAAAAAATTCTTAGGAGGAATCTTTGTAGTTGCATATATAAGCATGTTTAGGTTTTCATTTGTAAACTAGAAGATGATTGCAAACTTTATGCATTTTTGTGATTTTAAGATATTCATTGTTGTAAAGTAGAGCATTGTTATTATGTTTCTGATTATAAATTTGACATCACCTTCTCGTGTGATTGAAGAGCCTTCAATTATGTGAGATCTATAATTCAAGGTGATATCTATTGTGTTTTTTATCATTTATCATTTGGATTTTACCTCTATCCCACAAGGATACACACTCTTATCTGGCAATGGTGTTCAGAAGATTTAAATGTCTCTCTAGGGCTTGACCAAGGCAATCCTCTAAACACCACAACCCCCTCTCACACTCCTTTGTGATTGTAGGTTATAGGCACCAAGTTTCATGGAGTGGATTTGTAGAAAGGAGGTTATAGACAACAAGGATTCAAGATCTGAAAGAAAGAGGACAATGGTGAACATTTTAGGACAAGGTGCTAGTGCTAGTGTCCATCTTTTTTGGGGCAAAAATAGAAGATATAGTACAGATCAATGTTAAAAGGAGATTTAGATTCCATGATGAAAATTGTACCTTGGACTAGGGCACTAGTGCCAGTGTCCTCAACTATTCTGCATTCCAAATTTGGAAAAATAGCAAGTTAACAATCTCTATCCTTTACCTTAGTCTAGAAGGATTTGTTGTAATTCATTTATTTGCTTATTGTTATACATATTTAGGGTTTTAAGGGAATTTGAGCATTACATTGAGATATTGTTTGTTACATCTAAACTTCCACATCATTCCAAGTGGTAGCCCAACCTAATAGGTGATTGCTCTCACTTAGTGGAGATTCAACCTAGTTGATATGCCCTTGAATGTTTGTTGAGAAGGGAGGAATTCCCTTTGAAACCTAAACTAAAATATTATCCCACTTTTTCACCCTCAACAGTTTGCTACTAAGCAACCTATAGTAGAAAGAGATACAAAATTCATGGTGCTAAAGTGTAAGGATGTGGAGACAATATAGACAGAGCTTCAACATGATGTTCCCATCCCCACAATTGTAAAGTTTAAATCTAAGAAAGCTCAAGAAGTAAGAAAAGAAGAAAGAGATAAGGTGAATGATCCATCCTTACCACTAGATAAAACCATCGATCTCACAGATGATGATATGACAAGGGAGGTGACATCTAGTCCCCTTGAAAGCTTGATCAAGAACACATCTCTAATGCCTCAAGGTATGCCACAAGTACAAAAGAGCACCAGGGGTGAAGAAGAAGTTGAAGACCTTGAGATAGTGGTAAAGAACATTGGGTTGGATGTGTTAGTGGGTAAGTTCACCAACCCAGCAGTCATTGACCTATCATATCATGGGGGTGAGAAGGAAGAAAATGATAAAGCTATGGATGATGTACACACTACTAATGTTACAGCTATGAACATGGAAATCCATATAGAGATGCCACAACATAATGTCCAGGATATTGAAGAGGGACACTTTGAGGAAAGAGATAAAGAGCAACAAGTGTTGACATCTAGACAACTACAGCCAATAGTCACATCTGGATTAGAGGATCCAAAAGATAAGGAAATGCCAACGTCTAGACATGAAGGTCCATAGTACACAAATGATGAGTATAAGATAAAAAGGTAATAAAAGGTGGTGACCAAAGTACACATCAGGATGTGTAAGATCCTAGCCACCAGGAGCCTAATGTAAGCAATCCTCAGTCCCAGAGTGATCAAAATGCACAAGGTTAGAATGTAGAAACACTTCAAGATATCCATGTTGATACAAACAAACAAAATAAGGATGTCCAGACCAATGTGCTTAATAGACAAGAGTCTTGTCATGCCTGCATTTCCCATGCAGTCACGACACACAAACACACATGTCATGTTGACATTTACCATGTGGTCATGACACGAACTGCGAAAAATTTTTCTACCTATCCCTAGGAACCCCCTCGCATGCGTCTGCATGCTTGATGGCAATACGCCTAAGGCATAAACATAACAACGTAACCGCAAAGGTGAAGGCCATCTAGGGGTATGCGACATGAAGGGTGTTGCTTCTAGGGTTAGACTAATTTAATCTGAACCCTAATTTTCTTAGGTGAAGAAGATTGTGTTAGCATCGAACCCTATCTTAACTTAGATCAAAAAGTGATAAAGCAATATGGTAAGATGGTGCGTGATTCAAGTGGAAAGATTGAATGTAATAAATAAAACATTGCATCAAATAAACTCTAGGAATCTAGCAAAATTCTAGCAACATAACGCATTTTTGTTAATACAAAATAAAATTTAAAATAAATCACTAATAAGAAAGTAAATAAAAAATAGGAATAAAAATAAATTAAACCTTAAGAACAATTTCAAAATAAAAATAAAATAAAATAATAAAATAAAATTTAAAGGCAAGACATCACATAAAACCAAAAAGAAAGGTTGAGTCCATCATTAAATACAATTTCGACAATTATATTTAATAACAACTCAAAAATTTAAATAGATGAGGGAGGAGAGTTTAAATAACCCTCCCTGCAAAATAATAACAATAAAATGGATAATAACTAACAACGTAAAAATTCCGCCAAGGAAAGAAAAATCAAATCCAACAATGTGAAATTAAGAGCAAGGGAAAACTACTCTTTCCCAATTGATATAAAATTAAGTCCCAATTTAAAATAGAAAGCACAAGGTCATAAAAGAAAATTGCAAAACCTTCATTTAAAAATTCAAACAAAAATATAATGAACTTCAAGTTTAAAAAAAAAAAAAAACCAAAAGGCAAAAGGATATTAAAATAATCTCCTCTCAATAAAAATCCCTCACAATAAAAATATTGTCTCATAAATAAAATAAGAAAAAGCCCTAATTCAAAAAAATACACTAAGTTTCAAATGAAAACCCTACTCTTATTTTCTAAGTTTACTCATTTGTGCTGCCCTAATTTTCTCTAACATTTTCCTCTTGCCCTAATTTCTCTTTTCTTATTTTCTCTTCTTTCTGGTTTTGTTTTGGTTTTATGAATGGTGCAGGCTAGGGTTTCAATCTCCCATGGAGGCCATTGATTTCTTTTTATGCTTTACAACCTCCACGAAGGTATTTATAGAAGTCTCTAGGGTTCAAAGATATTTACATAATATATATTTTTTTTGAAAAAATATATATATATGATGTACTACATTCTAAATGAAGATCTGCTATCAAAAATTTGCAGAGAAGGGATGAAGGGAGGGAGGTGGAGCCGCCGCTGCCACCGGAAACTAGAAGAGGGGAAGAGGTGACTGAAATGGAAACCAAAGGGGGAAGAGGTCACGGTGCTAGAGACACCGCCATGGTGGAAGAGTGGTGGACAAGGGAGATTGCAGAGGGCGCGAACTGCAAAGGGGGTCGTGGGGAGGAAACGGTGCCGTGGAAGGTAGCGACCTATGGAGCTAGTAGTGGGAGACTGGAGGTGTCGAGGGGTTTCAGGGGGTGTGGGGGAGGAGGCTTAGCCTCCACCCACACCCGCGGGTGTGGGTGGAGTCTAAGCCTCCTCACCCACACCCTTCCACAAAGAAGACAATACTGTGGGCGGTGCCACCACCCATAGTCCCTTGCTTTTTTTTATTATTATTAAAAAAGTTTATTTATATTTCTTTTCTTTTACAAGCTATAACTCAACACACGCCCCTTCAGAAAATGATCTTTGCATTCCAATTTTCCCTTATTAAATTTTGATTTAAACATATATATATATTTCTCTTAACCCCAGTCTAAATAAGATATCATTGTGTATATATATATATACCCAGTTTACAAACAACAGTCTATCCTTAGACTCTCAATAGAAATACATTCCCTACAGTTGTATAAATTCATATAATGTAACCTATTCAACAACATAGTAATTCCTGTATATTTTTAGTTGGTGTGAAGCATTTAAGCAAAAGGGTTACAAATATAAAGAACAACAACTCATTCCCTAAAATGATATGAAGACCCAGAATAATGTTTTGTTTTGCAAGCATAAGTTCATAATAGAATGTGTCATATTCCTTAGATGCCAAATAAAACAGAAAACAACCATTTCCCTATGAATTCATTGCAACTCCTTTCTTTTCTAATTTAGCAGCTAACACCATAACTTTCAATGTAATTATAGAACTAATTAAATCTCTTTTTTTTTGTTTACAATACAACCCATTTAACAGCACTCAGATATATATTTTTTTTGTTGAAAGGGAAACTCAAATAAGGTAGAGGATGCATTTCTTTATAGTCTTTAACAAAAACAATACAACTCATCTCGAAAGTTTAATGATAGAAATATATATAACAATTCCTCATGCTTTTATCAAATCATAACCGAAAAAATAGGAAGTGAACAACATTTAACAACTAGAAACTACATTTCTTTTCTTTTAGCTACATTAAAATCTGGACAGCAACATTATAACACATGCATACTTCTTTTTTTTTTTTTTGAAAACAAATAGTGATAGCAAATATAAATGCAACTTCCCATATATTTCTCAATTCTCATAGCTCTACAAAACTAGTAAGTGAACAACATTACATAACATAACTGAATATTTACATTTCATTAACTAACACAACCATCTCCATGGCAAGTATCATAGCAACACCTACAAGAATTTACCAAGCAACAAGGCCACTAAGGCCATGGCTAAATCAGCCACTAAAATACTACAAAGGCCACATAAAAAGGCTCCATAACAACTTCACTTTTTTTCTCACAACCTGCAAAAGAACACAACAACAAGAACAACAAAACTAGCCACTTCGAAAAGCTCTCCTCCCTACTATAGACCCACAAGTTGGTCACCCCCGAGCTAGGGAGGTAGGGATTCACACAGGTTGAACACTCCACAACAAAAATCACTCACAATAACACCAAAAAAGCCCATAGGTTTAACACAAAACTCAACTCATAAAAATGAGTTTGATGAGGGTAGGGAATGGACCCCTCAACTTCAAAGGGCTCCCAAATGATAAAATCTCAACTCATGGCCTCAAGCCAAAATTTCCAAAACACCACTCTTCACAAAAATCACAAATAATCTCCATGGCACTCTTACCATTCAATAAAATTCTCCACAAATAAAATCCCTCAAGGCATAAATACATAATGTGGGAGAGACCTCAAGGAGGTTCCTTTCCCCTACCCAAACAAGTTGAGCATTACCTCCATTGGAGGTGCTCTCACCATACTCCCATCCCAACAAAGACAATGCAAACAGCAAAACAACCAAAAACTATAACACAATACATTAAATAGCAAGGGTGAGAAAACAACTTTAAGAGGCTTACCTTCAAATCCCTATAATGGAAGCACATTTGGTGAAGAGCTCAAAGCCTTCCCAAGCCTTCCAATCCTTCAAGAAAATCCTCTAACTCTCCCAAACTCCTCCAAAAATAGCAAGAAAACTAAAATTGCAAGAACCCCACACTCCTCAACAAGAGGAGATAATATAGGTCATCAATTTGGCCTTGAAGAATGAGAAGGTGACACTTGTCACCTTCTCCTTCCTCCTCCCATGCCACTTGCAAGGGAGAGGAAGTGTGAGGATGACAAGTGTCATCCTCCTATTCCCTCTCAACCCTCACCTTATCCACTTGTGCTCTCACACGTGTGAGAGGACAAGTGGTGAGCTGGCAATCCCACACACACCTTCAAGAGGATAAGGGATGCCATATGGCATCCTCTTATTCTCTCAAGGAGCCATCTTCCTCCAAGATACTCTCACACATGTGTGAGAGTCTTGGAGGAAGCTCCCACACACATGGGAGTCTTGGAGACCTCCCAAGTCTTCCTTGGGAAAGGGTTCCCAAACTTTGGGAAGGGAGATGAGTCTTTCCCAAGGCATGACTCATCTCCCACCTTCCCTTATTTCAAATTTTCGTCACTTTTACTAAACCATTCTTTAGAGTGACCAAACGTGAGTCAAATCTAGGGTTAGATAGTCCAAGTTGACCCTAGACTCATGGGTAACCACCTAGGGTAACTTTTGGGACTCTAGGGTTCATAAAGGGGGTTAAAAATCCACTTTTAAATGGCCTCAACAAAATAAAATAAATACCAAGTGGTGTAAATCAAGAAAAATTTATACAACACTTATTATTAATCAAATTAGACAAAAAGGGTACTAAGACTAAAATAATAAAATTAAATCAAGCACTTAAATCAACATTCAAATTCAAACGTGATCCTTATCCCTCTTGGGAATGGATCAGTTTTACAGGGGATAACATAGTGTGAATTCTACCTCCAGTTTCTCGTGGCTAGGGAATGTAAAACCTGCACATCTTGATCAAGTGTCAATCATGTCATGAAAAAATCATAGCCGAAGCAAATGGAATTAAATTCACGCAATCAAATACAACATTGATCATCAATACATAATTCCAAATTAAACTGCATTTTTTAATCTCATGTCAAATAGTCCACATTACATAAATAACTAAAATCTCATCACAAAACATCATCACATATACATCTCATATGTTGAATCACAAAATAACACCAACTCTAATCAAATCGAATCACATATGTCTAATCAATGTCCTATCATAATCAGGAGATAAAAATCAAGTCTGCATAATAAAACCATAGTCACTAAAAATCCGATAATGTCATCAACTAAAATGCATATCAATCAAAATAAGGGAGGTAAAATAATCAGCCTCACAAGTCTACTGAAGAGATATCCAAAGATCAGGGTATGACATCTAGAGATGTTGCAAATGACCAAAATCAATAGCAAATACATAAGGAGGTTCCTATTGAGGGGGACTAACAACAACAGAATGTCAATCCAGACATTCCAAAGGATAAGAATGTAGAAGTACAAGATGTTCACATTGACCAAACTAGTCAACAAGGGCCAACATCTAGTGCACCACAATAGCTTGCACATGAGGTAAATCCACCTCATGCTTCTGATTCATCTAATTTTTATATTTCTTCATTATTTTCTCTTGAGGGAACCAAGCCCAAAACAAGAGCAAGGGCCACCTCAGTAATAAAGTGTGATCCCACCACCCATAAAAGGACAACTAAAATAGTTGTACCTACGGTCGATAAGGTAAAAGGTGAAATGAGAGCTAGAGAGTTTTAGATCACAACAATTGATCTATGGCACACCACCAAAGAACAAGAAATCTAATGACTGAGGGATCATACAGATGCAATACAGGTGAGAATAATGAAGGAAGAAGCCAAGAAGAAAAAGTATAGAGAGAAAGTTACTCACAATTACAAGCCTTCATCAAGTGATTACTAGCACCTACTAATATTCCTATCACAACCTCTACACCTCTAGCACTAGTATCTCAAGAAGAGATAGCAGCATTGGATGTTCAAAAATATTAGGCACAGGTAATGGACAAATGGTTCTCTAAATTCTTGAAGGAAGCAGAACAAGTTATAAAGACCTCACTGTCTAATTGGGACATGCTAAGCAATCTAAAAAGGAAAGCATATAACCTAAAGGATGTTGGATAAAGGCTGATTAAGAGTGTCAGGATATGACTACACTAAAGGATATGAGGAAAGTAGATGTAAACATAGTTCTCATCACAAAGAAGGTCCTAAGACGCCTAATGCTCCCACAAGTAGATACCTGGTTTGAAGACATAAGGTTTGAGGTCAACATATTGAAAAGATGTAATGCTAAAGCTATAGATATCAACATCAAGGTGCATGAACTCTTGGCAAAAGAGTTGGAGATTTTGGAAACTCTTAAAAGTGAGGTAGAAGGAAAGATTAAAAATCAAGATGAAGAGTTTGTTGTTCAAGCATTTAGAGATAATTTCAACTTAGTTGCAGAGGATCCTATCCGGCACTTTTCAGAAGGTACTATTGATAAATCCATGCGCATGAAGTCTGAAGTTGAGGCATATTATGAGGAGTTTGATAGCCAAACCAATAAGTGGATATCCTTTAAAGAGAAATTAAATGCTTAAGAGCATGCTACTAAGAGGGCCAAGGTACAAGATACGGTATAGATAGAGAAGTCCATCCAAACATATGAGCTCATCTAAGGTATTGGATGTAGTGTAACAGAAGGGGCATCCATGGATGAAGAATCCAATGGAAATACAGAGTAAAGAAGTCATGCTAACCAAGTCAAAGATTCAAGGAATATTCTAGAGTGCTAGTTGTATTCCACCAGATTGATTGCCAATTGGTGATCATGTGCCATGTTTTCTAATTGTTAAATCATCTAGAACTGATCCTGATCATTGGATCATTTGTAACTCCATCCTATCCTTTGTCTATAAAAGGAGATGGATTGCCAATTGTAAGATATTCAAAGGTTAATCGAGATAGAATTGTTGATTAGTGGACACATAGTGAACATTCTGTGCTTAATGATTCCCCACTATTCTCTCTTGAGATCATCTATATAAGTGTACTTTTTTTACATACTTGAATGAAGATGAAGAAATTTTGATTACAACTTATCATATATCTTGCGTAATCTATGAATGGATTCTTAATGTGTAACTATGGATTGTTGCACTCAACAGAGGTGCATTCACATAGCGCATGTTGTCTTCATTCCTTTCCTTCGAAGATTCACACCTAACATGTATAGTCATGGACTGTCCTGGAAAAGCATGGTTTGGTTTTCATCTCCTTTCATGAAAGTGTCAAAGATACATGTGGATCAATGATCAAACTTCAATTAATTTCATTAAATTTACAATTTCAGTCTGCTTTTTTTTAAAATTTCATAAATAAAACCATCATAACTACAAACATTGATAAATGATAAGTAGAACGTCGATAAATATGGAGATACCCATAGATAACTGAACATCCTGTGCATATTTGAGCAAATTGCATGTAACATTGAAAATATCATCCAAATATTTGGAAATAATCACAAAGAACATGGATATATTAGCTTATAGGCATAATATTTAGAACAATTTAAGTGTAGAAGTGAAGAATAAGTAAACTTGAGATAGTTTTAGAAGAATTAGAATAAACTTTAAGTATAATCTCAAATATTGATGAATTGTGGATGAATTATGTAAATTTAAGACATATTCATAAAACATTCACATATCCTAACTAGATATAGTAGGATTTAACATAATTCATGGAGATTCATGCAAATTAGGTTCATAGAACAAATATCTAGATAGAATTACTTCAAATTCATGTGTAAGGCCCCTGAATGATTAACAATATCATCACATCAAACCACTGAGTGACTATCAAAAGGTCATATCCTAACTATCAGAGACTTGGAATCATAAATTCATCCTAAATTTATCATATCCTACAAGATGATAAAGGTTTGTTGTGTATAAACTTCTATTTGTGTTATATGACTAACAGTTGTATCAACATAAATTGGTGCTAGAAGGAGGTCCCGATCACTTGAAATTTGGAAGAATTTGTCATCCAAATGTGTTTCCCATTCCTGTGAAGGGTTACCTTAAATTTCAAAGTTTACTCTAGGGCTTTGATGTTTGAACAAAGATTCCACTAATATCCAATAATTTGAGGAATTTGATCATAAATATCACTTCCTTGAGGATATTTACCTTGATACTTATAGATAATGATCTAGATTTTCAAAGTTTGAACTGAAAATTTGCATTCTTTGCAAATACTTCACATCCAAGATAAGTGACCATAAATATCCACTCCTAGAGAGGATTTATCCATAACTTTACAAAGATCCTGTCTGGATATCTAAAGTTCATTCTAAACTTCATAGAACTGGCTCGTCGACCTTGTTGGAAAGAGACACTGATATGTATTAGACTTGCGTGTTGTCATTAATGGAAACAAGGAAAATATTATTCATCACAATGGAAAAGACACATTACTCTGGAAGACAATCCCAACCTGGTAATAAGGTACAAGCATTTTGGTCTGGTAACCCTAAATTGGCTAAGTATTGGATGTGTTCAGAGTATGAGATAGAAAAAAGGATCAGTACTCCTCCACAAGTGAAGATATGAAGATGCAGCTCAGGTATGATGTTCTTAGTTATCTATTGATGTTACATTCCAATAATCAAGTCTTGACTTTCTCCAAAAGTCATCTGATGAAAAGGCTAAGTCCAAGTCTGCAGAAGTAAGACAGAAACAGTGAATAATGCTGAGTAAATTGGTCTGCATTCCTCTGCATTAGCATGTTTTCTTCTATGGTTTTGAAGTAAGTTATAGATAGGTCATGACTATTAGAATCCAAGGCTATAGCTCTAGAACTCCAACAGATCTTATTCTATGGGCTCTCTAATACCGACATCCAGTTTGACAATGTTCTAGTGTGACAGTGCATCAAGTCAAAGGTTCGCATTTTGGCATACATATTTATCTTATTCTACAGAGTTAAATACATGTCAAGATATCAATAATGATTGTTGAATATGATTAATGAAGTCTCATTTGGTCCATAGCATAAGTTGTGATGGGACAGAGGAACCTATCATATATGTTATAAAGGAACAAGCCGACGAGATGGTTAATTCTTTATGAGGAGAAAAAATATGAGTTTGATGATAAATGTAAGTGGTTTTATGATTAGAGATGACAAATATGAAGACATGCGCATGGTAGTTTGGATCCACATTGAAGATTTAACACAAAAACAAGCCAACAGGATATAACACTTGGTTTACATGTTTCACAATTTACTTATCAACCTGATCATGAGAAAGATTTAGTTGCACATATAATTAAAGGATGGATTTTGATGTTTGGTGGCATGAAGTGTGCAATGTGATATATATCAAGGAAAAATATGTGAAGATAGAATGGCCATAGAAAATAAAGAGAGATCTTGAGCATATATAACAATAGAGCAGAGAAAATAGGGGCAGACTGAAATGAAGAGTTATGAGTTAGTATTTATGAGCTTAATTGGAAATGTTACCATGCATATGTAGATGCAATCATAGTAGTTCATCCTTGGCAATGAGCCACCCTTCTTCTTTCTTCTTCTTCCCATTGGCAGTGAGCCTTTTCTTTAGTAGTAAGCCCTAAGGCAGCGAGCCTTTTATATTTCGGTATTGTGCAATAATAATATATTGAGAGATAACACTCTCCATGTTTTTTCCCTCTTTGGGTTTTCCATGTAAAAATATTGGTGTTCATGTGTTATGTCTTTGTAGTTGTTGTTCATTTGTTTAATCTACTTTCACATAATTAAATTTGCTAAATGGATAAAAGAACAAGTACATAAATGGTTTTTTAGAACACTAATTCACCACCCTCTCAGTGTTCAATGTATTCAACAATTGGTATTAGAGCAAGGTTCCTTGGAAGAAGCTTAACAGGTTGAGGGAGATCTAGGAAGGTGTTATCATGGTAGCAAAAAAGTATCTCACTTATCCTGAAACAACTCATCCTGGTAGCATTGTGATTGGTGATCACCTTTATGTCCATAATGAACAATTTGAAGTAGCTCTAGAAGATCTTGACAACTCCAAGGCTAATATCAAGGGTTTAGAGGAGAGTATCAAAGAAGCTGATGATTGCATTCTAAAATTAAAAGAACATATCAATAAATCTCTAGAAAGAAGGAAAGAATTATGCGAACAACTAAAACAAGCAAATGAATCCATAGAGATTCTTCTCATGGTGATTGAAGAAAAGACCAAGAGTGAGGAATGTCTGAATCAAATTGTAAAAGACAAGTTAGAAGAATGTGAAAAATTGGGGAAATAAGTTATACTCTTAAAGTTTGATCTAGAAGTAGCCAACAACTACAAAGAAAAATTCAAAATAAGGTCTGCAAAACTTGATGAGTTGCTAGCCACTCAAAATTGTCCAGATGATAAACAAGGTTTGGGATTTGAAAAGGAAGAAAGTTTAAATTTAGGGCAAGATAGATCTAAATAAGTAAGAGGTAGAAACCATCTAGTAAGGAATCAAAGAAGAAGACCTAAAGGACCTCTGGTGAGGCAACCAAATGCACAAAGGTACCCATCTTTCAATGGTTATTGTTTCAAATGCAATAAATATGGTCATAGGCCTACTCAGTGTACAAGTAGAATAAATCAAAATACTCCATCTTTTTTTGGTCAATGTTTCAATTGTAAGAAGATTGGTCATAAAGAAAATGAGTGCAGAAGTGTGTCAAGAAATGTGCCAAACTATTCAAGGAATGGTCAATCTTTCAATGGCAAATGTTTTGCATGCAATAGATTTGGGCATATGGTTAACCAATGTAGATCAAGGCCAAATTCAAATATCAGAAGAAATCAAGGTCAAATAAATGTTCTTTGTTATTAGTACAACAAGTTTGGACACCTTGCGAGATTCTGTAGAAGAAAAAATATGGAAAGAGATTATCCTACACAATAGGGGAAAATAGAGAAGAAAGATGTCGAAGGCAAGAATAAAGTTGATCCCATGGAAACCAAGAAGGATATGAGCATGTTCTTGATCAAAAAAGGTGTAAACAAGGTTAAGGATGGATCTGCACTAGCATCTAGTGCAGATACTTCCTTAGGGGAGTAAATTGAGAGGATTTGGCTTAGGGGGAGCAGTTTCAAAAATCTAAATCCCCCAGCCAAACAGTTGGTGCTGGAATACGATAAGAAAAATCCTTTGGAAGAAAATCCAAAAGAAAGTGAGCAAGTATGGTACATTGTGGAGCAATTTTGATTGATTGTGTCTATCAGAGAAAAGTTAGACAACTTTTTGGACTAAGCATTAATGACTATTACATTAAGTCATGTGGAGGATAAAAGGGAACATGTTTAGTCTTAAATCACTTTGCACTCGAAGCTATCAGGTATTCAGAGAGATTAAAGCAGAACTTGAGAATTAGCAACCAAGATTTAAAGTGTTTGAAGTAATTCAGAGAAAGAAAACCCTAATTCAGTGAAACATGGTATTTCCGTTCAAACCCCATTTGTGAATCTATTAAAATTTTGAGATGGCGATGTTGCAAATTATTGATAGTACTGAGAGACCATGACCTAAATTCAAGAAACATCCCCACAAAGCAACTAAAGTTGATCCAATGGGTGCATTCTCAAGTATACCATACAGAGTTCTATATGTGGAAGACATTAGGACATATATCCATGTTGCCCTAGATGGGTACGGCGACAACAGATTCATAGAGTTATACTAAAAAAATTTAAGTGATTATCAATTTTACCTAAAATAAGAATACAAAGTTCTGGAAGAGAAGAACTTCATCCTATATGTAGAGTTTCCCACATTTGCAATGGATGAATGGGTCTGGTATGTGTTGAGCATAATTAATGATGAGTTCATGTGGCTAGGAAAAGGGCAACCCTTCAAGATAACAAAGGATGCAATTTAGGCAATCACTAGACTAAACTCCACTAGAGGTATGCCATTATTGAAGGCAATCAAGAATCAAATAGTTATAGATGCCATCAGAGCCTAATTTGACAAAAGGGCATTGACAATACATGATTTTACTGATCCTGCAGTAAATTTTTCCTCAATGGTCATATGTTACAAGGTTTACTTCTAAAATTGGGTGAACTATGTTTCTAGTACTACAATATACACTACCTATCAAATGGTTAAAGAGAATGTAGATTATGATTTGTGCGAGATGCTAAGAATCCAACTACTAGAGAATCTAAAGAAGATAAAAGAAAGAAAGAACTATCCATTCAAGTATGGTACATTGGTTATCTGTCTATTCTTTTATTTTTTGAATGAATCATGCAACATGAAGAATTTGATCTAGTTAAGTAGTAAACTAGTAGATGTTCAAATTTGAAATCATCTAAATAGCATTAGAAGTATTGATGAGAAAAAAATAGCCCTATGGGGGTACTTCAAGAATTTCCAAGGCATGATGCAGTCAAGAGAAAGAATCACTAGGAAAATTGTTGAGAAGTATGAAGATACTATCTACTTTAAGGTTACAAAAGATTAATGCCTAATGGAAGTTGTTGAGCCTAGGATAGTCTGGGTAATGCCAATGGGCTATGAAGTGGATGGATAGACATTATATAGCTATGCTCAACACATGTTAAGCAAACCCAAGGATAGCAGAGAAGAAAGGTTTGGAACTTATAAAGAGCTATCTATGAAACTTCATGTTGAATTCAGAAAACCTGAAATAACTAGGAAAGTCATAAAAGAGGTGGAAGAAATTGCTACAAAATATGGCATCACCAAAGAACAACTGAAAGAAGTAAGGGAAAAAGAAAAGAAAATAGAAAAAGAAAAATAAAAGGGTGAACCGATACAGGTTCTGCAAGAATCACAGTTGGAATGAGATAAGCCTGAAAAGGTTCAAAGGTCTACTAGGAGCTTCGCTACCTCCTCTGGTGTCACACCATCAGTAAACATGGAGAAAACTCCAAAGAAATCCTCTATCAAAGATACAAAGAGGAAGAAGATGAAAGGAAAAATATTGTATGTCAGTGTGGGTGGAAAGGATGAAGAAGAAATAGAATTAGATGAGGAGATAAAGAAGATGAAAGCTGAGAAAGTAAAAGCTATAGGAAAGTCCTCTGAAAAGGACAAATCAAACAAAAGGAAAAAGGTAGAAGAGCCTTATGTTGAGAAGGCTACAATAACTCTTTAAGATGTGTTACAATGGATGGAAACTTGAAGCCCATGATTGAATTCTATGATAAATATAATGATGCTGATAAGATAATCTTGGAAGAAGCCATAGTGAAATACTTAAACATCTTCAACAGGGCCCTTATTGAGATCACCTCTAATCTCCCTAAAAGTCTAGCGAACATTTTGACCATCAGAAAAAGATATTGAGATAAGACAATATGTACTGACAGAATTATTTCCAAAAATTACTTTGGAAGAAGTGTTGATCTCTAATGAAACCAAGGATAAGTTTAGAACCAAAATGAGGATGAATTGACTAATGATGGGTGAGATCGATAAAGTGGTAAAAGAAATAGAGGAAATTATCTTGGAAGCTCTGAAGAAATACAATCTTCCCACCACATGTGACAATGAAAACAATAATGTTTATGATAATACATATGTTCTGGAAGTTAGATTGGAAAAGGAGATAGATAAAGCTAACCAAATAGTTGAAGAAAAGAAAACACTTGCCTCTCTGGAACATCAAATAGTGGATAATACTATTGGAGAGAAGACTGTAGAAGAAGAATCACCAACTGCACAAACCAATTCACCTTTGATACATCAAATTAAGAAGGATCTGACATAGGATGAACAAAAGGACTCAAACAAGGTCATGGATATTAATCCTCCGGAGTAGGAACAAAAAGATGTGGTCTCAGGTGCAACAAGAGACACTACAGAGGCAATTAAAGAACTCTTAGAAAAGGAGGAACTAGTTCTTGATGAGCCTGAGTCAATCCAAGGTCAAATAAACTTGGATACAATGTATCCTATTTAGAGGTTAAAGTTTGCTTCGATTGCTCAAGCCAAACCAATAAAATAAATATTAAGGTCCCACATTGAGGATGGTAAACTCATAAGTGAAGAATCCAACATCTTGGAGAAGTTGATGCCAACATACTAGAAGAATACCTTTTTGTCTACTTCATGACAACTCAAGGGACTCATACACTCTATAAGTACATGTTGATGATGATGTTTCTCATTAACAAACATAGAATAAAAGTTACACAGCAACCTTTATTGATCTTGAAAGATACGATGAATTCAAAGAATTCATGATCCCAAGTCTTCGTTGATTAGTTCATAATATACTAATGTTACTCAGTGGTTGATGTGTGTTGTTGTTAATCATTCAGTGGGCCTTACATACTCCAGTAATTTCTACAAAGTTCATCAGTATTCCTTCAAAAATCCCTCTCTTTATATCTTCTCTACATAAATATCCAACAATTCTACCTCTTGCACTATGAATTTACTCAAATAATGTGCCTACAGGTTGATATTTGCATGATTTCTACGATTATTTACAATTCTTTGCATGATATTTTCAACACTACATGCACTTAGCTCAAATATGCTAAGGATTTTTCAATTATCTATGAGATGTCAGCATATTTCTCTGTTCTGCTTGTTATTTATCATGATTTACACTTTTGGAAGTGATTTCAATGAAATTAAAATGAGAAAAAGGGTTAAAGAATGAGATTCCCAAAATTACTTGACTAAGATCACTGATCCACATACATGCTCCGATACAGCAATTGAACAGAAGAAAACTAGAATCATACTTCACCAGGACATTCCACAAATCCGCATGATCCAGTGCGAATCTTCAAAGGAAAAGTTGACAACAACGTGTAATCAAATGAAAGCGCTTCTATTTGAACACAACATTCACCATTACATATCCATAAATCAACTTGAAGATTACATAAAGCTTACAATTAGGATGTAATCTGAAGCTTCATCTCCATTCAGTATGCTTTAGAACAAGTACATTTATAATGATCTAAAGAAAGAACCTTGACATTTCAACAATTTAGTCCTCAATAGTCTCGGTAATCTGATCTCTTCTTAATTCTACAGTAATTGGCCTTATTTTTCCAGATATTCTCTCTGTAGGACTCCCCCTTTATTTGGACAAGTTTCAGACCTTTTATAGAACAAAGGCCAGAAAACAGTTACAATGATCCAAGGATTAGGATCCTTCTCAGAATAATCAACGGTCCAGATGAATAGCACGTACCTGCCAGTACAGCTGGCATAGAATATTCCAGTATCTTTGACTCAGTCCACCTTCCAGCTGGCACCCAACATATTCAATGATATCCCCCTAGCTCCGATTCATGTTGCCTACCAGTTGGCAATTTCCAGCCACTTCATACAACTCCAACATCCTGGAGCAAACAGACAAGAATTAAGCATCATCATTTAATAACTAGTAGAAAAAAAACATTTATATTTTATCAGGCTTTGAATGTGCAAACCTATATATGTCGAGTTATGAATACTAAGCATCTGTGAAAATTTGCATATTTAAATGTCCATAGGTGGTCAAGAGGGTCCGGGTGACTATCGTTGACTGAAAAACACGCTATCAGGCCCTAAAATAGATTCAATATCTGATCAGGTCAAGCGTCATTTGATTTATTTTTGGATAAAAACACCAAAAATATGATTTTTGGTATTTTCTACATCTTGGTAAATTGCATTTTCAGAGGCCTTCAGAGTGAAATTAGGGCCTCAAGACTTTGTTGATTACTTGGCATTAAGCCTAAGTAACTGAGCAACTCAAAATAGATAATTAGTTTATCTTTCCAAAGTCGAAAAAGACAAAATTCTGTCAAAATAGCTAGGAGTTATGACCCTGCCAAGGGGAAGGTCAAAAATTTCCTAATTTTTTGAGTTTCTCTGAAGTTTTGCAAATAGTTTCACCTTCTGGTAGCTCTTTTTGTATTCGAAGGGTAATGTGACCCTTCCTATGATATGTAAGCATTTTTAGTTTTGTATTTCTCTATGTATATTGCATGCATGAGATCATGCATGTGCAATACATGCACTTCTATTCACTAAATCCCATTGAATAAAACTATCGGGTCTAGGTATGCACATTAGTTAATATGAGGGATATTAACTAATATGACTCTCTTCATATATCAGGATATGATGATGATGTCATCATCATGGACGGGCTTCGTTAAAATGTGAAAGGCTGACGTCATGGTCATACTGAAGGAAATCAGGATGTTAAGAAATATGACCCTGATATTGAGGAATATCACCCTCCGCATAAGATGATGTCATGGTCATGTTAGGAAGGATCAGTCATATTAGAAAATATGATGGATGTTAGAGATTAGATAACCCTCAGATTTCAAGCCGATTGATGATGTCACCATCATATTGGGTTCTTTGTGGAATAGGATAAGCTGACGCCATCATCATTTTAGCAAAGATGAGTCATATTAACGAATGTGACCCCCTTTCGAAAGATCAGGATGATGTCACCGTCATGTTATTTAAAAGGGTGATCGTTGGAAAAATACCTTTGTGAGGTAAAAAGGATGATGACGTCACCGTCAGGGTGATTTCTTGATTTCTTTGTTCATCAGGATTAGATGACGTCATCAGCATATTGGCTCTCGGGTGATATTTTGCGATAGGGTGATATTTAATAGATTAGGTGATATCTAGAATATTGGGTGATATTCAAAATATGACCCCCACAAAATATATGAAGCTGTTTGATGAGTAAATACAACTATCACATAAAATTGACATCCGGAGTTTCGGACCAAATGATTATCAGGTGATAAAATTGGATTAGGGTGATCTTTCATAAGATGACTAATATTAAGAAATATGACCTCCCCTCAGAATATCAGGTTTGACCAGGATTTTGACTTGTCATAACTTTCATTCCCTAAGGAATATCAAGGTGATCCAAAAGGCAAAATTGCATGAAATTTTATACTCTTTTCAACCATGAGGTTATTGATATGAAATATTAACTTTGACCAACTAACCTCATCATGATGACTTGCCCACTTCCCTTATGCAGGATGACCTGCATGACTTACTTTTACTAGACTGCCGAAGAGCAGAAAAACAATGCAAGCCAAAGCAGCAAAAAGTTGGGTCCCTATTTTTTCAAGTCAAAATGGGGCATGTTGTGTAACCACACAACAACTTGCCACCAAAGAAAACAACCCAGTTCCAATGGTTCAAGTGAGGTGATCACATTCATAAATAGTATTCTAACTCTTTCTAAATATAAGCACTTATAATCTTTCTGAATGATAAGGTCTTCATCATGTCGACAATGCTAACAAGGGATCAGGCGTGTACAAATGATTAATTATCCTAATCTTGAAAGAAGGTTGAAAGCATGAGTAACTGATGTTAAGCTACATAGTTTCAGAGCATCCCTCATAGCCAACCTGGATAGAGCCTTGCTGCCAGCAGGCGTCCATAGCCCCAGCAAGGTTATCTATACAATCCCCCTAAGTAGAGCCCCACTGCCAGCAGGCGCCTATAGCCCCGGTAGAGTTACTTAGATGGCCTAATTTTATTACATTTTTTGGATTTTCAAAATTTATAGTCTATTCATCTGATGTCATCAGGTAAGTTTAGTGTGCAAGGTATGGTCACTTGCTAATTTAGGTTGGAGATTGTATTGGTAGCAAGGAAGTCCCTTTAGATTTTTCACTTAACACCTATACTTGTGTGTTCAACAAACCCAAGGCTATTAGGTGAGTCATTGTGAAAGAGTCACTTTGGTCAAGAAAGGGCACCCTGATGAAAAGATATCACAGACCTGATCACCAGTACTTCTTAAAATGAGTCATAACCTATATAAGAATTTGTTCTCATCACTTGAATCTTAACAATTTGGTTATTTTCTCATGGTGATTAGCTACATCATCTTGACTAACCAAAATAGAACTCAACAACGCAAAACAAAAGAAAACACACAAAGAAAACTATACAAACAACTAACTACAAAATGGAACAATAGAAAACAAAACAAGAAAGCAAGGAAAGAAACAAGACAGCTACTCTACCAAACTATTTACAAACCTTACAAGGCACACAAAACCCATGATAAGATACAAAGACACTTGTATTTGTATATCTCCTTAGATTGTGCAGGAGCATTAGGGCACTAGTTATGGTTCTAATCCTAGCAAATTCATCTTTTGTATTCTGAAAAATATTCTTGTATTCTAAATTCATTGTGTTTAACAGAATAACTCTTAATGATCATCAACTGAGGAAACTCATCATATTCATGACATATCCATATGCATGTCTTATCTCTTGAATTTCCATAATCAAAATAATATTCAACATTATTTACTGTGGAAAGGAAAAATACAACCTCGTGTATTTCTGGCTCTATTGGACATGCTTGTTTCTTGTCAGCTGGTCTTCCATTTACACTTTCATTGTTTGGCTCAATGCCCGGTCTCACTTCAAATTGAAGGATGTATGACTCTTGGTGGATTATTTCTTCATCATCTTTATCTAGCTTTGTTCCTTCATTTTGCATGTATATCTTATTCTTGACTTCAGTCAGTACCTCAAGGGTTTCTTTAGTTCCCTGCACAGCAACATCTAAATGAGTATCTTTATCATCATAACCTGATATACATAAATTTATCACTTTTAAATCATTTGACTATGAGACAACATTTGATTGATAGGAATACTCCCCTGTTTCATTTTCACAATGGCATTGGACTTGCATCTGATCATGCACAACAACTCCAAAGCTTTTTGTATCTTCAACTTTCATGAATTGTTCATCAAATATTTCACATCTACCATTCAGTAAGGTATCTGGTTTCATTGTCATGTAACATTCTTGTATTTGATCATTCAACTTAAACAAGTTAGATAGTAAATCAGCATTTATTCTCTTTTCTACAATTTCTTGGGTTAGTATCATGGGAACTTCATCAGCAGCAGTGCATTTAAATTTTTCCACCTCTCTCCATTCCATTTTACCATAAAATGACTCAAGGAAAGGTGTTTCACTATCCTTATCAAAAGTAATAGGATCAGAATCAAAGACTTTATCCTGACAAATGGTTTCTTCTCCATAATTTTCAAAAGATTCATACCTGTACTCTGCCTCACCCTTACCATAAAGTAGAGAACTCCAATTCTCACCATAAAATGACTCAAGGAAGGATGTTTCCTCTTCTTTACCTTCTAGAACCGATTCAGCTATTGTATTTTTTAAAGTCTTCTTCAACATGACCAAGCAAGTGTAACAATCCTTTTCTGAATGCTCTTCATCATGTAATCTGCACCAACTTTCAATCAGGACATCATCAGTGGATAAACCTAATATTTGACTACACTGTATATTTCTAGACAAGTATAATTCAAAATCTTTAAAGCGGTCCACTTTAGTGTCTGAACAACTAATAATTTCTAGTGTTGTATGTGCTTTTTGCTCCAGAATTTCTTCATTTTCCTACCAGACTTCAGCCCTGGACACATCTATAAAAAATATTATTCCTTTCAAATATAAATCCAACCTTGTAGGAAAAGTTAGACAATTAATTTCACTGTGTTCCATAGACTTATGTATCCTGCAGCAACTAGATAAACCAAAGTTAGATAAACTATGAGGGTAAAGCTACCTATTCAAAGTTTCCTGAAATAAAGGAATGTTAACTTGATGACTGTTTTCATATGCATCCATCAAAATGAGACTCTATTTTTAATTTTTTAAGGATTTTGAAATTTTAATGAGATCTATCATATCCCAGGTTAAAATTTGAAAGTTCAGAAAATTAAATTAATCTTTGAAGCTTTGAGCTAGATCTTTGCAAAGATATGGTCAAAACCTCTCAGATAAGAGATATTTGTAGACATTAACCTTAAATGATGAAATATTTATTTAACATTTGCAGAAATTCAATAATTCGTTGTTCAGGCCCTCCTTCTAGCGCCAATTTATGTTGATGATGATGTTGGTCATACACAAACATAGAATAAAAGTTACACAACATCCTTTATTCATCTTGAAAGATACGATGAATTCAAAGAATTCATGATCCTAGGTCTCCGTTGATTAGTTCATAATCTACTAATGTTACTCAGTGGTTGATGTGTGTTGCTGTTAATCATTCAGGGGCCTTACATACTCCTGTAATTTCTACAAAGTTCATTTATATTCCTTCAAATATCTTGCTCTTTATATCTGCTCCGCATAATCCTCCAACAATTCTACCTCTTGAACTATGAATTTACTCAAATAATGTGCCTATAGGTTGATATTTGCATGATTTCTACCACTATTTGCAATTCTTTGCATGATATTTTCAACACTACATGCACTTAGGTCAAATATGCTAAGTATTTTCAATTATCTACGAGATGTCAGCATATTTCTCTATTCTGCTTGTTATTTATCATGATTTGTAGTTTTGGAAGTGATTTCAATGAAATTAAAATGAGAAAAAGGGTTTAAGAATGAGATTCCCAAAATTACTTGACTAAGATCATTGATCCACATACATACTCTGATATAGCAAATGAAGAGAAGAAAACTAGAATCATACTTCACCAGGACATTCCACAAATCCACATGATCCAGTGCAAATCTTCAAAGGAAAAGTTGACAAAAACGTGCAATAAAATCAAAACGCTTCTATTTGAACACAACATTCACCATTACATATCTAGAAATCAACTTGAAGATTACGTAAAGTTTACAATCAGGATGTAATCTGAAGCTTCATCTCCATTCAGTATGCTTTAGAACAAGTACATTTACAATGATCCGAAGAAAGAACCTTAACATTTCAACTATTCAATCCTCATTAGTCTAGGTAATCTGATCTCTTCTTAATTCTATAGTAATTGGCCTTATTTTTATAGATATTCTCTCTATAGGACTCCACCCTTTATTTGGACAAGTTCTGGCCCTTTTATAGAACAAAGGCCAGAAAACAGTTACAATGATCCAAGGATTATGATCCTTCTCAGAATAATCAACGGTCCAGATGAACAGGACATGCCTGCCAGTATAGCTGGCATAGAATATTCTAGTATCTTTGACTCAGTCCACCTTCCAGCTGGCACCTAGCATATTTGATGATATCCCCCGAGCTCCGGTTCATGTTGCCTGCTAGTTGGCAATTTTTAGCCACTTCATACAACTCCAACATCCTGCAACAAACAGACAAGAATTAAGCATCATCATTTAATAACTAGTAGAAAAATAAACATTTATATTTTATTAGGCTCTAAATGTGCAAACCTATATATGTCAGGTTATGAATATTAAGCATCTATGAAAATTCACGTATTTAAATGTCCATAGGTGGTCAAGAGGGTCCGGGTGGACTGAAAAACATGTTATCAGCCCCAAAAATAGTTTCAATATCTAATGAGGTCCAGCATCATTTGAGTGATTTTTGATAAAAATATAGAAAATATGATTTTTAGTATTTTCTACATCTTGGTAAATTGCATTTTCGGAGGCCTTCGGAGTGAAATTAGGGCCTCAAGACTTCGTCGGTTACTTGGCATTAAGCCTAAGTAACTGAGCAACTCAAACTAGATAATTAGTTTATCCTTCCAATGAGTCCAAAAAGTCTAAATTTTGACAAAATAGCTAGGAGTTATGACACTGCCAAGGGGAAGGTAAAAAATTTCCTAATTGTTTGGGTTTCTCTAAAGTTTTGCAAATAGTTTCACCTTCTGGTAGCTATTTTTGTATTCCAAGGTTAATGTGACCCTTCCTATGATATGTAAGCATTTTTAGTTTTGTATTTCTCTGTGTATATCGCATGCATGAGATCATGCATATGCAATACATGCGCTTCTGTTCACTAAATCCCATTGAATAAAACTATACGGGTCCAGGTATGCACATTAGTTAATATGAGGGATATTAACTAATATTACTCTTTTCATAGATCAGGATATGATGATGATGTCATCATCATGGACGGGCTTCGTTAAAATGTGAAAGGTTGACGTCATGGTCATACTGAAGGAAATTGGGATGTTACGAAATATGACCTTGATATTGAGGAATATCACCCTCCGCATAAGATGACGTCATGGTCATGTTAGGAAAGATCAGTCATATTAGAAAAGATGACGGATGTTAGAAATTAGATGACCCTCGAATGTCAAGCCGAATGATGATGTCACTGTCATATAGGGTCCTTTGTGGAATGGGATAAGCTGACGTCATCATCATGTTAATGAAGATGAGTCATATTAATGAATGTGACCCCCTTTCGAAAGATCAGGATGACGTCACCATCATGTTATTTAAAAGGGTGATCATTGGAAAAATACCTTTTCAAGGTAAAAAGGATGATGATGTCACCATTAGGGTGATTTCCTAATTTCTTTGTTCATTGGGATTAGATGATGTCATCATCATATTGGCTCTAGGGTGATATTCAGAATATCGGGTGATATTCAAAATATGACCCCCGCAAAATATATCAAGTTGTTTGACGGGTAAATACCACTATCACGTAAAATTAACGTCTAGAGTTTCGGACCAAATGATTATCGGGTGATAAAATTGGATCGGGGTGATCTTTCAAAAGATGACTGATGTTAAGAAATATGACCTCCCCTCAGAATATCAGGTTTGACCAAGATTTTGACTTGTCATAACTTTCGTTCCCTAAGGAATATCAGGGTGATCCAAAATGTAAACCTGCATGAAATTTTATACTCTTTTCAACCATGAGGTTATTGATATGAAATATTAACTTTAACGAACTGACCTCATCATGATGACTTGCCCACTTCCCTTATGCAGGATCACCTGCATGACTTACTTTTACCAGACTGCCAAAGAGTAGAAAAACAACGCAAGCCAAAGCAGTAAAAAGGTGGGTCCCTATTTTGTCAAGTCAAAATGGGGTGTGTTATGTAACCACACAACAACTTGCCACCAAAGAAAACAACCCAGTTCCAATGATTCAAGTGAGTTGATCACATTCATAAATAGTATTCTAACTCTTTCTAAATATAAGCACTTATAATTTTTCTGAATGATAAGCTCTTCATCATGGTGACAATGCTAACAAGGGATCAAGTGTGTGCAAATGATTAATTATGCTCATCTTGAAAGCAACTTGAAAGCATGAGTAACTGATGTTAACCTACATAGTTTTGGAGCATCCCTCATAACCAACCTGGATAGAGCCTTGCTGCCAGCAAGCATCCATAGGCCCGACAAGGTTATCTATACAATCCCCCTAAGTAGAGCCCCACTGCCAGCAAGTGCCTATAGCCCTGGTAGAGTTACTTAGATGGCCCAATTTTATTACATTTTTTGAATTTTCAAAATTTATACTTTATTCCTCTAATGTCATCATGTAAGCTTAGTGTGCAAGGTATGGTCACTTGTTGATTTAGGTTGGAGATTGTATTGGTAGCAAGGAAGTCCCTTCAAATTTTTCACTTAACACCTATACTTGTGTGTTCAAGAAAACCCAAGGCTGGTGGGTGAGTCATTGGGAAAGAGTCACTTTGGTCAAGAAAGGGCACCCTGATGAAAACATATCACAGACCTGATCACCAGTACTTCTTAAAATCAGTAATAACCTATATATGAATTTGTTCTCATCACTTGAATCTTAACAATTTGGTTATTTTTTCAGGGTGATGAGCTGCATCATCTTGACTAACCAAAATAGAACTCAACAACGCAAAAAAAAAGAAAACACACAAAGAAAACTATACAAACAACTAACTACAAAAGGGAACAATAGAAAAAAAAACAAGTAAGCAAGGAAAGAAACAAGACAGCTACTCTACCAAACTATATACAAACCTTACAAGGTACACAAAACCCATGATAAGATCCAAAGACACCTTTATTTGTATATCTCCTTAGATTGTGCAGGAGCATCAGGGCACTAGTTATGGTTATAATCCTAGCAAATTCATCTTTTGTATTCTAAAAAATATTCTTGTATTCTAAATTGATTGTGTTTAACAGAATAACTCTTAATGATCAGCAACGAAGGAATCTCATCATATTCATGACATATCCATATGCATGTCTTATCTCTTGAATTTCTATAATCAAAATAATATTCAACATTATTTATTGTTGAAAGGAAAAATACAACCTCGTCTATTTCTAGCCCTGTTGGACATGCTTGTTTCTTGTTAGTTGGTCTTCCATTTGCACTTTCATTGTTTGGCTCAACGCCCAGTCTCACTTCAAATTGAAGGATGTATGACTCTTGGTGGATTATTTCTTCATCATCTTTATCCATCTTTTTTCCTTCATTTTGCATGTATATCTGATTCTTGACTTCAGACAGTACCTCAAGGTTTTCTTTAATTCCCTGCACAACAACATCTAAATGAGTATCTTTATCATCATAACCTGATATACATAAATTTATCACTTTTAAATCATTTGACTATGAAACAACATTTGATTGATAGGAATACTCCCCTGTTTCATTTTCACAATGGCATTGGACTAGCATCTGATCATGCACAACAACTCCAAATCTTTCTGTATCTTCAACTTTCATGAATTGTTCATCAAATATTTCACATCTACCATCGAGTAAGGTATCTGGATTCATTGTCATGTAACATTCTTGCATTTGATCATTCAACTTGAACAAGTTATATAGTAAAACAACATTTATTCTCTTTTCTACAATTTCCTGGGTTAGTATCATGGGAACTTCATCAGTAGCAGTGCATTTAAATTCTTCCACCTATCTCCATTCCTTTTTACCATAAAATGACTCAAGGAAAGATGTTTCACTATCCTTATCAAAAGCAATAGGATCAAAATCAAAGAGTTTATCCTAACAAATGGTTTCTTCTCCACAATTTTCAAAAGATTCATACCTGCACTCTGCCTCACCCTTACCATAAAGTAGAGAACTCCAATTCTCACCATAAAATGACTCAAGGAAGGATGTTTCCTCTTCTTTACCTTCTAGAACCGATTCAACTATTGTATTTTTTAAAGTCTTCTTCAACATGACCAAGCAAGCGTAACAATCCCTTTCTGAATACTCTTCATCATGTAATCTACACCAACATTCAATCAGGACATCATCAGTGGATAAACCTAATATTTCACTACACTATATATTTCTAGACAAGTATAATTCAAAATCTTTAAAGCGGTCCACTTCAATGTCTGAACAACTAATAATTTCTAGTGTTGTATCTACTTGTTGCTCCAGAATTTCTTCATTTTCCTGCTAGACTTCAGCCCTGGACACATCTATAAAAATATTATTCCTTTCAAATATAAATCCAACCTTGTAAGAAAAGTTAGACAATTAATTTCACTGTGTTCCACAGACTTATGTATCCTGCAGCAACTAGATAAACCAAAGTTAGATAAACTGTGAGGGTAAAGTTGCCTATTCAAAGTTTCCTGAAATAAAGGAATGTTAACTTGATGATTGTTTTCATATGCATCCATCAAAATGAGACTCTATTTTTGATTTTTTTAGGATTTTGAAATTTTAATGAGATCTATCATATCCCAAGATAAAACTTGAAAGTTCAGAAAATCAAACTAATCTTTGAAGCTTTGAGCTAGATCTTTGCAAAGATATGGTCAAAACCTCTCAGATAAGAGATATTTTTAGACATTAACCTTAAATGATGAAATATTTATGTAACATTTGCAGAAATCCATAAATTCCTTGTTCAGGCCCTCCTTCTAGCACCAATTTATGTTGATGATGATGTTGCTCATACACAAACATAGAATAAAAGTTACACAACAACCTTTATTCATCTTGAAAGATACAATGAATTCAAAGAATTCATGATCCCAAGTCTCTGTTGATTAGTTCATAATCTACTAACGTTACTCAGTGGTTGATGTGTTTTTCTATTAATCATTCAGGGGCCTTACATACTCCAATAATTTCTACAAAGTTCATCAGTATTCCTTCAAATATCCCACTCTTTATATCTGCTCTGCATAAATCTCCAACAATTCTACCTCTTGCACTATGAATTTACTCAAATAATGTGCCTACAGGTTGATATTTGCATGATTTCTACCATTATTTGCAATTCTGTGCATGATATTTTCAACACTACATGCACTTAGCTCAAATATGCTAAGGATTTTTAATTATCTATGAGATGTCAGCATATTTCTCTATTTTGCTTGTTACTTATAATGATTTGGAGTTTTGGAAGTGACTCCCCCCTTTATTTGGACAAGTTCTGGCCCTTTTATAGAACAAAGGCCAGAAAACAATTACAATGATCCAAGGATTAGGATCCTTCTCAGAATAATCAACGGTCCAGATGAATAGCACGTGCCTGCTAGTACGGCTGGCATAGAATATTCCAGTATCTTTGACTCAGTCCACCTTCCAGCTCGCACCCAGCATATTTGATGATATCCCCCCAGCTCCAGTTCATTTTGCCTGCTAGTTGGCAATTTTCAACCACTTCATACAACTCCAACATCTTGCAACAAACAGATAAGAATTAAGCATCATCATTTAATAACTAGCAGAAAAATAAACATTTATAATTTATCAGGCTCTAAATGTGCAAACCTATTTATGTCAGGTTATGAATATTAAGCATCTGTGAAAATTTCCGTATTTAAATGTCCATAGGTGGTCAAGACGGTCCGGGTGACTATCGTTGACTGAAAAACATGCTATCAGGCCCTAAAATAGTTTCAATATATGATTAGGTCTAGTGTCATTTGAGTGATTTTTGATAAAAATATTGAAAATATGATTTTTGGTATTTTCTACATCTTTGTAAATTGTATTTTCGGAGGCCTTTGGAGCGAAATTGAGGCCTCAAGACTTCGTCGGCTACTTGATGATAAGCCTAAGTAACCGAGCAACTCAAACTAGATAATTAGTTTATCTTTCCAATGAGTCCAAAAAGTCTAAATTTTCATAAAATAGCTAGGAGTTATGACCCTGTCAAGGGGAAGGTAAAAAATTTCCTAATTTTTTGAGTTTCTCTAAAGCTTTACAAATAGTTTCACCTTCTGGTAGCTCTTTTTGTATTCCAAGGGTAGTGTGACCCTTCCTATGATATGTAAGCATTTTTAGTTTTGTATTTCTCTATTTATATCGCATGCATAAGATCATGCATATGCAATAAATGTGCTTCTGTTCACTAAATCCCATTGAATAAAACTATCGGGTCCGGGTATGCACATTAATTAATATGAGGGATGTTAACTAATATGAATCTCTTCATAGATCGAGATATGATGATGATGTCATCATCATGGACAGGCTTCATTAAAATGTGAAAGGCCAACGTCATGGTCATACTGAAGGAAATTGGGATGTTAAGAAATATGACCCTGATAATGAGGAATATCACCCTCCGCATAAGATGATGTCATGGTCATGTTAGGAAAGATCAGTCATATTAGAAAAGATGATGGATGTTAGAAATTAGATGACCCTCGGATGTCAAGCCGACTGATGATGTCACCGTCATATTGGGTCCTTTGTGGAATGGGATAAGCTGATGTCATCATCATGTTAATGAAGATGAGTCATATGAATGAATGTGACCCCCTTTCGAAAGATTAGGATGACATTACCATCATGTTATTTAATAGGGTGATTGTTGGAAAAATACCTCTGCGAGGTAAAAAGGATGATGACTCCACCAGCAGGGTGATTTCCTAATTTCTTTATTCATTGGGATTAGATGACATCATCAGCATATTGGCTCTAGGGTGATATTTTGCGACAGGGTGATATTTAAAAGATCGAGTGATATTTAGAATATCGAGTGATATTCAAAATATGACCCTCGCAAAATATATGAAGTTGTTTGATGGGTAAATACCACTATCACGTAAAATTCACGTCTGGAGTTTCGGACCAAATGATTATCAGGTGATAAAATTGGATTTGGGTGATCTTTCATAAGATGACTGATATTAAGAAATATGACCTCCCCTTAGAATATCAGGTTTGACCAGGATTTTGACTTGTCATAACTTTCATTCCCTAAGGAATATCAGGGTGATCCAAAAGGCAAACCTACATGAAATTGTATACGCTTTTCAATAATGAGGTTATTGATATGAAATATTAACTTTGATGAACTGACCTCATCATGATGACTTGCCCACTTCCCTTATGCAGGATCACCTACATGACTTACTTTTACCAGACTGCCGAAGAGCAAAAAAACAACGCAAGCCAAAGCAGCAAAAAGTTGGGTCCCTGTTTTGTCAAGTCAAAATGGGGCATGTTGTGTAACCACACAACTACTTGCCACCAAGGAAAACAACTCAGTTCCAATGATTCAAGTGAGGTGATCACATTCATATATAGTATTCTAACTCTTTCTAAATATAAGCACTTATAAACTTTCTAAATGATAAGGTCTTCATCATGTTGACAATGCTAACAAGGGATTAGGTGTGTGCAAATGATTAATTATCCTCATCTTGAAAGCAAGTTAAAAGCATGAGTAACTTATGTTAAGCTACATAGTTTGGGAGCATCCCTCATAGCCAACCTGGATAGAGCCTTGCTGCCAGCAGGCATCCATAGCCCCAGCAAGGTTATCTATACAATCCCACTAAGTACGGCCCCACTACGAGTAGGCGCCTATAACCTCGGTAGAGTTACTTAGATGGCCTAATTTTATTACATTTTTTGGATTTTCAAAATTTATACTCTATTCATGTGATGTCATCATGTAAGCTTAGTGTGCAATGTATGGTCACTTGGTGATTTAGGTTGGAGATTGTATTGGTAGCAAGGTAGTCCCTTTAGATTTTTCACTAAACACCTATACTTGTGTGTTCAACAAACCCAAGGTTGTTGGGTGAGTCATTGTGAAAGAGTCACTTTGGTCAAGAAAGGGCACCCTGATGAAACGATATCACATACCTGATCACTAGTACTTCTTAAAATCAGCCATAACCTATATATGAATTTGTTCTCATCACTTGAATCTTAACAATTTGGTTATTTTCTCAAGGTGATGAGTTGCTTCATCTTGACTAACCAAAACAGAACTCAATAACGCAAAACAAAAGAAAACACACAAAGAAAACTATATAAACAACTAACTACAAAAGGGAATAATAGAAAACAAAACAAGCAAGCAAGGAAAGAAACAAGATAGCTACTCTACCAAACTATATACAAACCTTACAAGGTACACAAAACCCATGATAAGATCCAAAGACACCTTTATTTTTATAACTCCTTAGATTGTGCAGGAGCCATTAGGGCACTAGTTATGGTTCTAATCCTAGCAAATTCATCTTTTGTATTCTAAAAAATATTCTTGTATTCTAAATTGATTGTGTTTAACAGAATAACTCTTAATGATTAGCAACTGAGGAATCTCATCATATTCATGACATATCCATATGCATGTCTTATCTCTTGAATTTCCATAATCAAAATAATATTCAACATTATTTACTGTGGAAAGGAAAAATACAACCTCGTGTATTTCTGGCTCTGTTGGACATGCTTGTTTCTTGTCAGCTGGTCTTCCATTTGCACTTTCATTGTTTGGCTCAATGCCCAATCTCACTTCAAATTGAAGGATGTATGACTCTTGGTGGATTATTTCTTCATCATCTTTATCCAGCTTTGTTCCTTCATTTTGCATCTATATCTGATTCTTGACTTCAGATAGTACCTCAAGGTTTTCTTTAATTCCCTGTGCAGCAGCATCTAAATGAGTATCTTTATCATTATAACCTGATATACATAAATTTATCACTTTTAAATCATTTGACTATGAAACAACATTTGATTAATAGGAATACTCCCTTGTTTCATTTTCACAATGGCATAGGACTGGCATCTGATCATGCACAACAACTCCAAAGCTTTATGTATCTTCAACTTTCATGAATTGTTCATCAAATATTTCATATCTACCATTGAGTAAGGTATCTGTTTTCATTGTCATGTAACACTCTTGCATTTGATCATTCAACTTAAACAAGTTAGATAGTAAATTAGCATTTATTCTCTTTTCTACAATTTTCTGGGTTAGTATCATGGGAACTTCATCAGCAGTAGTGCATTTAAATTCTTCCACTTGCCTCCATTCCTTTTTACCATAAAATGACTCAAGGAAAGATGTTTCACTATCCTTATCAAAAGCAATAGGATTAGAATCAAAGAGTTTATCCTGATAAATGGTTTCTTCTCCACAATTTTCAAAAGATTCATACCTGCACTCTACCTCACCCTTACCATAAAGTAAAGAACTCCAATTCTCACCATAAAATGACTCAAGGAAGGATGTTTCCTCTTCTTTACCTTCTAGAACTAATTCAGCTATTGTATTTTTTAAAGTCTTCCTCAACATGACCAAGCAAGTGTAACAATCCCTTTCTGAATGCTCTTCATCATGTAATCTACACCAACATTCAATGAGGACATCATCAGTGGATAAACCTAATATTTGACTACACTGTATATTTCTAGACAAGTATAATTCAAAATCTTTAAAGCGGTCCACTTCAATGTCTGAACAATTGATAATTTCTAGTGTTGTATCTGCTTGTTGCTCCAAAATTTCTTCATTTTCCTGCCAGACTTCAGCCCTAGACACATTTATAAAAAATATTATTCCTTTCAAATATAAATCCAACCTTGTAAGAAAAGTTAGACAATTAATTTCAATGTGTTCCACAGACTTATGTATCCTACAGCAACTAGATAAGCCAAAGTTAGATAAACTGTGAGGGTAAAGCTGCCTATTCAAAGTTTCCTGAAATAAAGGAATGTTAACTTGATGACTGTTTTCATATGCATCCATCAAAATGAGACTCTATTTTTGATTTTTTTAGGATGTTGAAATTTTAATGAGATCTATCATATCCTAGGATAAAACTTGAAAGTTCAGAAAATCAAACTAATCTTTGAAGCTTTGAGCTAGATCTTTGCAAAGATATGGTCAAAACCTCTCAGATAAGAGATATTTGTAGAAATTAACCTTAAATGATGAAATATTTATGTAACATTTGCAGAAATCGATAAATTCGTTGTTCAGGCCCTCCTTATAGCTCCAATTTATGTTGATGATGATGTTGGTCATACGTAAACATAGAATAAAAGTTACACAACAACCTTTATTCATCTTGAAAGATACGATGAATTCAAAGAATTCATGATCCCAAGTCTCCATTGATTAGTTCATAATCTACTGACGTTACTCAGTGGTTGATGTGTGTTGTTAAACATTCAGGGGCCTTACATACTCCAGTATTCCTTCAAATATCCCGCTCTTTATATCTGCTCTGAATAAATCTCCAACAATTCTACCTCTTGCACTATGAATTTACTCAAATAATGTGCCTACAGGTTGATATTTGCATTATTTCTACCATTATTTGCAATTCTTTGCATGATATTTTCAACACTACATGCACTTAGCTCAAATATGCCAAGGATTTTCAATTATCTATGAGATATCAGCATATTTCTCTGTTCTGCTTGTTATTTATCATGATTTGTAGTTTTGGAAGTGATTTCAATGAAATTAAAATGAGAAAAAGGGTTAAAGAATGAGATTCCCAAAATTACTTGATTGAGATCACTGATCCATATACATGCTCCAATACAGCAAATGAAGAGAAGAAAACTAGAATCATACTTCACCAGGACATTCCATAAATCCACATGATCTAGTGGGAATCTTCAAAGGAAATGTTGACAACAACGTGCAATAAAATGAAAGCGCTTCTATTTGAACATAGCATTTACCATTACATATCTAGAAATCAACTTGAAGATTATGTAAAGTTTACAATCAGGATGTAATCTGAAGCTTCATCTCCATTCAGTATGCTTTAGAACAAGTACATTTACAATGATATGAAGAAAGAACCTTGACATTTCAACAATTCAGTCCTCATTAGTCTCGATAATCCGATCTCTTCTTAATTCTATAGTAATTGGGCTTATTTTGCTAGATATTCTCTCTATAGCACTTCCCCCTTTATTTGGACAAGTTCTGGCCCTTTTATAGAACAAAGGCCAAAAAACAGCTACAATGATCCAAGGATTAGGATCCTTCTCAGAATAATCAACGGTCCAAATGAACAGCACGTGCCTGCCAATATAGCTGGCATAGAATATTCCAGTATCTTTGACTCAATCCACCTTCTAGCTAGCACCCAGCATATGTGATGATATCCCCCAAGCTCTGTTCATGTTCCCTCCTAGTTGGCAATTTTTAGCCACTTCATAGAACTCCAACATCCTGCAACAAACAGACAAGAATTAAGCATCATCATTTAATAACTAGCAGAAAAATAAACAATTATATTTTATCGGGATCTGAATGTGCAAACCTATATATGTCAGGTTATGAATATTAAGCATCTGTGAAAATTTAGGTATTTAAATGTCCATAGGTGGTCAAGAGGGTGCGGGTGACTATCGTTGACTGAAAAACATGCTATCAGGCCCTAAAATAGTTTCAATATATGATCAGGTCCAGCGTCATTTGAGTGATTTTTGATAAAAATAATAAAAATATGATTTTTGGTATTTTCTACATCTTGGTAAATTGCTTTTTCAGAGGCCTTCAGAGAGAAATTAGGGCCTCAACACTTCATCAGTTACTTAGCGTTAATCCTAAGTAACCAAGCAACTCAAACTAGATAATTAGTTTATCTTTCCAATGAGTCTAAAAAGTCTAAATTCTGATAAAATAGCTAGGAGTTATGACCCTGCCAAGGGGAAGGTCAAAATTTTCCTAATTTTTTGAGTTTCTCTGAAGTTTTGCAAATAGTTTCACCTTCTGGTAGCTCTTTTTGTATTCCAAGGGTAATGTGACCCTTCCTATGATATGTAAGCATTTTTTGATTTGTATTTCTCTATTTATATCGCATGCATGAGATCATGCATATGCAATACATGTGCTTCTGTTCACTGAATCCCATTGAATAAAACTATAGGGGTCCGGGTATGCACATTAGTTAATATGAGGGATATTAACTAATATGACTCTCTTCATAGTTCGGGATATGATGATGATGTCATCATCATGGATGGGCTTCATTAAAATGTGAAAGGCTGACATCATGGTCATACTGAAAGAAATCAGGATGTTAAGAAATATGACCCTGATATTGAGGAATATCACCCTCTGCATAAGATGATGTCATGGTCATGTTAGGAAAGATTAGTCATATTAGAAAAGATGACATATGTTAGAAATTAGATAACCCTCGGATGTCAAGCCGACTAATGATGTCACTATCATATTGGGTCCTTTGTGGAATGGGATAAGTTGATGTCATCATCATGTTAACGAAGATGAGTCATATTAACAAATGTGACCCCCTTTCGAAAGATTAGGATGATGTCACTGTCATGCTATTTAAAAGGGTGATCATTGGAAAAATACCTCTATGAGGTAAAAAGGATGATGACGTCACCATCAAGGTGATTTCTTGATTTCTTTGTTCATCAGGATTAGATGATGTCATCATCATATTAGCTCTAGGGTGATATTTTGTGACAGGTTGATATTTAAAAGATCAGGTAATATTTAGAATATTAGGTGATATTCAAAATATGACCCCCACAAAATATATGAAGCTATTTGACGGGTAAATACCACTATCACGTAAAATTGACGTTCGGAGTTTCGGACCAAATGATTATCGGGTGATAAAATTGGATCAGGGTGATCTTTCATAAGATGACTAATATTAAGAAATATGACCTCCCCTCAAAATATTAGGTTTGACTAGGATTTTGACTTTTCATAACTTTCATTCCCTAAGGAATATCAGGGTGATCCAAAAGGCAAACCTGCATGAAATTTTATACTCTTCTCAACCATGAGGTTATTGATATGAAATATTAAATTTGACGAACTGACCTCATCATGATGACTTGCCCACTTCCCTTATGCAGGATCACTTGCATTATTTACTTTTACTAGACCACCGAAGAGCAGAAAAAGAACGCAAGCCAAAGCAGCAAAAAGTTGGGTCCCTGTTTTGTCAAGTCAAAATGGGGCGTGTTGTGTAACCACACAACAACTTGCCACCAAAGAAAACAACCCAATTCCAATGATTCAAGTGAGGTGATCACATTCATAAATAGTATTCTAACTCTTTCTAAATATAAGCACTTATAATTTTTCTGAATGATAAGCTCTTCATCATGGTGACAATGCTAACAAGGGATCAAGTGTGTGCAAATGATTAATTATGCTCATCTTGAAAGCAACTTGAAAGCATGAGTAACTGATGTTAACCTACATAGTTTTGGAGCATCCCTCATAACCAACCTGGATAGAGCCTTGCTGCCAGCAAGCATCCATAGGCCCGACAAGGTTATCTATACAATCCCCCTAAGTAGAGCCCCACTACCAGCAAGTGCCTATAGCCCTGGTAGAGTTACTTAGATGGCCCAATTTTATTACATTTTTTGAATTTTCAAAATTTATACTTTATTCCTCTGATGTCATCATGTAAGCTTAGTGTGCAAGGTATGGTCACTTGTTGATTTAGGTTGGAGATTGTATTGGTAGCAAGGAAGTCCCTTCAAATTTTTCACTTAACACCTATACTTGTGTGTTCAAGAAAACCCAAGGCTGGTGGGTGAGTCATTGGGAAAGAGTCACTTTGGTCAAGAAAGGGCACCCTGATGAAAACATATCACAGACCTGATCACCAGTACTTCTTAAAATCAGTAATAACCTATATATGAATTTGTTCTCATCACTTGAATCTTAACAATTTGGTTATTTTCTCAGGGTGATGAGCTGCATCATCTTGACTAACCAAAATAGAACTCAACAACGCAAAACAAAAGAAAACACACAAAGAAAACTATACAAACAACTAACTACAAAAGGGAACAATAGAAAAAAAAACAAGTAAGCAAGGAAAGAAACAAGACAGCTACTCTACCAAACTATATACAAACCTTACAAGGTACACAAAACCCATGATAAGATCCAAAGACACCTTTATTTGTATATCTCCTTAGATTGTGCAGGAGCATCAGGGCACTAGTTATGGTTATAATCCTAGCAAATTCATCTTTTGTATTCTGAAAAATATTCTTGTATTCTAAATTAATTGTGTTTAACAGAATAACTCTTAATGATCAGCAACTAAGGAAGCTCATCATATTCATGACATATCCATATGCATGTCTTATCTCCTGAATTTCCATAATCAAAATAATATTCAACATTATTTACTGTGGAAAGGAAAAATACAACCTCGTGTATTTCTAGCTCTGTTGGACATGCTTGTTTCTTGTCAGCTGGTCTTCCATTTGTACTTTCATTGTTTGGCTCATTGCCTTGTCTCACTTCAAATTAAAGGATGTATGACTCTTGGTGGATTATTTCTTCATCATCTTTATCCAGCTTTGTTCCTTCATTTTACATGTATATCTGATTCTTGACTTCAGACAGTACCTCAAGGTTTTCTTTAATTCCCTGTGCAGCAGCATCTAAATGAGTATCTTTATCATCGTAACCTAATATACACAAATTTATCACTTTTAAATCATTTGACTATGAAACAACATTTGATTGATAGGAATACTCCCCTATTTCATTTTCACAATGGCATTGGACTGGCATCTGATCATGCACAACAACTTCAAAGCTTTCTTTATCTTCAACTTTCATGAATTGTTCATCAAATATTTCACATCTACCATCCAGTAAGGTATTTGGTTTCATTGTCATGTAATATTCTTGCATTTGATCATTCAACTTAAACAAGTTAGATAATAAATCAGCATTTATTCTCTTTTCTACAATTTCCTAGATTAGTATCATGGGAAATTCATCAGCAGCAGTGCATTTAAATTCTTCCACCTGTCTCCATTCCTTTTTACCATAAAATGACTCAAGGAAAGATGTTTCACTATCCTTATCAAAAGCAATAGGATCAGAATCAAAGACTTTATCTTGACAAATGGTTTCTTCTCTACAATTTTCAAAAGATTCATACCTGCACTCTACCTCACCCTCACCATAAAGTAGAGAACTCCAATTCTCACCATAAAATGCCTCAAGGAAGGATGTTTCCTCTTCTTTACCTTCTAGAAATGATTCAGCTATTGTATTTTTAAAAGTCTTCTTCAACATGACCTAGCAATTGTAACAATCCCTTTTTGAATGCTCTTCATCATGCAATCTGCACCAACTTTCAATTAGGACATCATTGGTGGATAAACCTAATATTTGACTACACTATATATTTCTAGACATGTATAATTCAAAATCTTTAAAGCGGTCTATTTCAGTGTCTGAACAACTAACAATTTCTAGTGTTGTATCTACTTGTTGCTCCAAAATTTCTTCATTTTCCTACCAGACTTCAGCCCTGGACACATCTATAAAAAATATTATTCCTTTCAAATATAAATCCAACCTTGTAAGAAAAGTTAGACAATTAATTTCACTGTGTTCCACAAACTTATGTATCCTGCAGCAACTAGATAAACCAAAGTTAGATAAACTGTGAGGGTAAAGCTGCTTATTCAAAGTTTCCTGAAATAAAGGAGTGTTAAGTTGATGACTGTTTTCATATGCATCCATCAAAATGAGACTCTATTTTCAATTTTTTTAGGATTTTGAAATTTTAATGAGATCTATCATATCCTAGGATAAAACTTGAAAGTTCAGAAAATCAAACTAATCTTTGAAGCTTTGAGCTAGATCTTTGCAAAGATATGGATAAAACCTCTCAGATAAAAGATATTTTTAGACATTAACCTTAAATGATGAAATATTTATGTAAAATTTGTAGAAATCCATAAATTCCTTGTTCAAGCCCTCATTCTAGCACCAATTTATGTTGATGATGATGTTGGTCATACACAAACATAGAATAAAAGTTACACAACAACCTTTATTCTTCTTGAAAGATACGATGAATTCAAAGAATTCATGATCCCAAGTCTCCGTTGATTAGTTCATAATCTATAGATGTTACTCAGTGGTTGATGTGTGTTGCTATTAATCATTCAAAAGCCTTACATACTCCAATAATTTCTACAAAGTTTATCAGTATTCCTTCAAATATCCCACTCTTTATATCTGCTCTGCATAAATCTCCAACAATTCTACCTCTGGCACTATGAATTTACTCAAATAATGTGCCTACAGGTTGATATTTGCATGATTTCTACCATTATTTGGAATTCTTTGCATGATATTTTCAACACTACATGCACTTCGCTCAAATATGGGAAGGATTTTCAATTATCTATGAGATGTCAGCATATTTCTCTGTTTTGCTTGTTATTTATCATGATTTGCAGTTTTGGAAGTGATTTCAATGAAATTAAAATGAGAAAAAGGGTTAAAGAATGAGATTCCCAAAATTACTTGACTAAGATCACTGATCCACATACATGCTCTGATACAGCAAATGAAGAGAAGAAAACTAGAATCATCCTTCACAACAACATTCCACAAATCCGCATGATCCAGTGCGAATCTTCAAAGGAAAAGTTGACAACAACATGCTAAAATGAAAGCACTTCTATTTGAACACAACATTCACCATTAAATATCTAGAAATCAACTTGAAGATTACGTAAAGATTACAATCAGGATGTAATCTAAAGCTTCATCTCCATTCAGTATGTTTTAGAACAAGTACATTTACAATGATCTAGAGAAAGAACCTTGTCATTTCAACAATTCAGTCCTCATTAGTCTCAGTAATCCGATCTCTTCTTAATTCTACAATAATTGGCCTTATTTTGCCAGATATTCTATCTATAGGACTCCCCCCTTTATTTGGACAAGTTCTGGCCCTTTTATAGAACAAAGGCCAGAAAATAGTTACAATGATCCAAGGATTAGGATCCTTCTCAGAATAATCAACGGTCTAGATGAACAGCACGTGCCTGGCAGTACAGCTGGCATAGAATATTCCAGTATCTTTGACTCAGTCCACCTTCCAGCTGGCACCTAGTATATTCCATGATATCCCCCCAGCTCCGGTTCATGTTGCCTGCCAGTTGGCAATTTTCAGCCACTTCATACAACTCCAACATCTTGCAACAAACAAATAAGAATTAAGCATCATCATTTAATAACTAGCAAAAAAATAAACATTTATATTTTATCAGGCTTTGAATGTGCAAACCTATATATGTCAGGTTATGAATATTAAGCATCTATGAAAATTCATGTATTTAAATGTCCATAGGTGGTCAAAAGGGTTTGGGTGACTATCATTGACTAAACAACATGCTATCAGACCCTAAAATAGTTTCAATATCTGATCAGGTCCAGCGTCATTTGAGTGATTTTTGATAAAAATACCGAAAATATAATTTTTGGTATTTTCTACATCTTGCTAAATTGCATTTTCGAAGGCCTTCGGAGAAAAATTAGGGCCTCAAGAGTAACCAAGCAACTCAAACTAGATAATTATTTTATCTTTCCAATGAGTCCAAAAAGTCTAAATTCTGATAAAATAGCTAGGAGTTATGACCTTGCCAAGGGGAAGGTCAAAAATTTCCTAATTTTCTGAGTTTCTCTGAAGTTTTGCAAATAGTTTCACCTTCTGGTAGCTCTTTTTGTATTCCAAGGGTAATGTGACCCTTCCTATGATATGTAAGCATTTTTAGTTTTGTATTTCTCTGTGTATATCGCATACATGAGATCATGCATATGTAGTACATGCGCTTCTGTTCACTAAATCCCATTGAATAAAACTATAGGGGTCTAGGTATGCACATTAGTTAATATGAGGGATATTAACTAATATGAGACTCTTCATAGATCAGGCTATGATGATGAATTCATCATCATGGATGGGCTTCCTTAAAATGTGAAAGGCTGACGTCATGGTCATGCTTAAGGAAATCAGGATGTTAAGAAATATGACTCTGATATTGAGGAATATCACCCTCCACATAAGATGACATCATGGTCATGTTAGGAAAGATCAGTCATATTAGAAAAGATGACAGATGTTAGAAATTAGATGACCCTCAGATGTCAAGCTGACTGATGATGTCACCGTCATATTAGGTCCTTTGTGGAATGGGATAAGCTAACGTCATCATCATGTTAATGAAGATGAGTCATATTAATGAATGTGACCCCCTTTCGAAAGATCAGGATGACGTCACCATCATGTTATTTAAAAGGGTGATCGTTGGAAAAATACATCTGCAAGGTAAAAAGGATGATGACGTCACCGTTAGGGTGATTTCCTGATTTCTTTGTTCATCGGGATTAGATGATGTCATCAGCATATTGGCTCTAGGGTGATATTTTGTGACAGGGTGATATTTAAAAGATCAGGGGATATTCAGAATATCGGGTGATATTTGAAATATGACCCCAGTAAAATATATGAAGCTGTTTGACGGGTAAATACCACTATCACGTAAAATTGACGTCCGGAGTTTTAGACCAAATGATTATCAGGTGATAAAATTGGATTGGGGTGATCTTTCATAAGATGACTGATATTAAGAAATATGACCTCCCCTCAAAATATCAAGTTTGACCAGTATTTTGATTTGTCATAACCTTCGTTCCCTAAGGAATATCAGGGTGATCCAAAAGGCAAACCTGCATGAAATTTTATACTCTTTTCAACCATGAGGTTATTGATATGAAAGATTAACTTTGACAAACTGACCTCATCATGATGACTTGCCCACTTCCCTTATGCAGGATCACCTGCATGACTTACTTTTACCAGACTACCGAAGAGCAGAAAAACAACGCAAGCCAAAGCAGCAAAAAGTTGGGTCCCTATTTTGTCAAGTCAAAATGGGGCGCATTGTGTAACCACACAACTTGCCACCAAAGAAAACAACCCAGTTCCAATCATTCAAGTGAGGTGATCACATTCATATATAGTATTCTAACTCTTTCTAAATATAAGCACTTATAATCTTTCTGAATGATAAGGTCTTCATCGTGGCGACAATGCTAACAAGGGATCAGGTGTGTGCAAATGATTAATTATCCTCATCTTGAAAGCAAGTCGAAAGCATGAGTAAGTTATGTTAAGCTACATAGTTTGGGAGCATCCCTCATAGCTAACCTAGATAGAGCCTTCCTGTCAACAGGCGTCTATAGCCTGGCAAGGTTATCTATACAATCCCCCTAAGTAGAGCCCCACTGCTAGTAGGTGCCTATAGCCCCAGTAGAGTTACTTAGATGGCCTAATTTTATTACATTTTTTGGATTTTCAAAATTTATACTCTATTCATTTGATGTCATCATGTAAGCTTAGTGTGCAAGGTATGGTCACTTTGTGATTCAGGTTGGAGATTGTATTGGTAGCAAGGAAGTCCCTTTAGATTTTTCACTTAACACCTATACTTGTGTGTTCAACAAACCCATGGTTGTTAGGTGAGTGATTGTGAAAGAGTCACTTTGGTAAAGATAGGGCACCCTGATGAAAAGATATCACAGACCTGATCACCAGTACTTCTTAAAATGAGTCATAACCTATATATGAATTTGTTCTCATCACTTGAATCTTAACAATTTGGTTATTTTCTCAGGGTGATGAGCTGCATCATTTTGACTAACCAAAACAGAACTCAATAACGCAAAACAAAAGAAAACACACAAAGAAAACTATATAAACAACTAACTACAAAAGGGAACAACAGAAAACAAAACAAGAAAGCAAGGAAAGAAACAAGACAACTACTCTACCAAACTATATACAAACCTTACAAGGTACACAACATCCATGATAAGATCAAAAGACAACTGTATTTGTATATCTCCTTAGATTGTGCAGGAGCATCAGGGCACTAGTTATGGTTCTAATCCTAGCAAATTCATCTTTGTATTCTGAAAAATTTTCTTGTATTATAAATTCATCATGTTTAATAGAATAACTCTTAATGATTAGCAACTAAGGAAGCTCATCATATTTATGACATATCCATATGCATGTCTTATCTCTTGAATTTACATAATCAAAATAATATTCAACATTATTTACTGTGGAAAGGAAAAATACAACCTAGTGTATTTCTAGCTCTGTTGGACATGCTTGTTTCTTGTCAGCTGGTCTTCCATTTGCACTTTCATTGTTTGGCTTAATGCCTGGTCTCACTTCAAATTGAAGGATGTATGACTCTTGGTGGATTATTTCTTCATCATCTTTATCCAGCTTTGTTCCTTCATTTTGCATGTACATCTAACTCTTGACTTCAGACAGTACCTCAAGGTTTTCTTTAATTCCCTGCACGGCAGCATCTAAATGAGTATCTTTATCATCATAACCTGATATACACAAATTTATCACTTTTAAATCATTTGACTGTGAACCAATATTTGATTGATAGGAATACTCCCCTGTTTCATTTTCACAATGGCATTGGACTGGCATCTGATCATGCACAACAACTCCAAAGCTTTCTGTATCTTCAACTTTCATGAATTGTTCATCAAATATTTCACATCTACCATCCAATAAGGTATCTGGTTTCATTGTCATGTAACATTCTTGCATTTGATCATTCAACTTAAATAAGTTAGATAGTAAATCTACATTTATTCTCTTTTCTACAATTTCCACTTCAGTGTCTGAACAACTAATAATTTCTAGTGTTGTATCTGCGTGTTGCTCCAGAATTTCTTCATTTTCTTGCTAGACTTCAGCCCTGGACACATCTATAAAAAATATTATTCCTTTCAAATATAAATCCAACCTTGTAAGAAAAGTTAGACAATTAATTTCACTGTGTTCCACAGACTTATGTATCCTGCAGCAACTAGATAAACCAAAGTTAGATAAACTGTGAGGGTAAAGCTGCCTATTCAAAGTTTCCTGAAATAAAGGAAAGTTAACCTGAGGACTGTTTTCATATGCATCCATCAAAATGAGACTCTATTTTTTATTTTTTTAGGATTTTGAAATTTTAATGAGATCTATCATATCCCAGGATAAAACTTGAAAGTTCAGAAAATCAAACTAATCTTTGAAGCTTTGAGCTAGATCTTTGCAAAGATATGGTCAAAACCTCTCAGATAAGAGATATTTGTAGACATTAACCTTAAATGATGAAATATTTATGTAACATTTGCAGAAATCCAGAAATTCCTTGTTCAGGCCCTCCTTCTAGTGCCAATTTATGTTGATGATGATGTTGGTCATACACAAACATAGAATAAAAGTTATGCAACAACCTTTATTCATCTTGAAAGATACGATGAATTCAAAGAATTCATGATCCCGAGTCTCCATTGATTAGTTCATAATCTACTAACATTACTCAATGGTTGATGTGTGTTGATGTTAATCGTTCAGGGGCCTTACACACTCCAGTAATTTATACAAAGTTCATCAGTATTCCTTCAAATATCCGACTCTTTATATCTTCTCTGCATAAACCTCCAACAATTCTACCTCTTGCACTATGAATTTACTCAAATAATGTGCCTACAGGTTGATATTTGGATGATTTCTACCATTCTTTGCATGATATTTTCAACACTACATGCACTTAGCTCAAATATGCTAAGGATTTTCAATTATCTATGAGATGTCAGCATATTTCTCTATTCTGCTTGTTATTTATCATGATTTGTAGTTTTAGAAGTGATTTTAATGAAATTAAAATGAGAAAAAGGATTAAAGAAAGAGATTCAAAAAATTACTTGACTGAGATCACTGATCCACATACATGATCCAATACAGCAAATGAAGAGAAGAAAACTAGAATCATACTTCACCAGGACATTCCACAAATCCGCATGATCCAGTGCAAATCTTCAAAGGAAAAGTTGACAACAACATGCAATAAAATGAAAGCGCTTCTATTTGAACACAACATTCACCATTACATATCCAGAAATCAACTTGAAGATTATGTAAAGTTTACAATCAAGATGTAATATGAAGCTTCATCTCCATTTAGTATGCTTTAGAACAAGTACATTTACAATAATCTGAAGAAAGAACCTTGACATTTCAACAATTCAGTCCTCATTAGTCTCGGTAATCTGATCTCTTCTTAATTCTATAGTAATTGGCCTTATTTTGCTAGATATTCTCTCTATAGGACTCCCCCCTTTATTTGGACAAGTTCTGGCCCTTTTATAGAACAAAGGCCAGAAAATAGTTACAATGATCCAAGGATTAGGATCCTTCTCAGAATAATCAAGGGTCCAGATGAACAGCACATGCCTGCTAGTACAGCTGGCATAGAATATTCCAGTATCTTTGACTCAGTCCACCTTCCAGCTGGCACCCAGCATATTCAATGATATCCCGCAGCTCCGGTTCATGTTGCCTACTAGTTGGCAATTTTTAGCCACTTCATACAACTCCAACATCCTGCAACAAATAGACAAGAATTAAGCATCACCATTTAATAACTAGCAGAAAAATAAACATTTATATTTTATCAAGCTTTGAATGTGCAAACCTATATATGTCGGGTTATGAATATTAAGCATCTGTGAAAATTTGCGTATTTAAATGTCCATATGTGGTCAAGAGGGTCCAGGTGACTATTATTGACTAAAAAACATGCTATCAGGCCCTAAAATAGTTTCAATATCTTATCAAGTCCAGCGTCATTTGAGTGATTTTTCATAAAAATACCGAAAATATGATTTTTGGTATTTTCTACATCTTGGTAAATTGCATTTTCGGAGGCCTTCAGAGCAATATTAGGGCCTCAAGACTTTATTGGTTACTTGGCATTAAGCCTAAGTAACCGAGCAACTCAAACTAGATAATTAGTTTATCTTTCCAATGAGTCCAAAAAGTCTAAATTCTGATAAAAAAGATAGGAGTTATGACCCTGCCAAGCGAAAGGTCAAAAATTTCCTAATTTTTTGAGTTTCTCTGAAGTTTTGCAAATAGTTTCACCTTCTGGTAGCTCTTTTTGTATTCCAAGGGTAATGTGACCCTTCCTATGATATGTAAGCATTTTTAGTTTTGTATTTCTCTGTGTATATCGCATGCATGAGATTATGCATATGCAATACATGCGCTTCTATTCACTAAATCCCATTGAATAAAACTATAGGGGTCTGTGTATGCACATTAGTTAATATGAGGGATATTAACTAATATTACTCTTTTCATAGATCAGGATATGATGATGATGTCATCATCATGGATGGGCTTCGTTAAAATGTGAAAGGCTGACGTCATGGTCATACTGAAGGAAATCAGGATGTTAAGAAATATGACCCTGATATTGAGGAATATCACCCTCCGCATAAGATGACGTCATGGTCATGTTAGGAAAGATCAATCATATTAGCAAAGATGACGGATGTTAGAAATTAGATGACCCTCAAATGTCAAGCCGACTGATGATGTCACAATCATATTGAGTCCTTTGTGGAATGGGATAAGCTGACGTCATCATCATGTTAACGAAGATGAGTCATATTAACGAATGTGACCCCCTTTCGAAAGATCAGGATGACATCACCGTCATGTTATTTAAAAGGGTGATCATTGGAAAAATACCTCTACCAGGTAAAAAGGATGATGACATCACCGTTAGGGTGATTTCCTAATTTATTTGTTCATCGGGATTAGATGACGTCATCAGGATATTGGACCTAGGGTGATATTTAAAAGATCGGGTGATATTTGGAATATTGGGTGATATTCGAAATATGACCCTTGCAAAATATATGAAGCTGTTTGACGGGTAAATACCACTATCACGTAAAATTGACGTCTGGAGTTTCAGACCAAATGATTATCGGGTGATAAAATTGGATCGGGGTGATATTTCATAAGATGACTGATATTAAGAAATATGACCTCCCCTCAGAATATCAGGTTTGACCAAGATTTTGACTTGTCATAACTTTCGTTCCCTAAGGAATATCAGGGTGATCCAAAAGGCAAACCTGCATGAAATTTTATACTCTTTTCAACCATGATGTTATTGATATGAAATATTAAATTTGACGAACTAACCTCATCATGATGACTTGCCCACTTCCCTTATGCAAGATCACTTGCATGACTTACTTTTACCAGACCGCCGAAGAACAGAAAAACAACGCAAGCCAAAGCAGCAAAAAGTTGGGTCCCTATTTTGTCAAGTCAAAATGGGATGTGTTGTGTAACCACACAATAGTACACACTTCGAATCTCTTGGAATATCTTCTACAACAAAAGTTAGACAAGAGTTTAATGAGAAAAGGTTAGATGCGTTGACAAAGTTGATAGCTCTTGATAAGGTTTAGTTAGATAATGGGATACAGAGTATTCAAAGTATTATTGTAGAAGATAGTGATGTATATAAATTTTCTCTATCATGGCTAGAAAATACAGAGAAGACAGAAGAAAAGATTAAGGAATTAGAAGAAAAACTATTGAATATCTGTAAGTCTTTTGATCCGGTAAATGAATCAATTAGTAATAGACAAGCTCAAGTCATCAACATTCACACTGAATTGAATGGTATAATAAATTAGAAGTATCAAATAAAGAGTAGAATGGGACAATTGAGAAGACTAATCAGTCTTAAACTAGAGTCAATGATCAAGCTTGTAGCTGAAGCACAGCTTGCTGCACAAACTGCCACCCCATCAGTTTTGCAAAAGGCATAAACTCTAGTTTTTCTACTTAACGGACATATAGAAATTTTGGGTGGTGCTAAAAAGAACTGGGATGTTAAGATATCTCAAATAAAGAACATCTTTAGTGACTTTCTTCAGCATATGTAAGATAAAGTAGAAGACTATACTTGAAAATATGTGGCAGAGTGCATAAATTTTTTGAAGTCTTGACAAATTTTTGGGATCTGGAACACACCCTTTGCCATTGATGTCAAAGGGGGAGAGAAGATCAGTTAAAAATGAGTAATCAACAAAGGGGGAGAACAAATTTAGAATGTATTTAGTAAGGGGGAGCAGACAAGCATTTTTCACTAAGTGTTGCCATCAATGCCAAACGGGGAGATTGTTGGCAAGAGACACTAATATGTATTAGACTTGAGTGTTGTCATTGATGGAAAAAAGGCAAATATTATTCATCACAATGGAAAAGACACATTACTCCAGAAGACAATCCTAATCTAGTAATAAGGTACAAGCATTTTGGTCTGGTAACCCTAAATTGGCTAAGTATTGGAAGTGTTCAAGTATGAGATAGAAAAAAGATCAGTACTACTCTGCAAGTGATGATATGAAGAAGTAGCTCAGGTATGATGTTCTCAGTTATCTATTTCTATTACATTCCAATAATCAAGTCATGACTTTCTTTGAAAGTCATCTGATGAAAAGACTAATTCCGGGCCTGCAAAAGTAAGACAAAGACAGTGAATAGTGCTGAGTAAATTGGTCTGCATTCCTCTACATTAGCATGTTTTTCTCTGCGGTTCTAAAGTAAGTTATAGATAGGTCATGACTATCAAAATCCAAAGTTATAGCTCTGGAAGTCCAGTAGATCTTATTCTATAGGCTCTCCAATACCGGCATCCAGTTTGACAATGTTCTAGTGTGATAGTGTATCAAGTCAATGGTCTGCATTTTGGCATACATATTTATCTTATTCTGTGGAGTTGAAGACATATCAAGAGATCATTAATGATTTTTGAATATGATTTATGAAGTCCCATTTGATCTACAGCATAAATTGTGATGGGACAAAGGAACCTATCATATATGTAATGAAGGAACAAGCCGACAAGATGGTTAATTCTTGATGAGGAGAAGAAATATGAGTTAGATGATAGATGTATTCTAAGTTGACACCACCTTATGATGTTCTTGATGAAGCCACTAGACTAGTATATTACTCTACTATTGATCCACTGATGGTAATGTTCATTACAAGAACACATCCTTATTCGACACCCTTGCTGAGGCAGTCAAGGTTAACTTGGAGATGAAACCAGTAGGATCGGGTATTATGCCTTACTTAGGATATCCTACCTTTCCTAATCAAACACAAGTCTATAGAGCTTTGATGCCTCCTACTGAAATGACAAATCCTTTGCAAGTGCTACTTCTGAGCATCATGCCTCTTTAGGGAAATGGTCAAATCATGCCACATCCAAGGCAGGTGCCTTAGGAGACTAGACATAATGGAAATGGTAGTTCATTTTTCTAACCAAATGTAGATAACATAGTGGCCAAGGTACAGGAAGAGAAAGAAAATTTGAGAGAGATAACTACATAATTAAAGAGACTAACCACTGAGGTAAATCAAATAAGAAATTAGAGATTTTATTCGCAAGGGAATGGTCAAAATCAAAAAAGTAGAACATATCTAGATAGAGGATATAACAATGAAAGATCTGGATATCCAGACAAGGGGTACAACAATGATAGGAACTATAATAACAATGCTTCTAGGCCTTCAAGAGTCTATAACACCAGACCTAACAATGGTTCCTTACCTTCACCTCTAGATAACCAGCCTCCTTCTAAACCTAAATAGACCACAAGGGTCAATTTGGTAGAAGTTACACTCAACAATTGGTGCATGATATATAATACCAATGCACATGCTGAGTTGGATTGTCCACAGTTCAAAATTGCAGCAAGCATCTTCGAAGTAGAAGTGTAGAACACTATAGGGGAGGTTTCTTTCCCTAAAGGTAATGTGATAGTGTCTTTTGGATATGAATCTACCATGGTACTTGAGACTTATAAGCATCACTAGCATCAGCAGATGAGCACAATACATGAAAATTATACATTGATATGTGAAGAGTCAGCTATGGCATTTGAAACTATGCATGTCTTCCCCTTTGAAGATGAAAATTAGTGATTTTTATAATGGCTAATATTCACCAATTGGCTAATAGTTGAAATTGGGGATTCAAAATTTGGCTAATAGTACAAGCTATAAGGTGACCTGAATCGTCGCATTTTTATAAATTTTTATTTGAGTCCTAGTTAAATCACCAAAATATTTATTTTATTAAAATTTTAAAGTCAGAAATTTGCCACAATATTTGATACTTAATTAGATCAGATTCGCCTAAATTTTATAAGTTTTAGTAGAAAATAAAATTAATTCACCAATAATATTATATAATTATTGGTTACTTTAGGGCCATATCAGCAATTTTTAATCACCATCATTGATTTTATTTATAATTTACCACCTACAGTTGTATTCCAAGCTCTAATGTCCATCAAGCCTAAAATTATATTTGGGTCATTGATCTCAATTTATAATATAATGTCTAGGGTTAAATTCCATGGGCAAAAATGTACCCATGAACCTCCAATGCCCATGGGGCCCAAAATTGCATGTGGGCCATTGATCTCCATTAAGATCAACGTCCCAAATTCAATTTCAGGCCCCATGGGCATTAGAGTTGTGCGGGTATATTTTGGTCCACAGAATAGAACCCAAACCATTAGATTATAAATAGAATCAATGGTGGTGAAAAATAATTTAGGGCCAATTTAAATATTCAATGTTTGATTTAAAATATTAAGGAATTAAAGAATTATAGACACGAGCACTACACCTTAAACTAGTCAATCACTACCACCTTAAGGCATTTACTTTTCCATAGGAATTTAATTTGTTTTTTAGGAAGGATTCGCCATGGTAATTAATTCTTTTTTTCTATTTTTTGTCAAGATTTACCAGGATTTTCTACAAATTTCTAGTGATTTAAAAAAATTGCCAATAAAATTAAATATTTTTTTCAAATAAAGGAAAGATTTGCCAATAGAAACTAATATTTTTTTCCAAAAAATGGAAGATTCTCTAGGATTTTATATCTTTTTTTAGGAGGGGTTTTTTAAAGTTATCATTGAATTGAAAATGAGCCCAGGAAAGAGACTAAAGAAGTCCATGTGTATCAACATTATCAGAGAGGACATAACTATAATCTAAGGAGTAATACAAATCATCCTACTAGTCCTCTAACCACTTCCATTCCTCCAAGTAACTTCAACACACCTCCAGATCCCAAGGCCAACAACAATCTAGGGCTTCCAAGGGTAAACTAGCAGCATTTTGCATCACAAGCAATGGTGGAAAAAGGTATGAGTCAACCACATGAATCTAATAAATTAGTTTCTTATCTTGCTGATGAGATGAAAAAGATAAAAATTAGTTTATCCTTATCTGAATTACTCAAGACTCCTATCATTAAAAAAGCTTTCCTCAAGTCTGGTGTAGGAGCACCCCTTCATCAAGACAATTAACTAAGGGAGAAGCCTAAAGTCTTAATAGATTGTTATGCATTTACTATGTAATAAGGTCTGTTTGACCAACCATGCTATTTTTAGGTTGTTTCTTTTTTCTTAGACACTTGTCAATTTGTAATAAATAGATTGTTAGTTTGTTAGTTAGTTAAGTCTCCCAGCTACCTAGAATTGTCTCCTAGCTGCTAGGAATCTTATTAGTAGTACTCTCTGTGAGTGGTTAAATAGTCTAGATCTGATCGATTAGAGGGGGATAGATCAGAGAGGAGAAGTAATACAGAGCAGTGATTGTGAATTATACTATGAAAAATGATATTTGTATTCATCCTTCAGAGCAATAAAGAAAATCATGTTTCACATTCAAATTGCACCTCTGTAATCTATTTCTGATTTACAGTCGAAATGAGTTTTTTCCATTCCATCAGTTGATTACTCTGTAATCAGTGGAATGGCTGTACATATTAGTTTAGATTTTGTTTTTGCATTTTCTATTTGTGTAAGTTTTACAGTTACAGGATCAATCAGCATCATATTATGGTGAGTCCTAGCATCCTTATGTGCTAGGTTATGAAAGGTTGAAGTTTGAGTAGTTTATTAGAGGTAGCATATAGTTTTGGCATGGAATTCGCCATCAGGCAAAGGATATCAGGTTTCACCAATAATATTCGGGCTGAAGTCTTTTGTTTGAACTAGCTTGAAAGTTTGAGAGGTTCAAAGAGTGTGACCAGTTGCAAGAGAGACAGTTAGGAAATCGGGAAGGACTTGGAAGACTCTATCAGTGAATTCTGAAGTGTTATGTCTCTTGGGATTGAACCATTTTTCAATGGTTCAAGGGTTCCATAAGTCAACTGATGAGAACAAAGCACCAATAATAAACTTCACTGTCGGGCTCTGTAAAAAGTGTTAAGTCAGCAGAGATCAGAATGATAAGTTTTGTGAAGAAAATCTTCAGGTTGAACCTTTGAACCGGTTCAATGGTTCAAAGGTTCAACGGTTCAATCGACTGTTGGGTGCAAGGGTCCTACAGAGCGACGGAGGTGGTATAATGTGTTATTGATCATTGAACCACCCATTAAACTAGTTCAATAGTTCAATGGTTCAACAAGCCGGTGGGTTCAATGACGGGTGACAGTTCGATGAACAATGGTTTGGTGGTTCAACATATGTCTACTGACAGTGGTAAAACAAAATAATAAAGCATCAAGTGCAGTGGTTTAGAGAGTTAACCACAGCCATAGCACTATGTTTGGGTGGTTTCCATTAACCCATAGTTTTTAACGGGTTTCCACATTTCTGCTGCCATGCTCTACGTCATAGTGGTATCAGAGCCAAGGTTGTGTCTTTTGGGAAAGACGACAGAATGTCGGATGAAAAGGGAACATCAGAAGTTCTAGCAAGGATGGCCAATGCTGAGTTGGCTGTTCTAGTAAAGAAGTAGATTGCAAAAAGTAAAGCAGTGAAGGCTCATAATCAGGCCTTAAAAAATGAGTTGGAGAAATTGAGGGACAGAGTAGGTTCTGGTAAAGAAGATGATAGGGATGAAGAGGAAATCCCTAGGCGGGAAGAGATGGATGTTCTTGCAGACCAGAGACCCTTAATTAATGCCATCAAATCCATGGAGAGGAGAACCATGGATGTGAAACTGGATTTGCCAGTATTTACAGGAAAGATGGATCCTGATTCAGTGATGGAGTGGATAGACTCTTTGAACAATTTCTTTGAAATAGAGGAAATACCAGAATTTCAGAGGGTAAAGATAGCCCAATCCAAAATGAAAGAGGCTACATTAACTTGGTGGAATTTCATCCAAGATGACAGGGTGCAAGAAGGAAAGTGTAGAGTTGCTTCTTGGAAGACGATGATGGCTTTAGTGAAAGAAGCCTATGTTCCATTGGATTACAACATCCAACTACATAAGAGGAGACAAAATATGAAACAAAAAGAATTAGATGTCAGTTCATATATTGAAGAATTCATGAAACTCTGTGTCAAGACAAAGGTAAAAGAAAATGAGGAAGAGAGGGTAGCAAGATACCTTAATGGATTGAGATTTAACATTCAGGAGGATTTAAATCTGCATAATCTAGATACAGTTCAGAAGTGCTTCCAATTGGTACTAAAAGTGGAAGAGAAACTAAAGAGAAGGCAAGAATAGAATAGTAGGGGAAGAGGAAGGCAACAAAGAGGGGGAAGAATTCCTTTTAGAGGTAGAGGACATGGATTTGGATATCAAGGTGAATCCAATTAGGAGAGCAACAAAGGAGAAAGCAGTCAAACACAAAAGGGAAGTTATGATCAGAAAGGAAACTTTAGGGGCAGAAGACCACCATTCAAAGGAAGATATCAGGGTAGAAGATCTATCAGATGTTACAATTGCAATCAAGAAGGCCATATAGCCAGCAGATGTCCAGAAAAAGCATCAAGTTCCATGGGAGAAAGAAGAACAAATCTAATACAAGAATCTGACTGTCAAAGTATGACAAGCTCAAACACCGTTCAAAATGTAAGAGCTCCTGATAGTTATGGATATCTTGAGGTAGGAGAATCTTTGATGATTAGAAGGGCAATGACCACCATGAAGGTGCCTGATAGAGAACCCCCACAAAGAAAATCTCTTTTCAAGAATACTTGTAAGGCAGGAGGAAAGGTATGTAAAGTTCTTATTGACTTTGGATCTACTAAAAATTTTGTGTCTGTTGAAATGGTAGAAAAGTTGCCCATATAAGATTTCATGGCTCACTCAAGGTTAGCAAACAGTTGTAGAAGAGCAGGCTTGGGTAGAGTTTCAAATTTGAACATATAAGGATAGATTATTATTTGACATAGCTCAAATGGATGCTTGCCATCTCCTATTTGGCAGACCATGGCAGTTTGACTTAGGAGCATAACATGATGGAGTTAGAAATACATATTCAATCACCAAAGATGGTCAGGTGATAAAGTTGCTACCACTGATGGAAAAGGAGGTAGAGTCAAAAGGAAAAGAGGTCAAAGTAATGCTTGTGTAAGGAAAATAGTTCATGAAAGAGGTAGTAGAAGAAGGAGCAGTTGCATATGCACTAATTCCATGCCTAACAGTAAACAAGCACTAGCAGCAAGGAATCAAGGGAGAGAAGAGACAGAGGTTCATAGACCCTGCTGTCCAAGAGTTGTTGGATAAGTATAAAGGCACCATCTCTAATGGAATGCCAAGATCCCTACCACCTATAAGGGATATCAGTCATTGTATAGATCTGATCCCAAGATCTACACTTCCAAACAAAGCAGCGTACAAGCTTACTCTAGAATAGAATGCAGAAGTTGCAAGACAGATTGAGGAATTGTTGGATACAGGTCTCATTGGTAAAAGCTTATGTCCATGTGTAGTACCAGCTATACTAGCACCAAAGAAATAAGGCACTTGGAGGCTTTGTACTGATTCTAGGGCTATTAACAAGATCACAATTAGGTATAGATTTCCCATACCTAGGATAGAAGACTTGCTTGACTGTTTAGGAGTTGCTAAGTATTTCACAAAAATAGATTTGAAGAGTGATTATCATTAGATCAAAATTAGGCCAGGAGATGAATGGAAAACAACATTTAAAACAAATGAGGGATTGTATGAGTGGAAGGTCATGCCTTTTGGTTTATCCAATGAACCTAGTACTTTTATGAGGCTGATGAATGAGGTTTTGAGAGAATTTATAGGTAAATTTGTCATAGTATATCTAGATGACATTCTAATTTTCAGTAATACAAAGGAAGAGCATCTCAGACATGTAGACTGGGCTATCAGAAGGTTACATGAAGAGCAGTTGATGATAAACTTGGATAAGTGTTTGTTTATACAGGAGGAAATCACCTATTTGGGTTTTGTCATTTCATAGGGAAAGCTGAAAATGGATCAAGAGAAAATAAGTGCCATATTGTCTTGGCCAACTCCTAGAACAATGAATGATGTAAGAAGTTTCCATGGGTTAGCAACCTTCTATAGGAATTTTATAAGAGGGTTTAGTCATGTCTGTGCACCCATGCTTGACACCATCAAAGGAGGACAGAAGTGTAGATTCACTTGGACAAAGGCAGCAGATGATTCATTTGAGACATTGAAGAATAAGGTGGCACAGCACTCAGTCCTTATACTACCTAATTTCAGCAAAAATTTTCAGGTAGAATGTGATGCAAGTCACATGGCAATTGGAGCAGTACTCAGTCAAGAAGGTAGGCATATTGCATTTTTTGGTGAGAAGTTAAATGATGCCAAGAAGAGGTATTCATCATATGATTTGGAGATGTATGCTCTAGTCCAGTCACTCAAAAAGTGGAGACATTACTTGATGCCAAAAGAATTCATAGTATTCACAGATAATCAGGCCCTTAGTTTTATAAACAGCCAAGAGAAGTTGAACCACGGACATATGAAGTGGGTAGAAACTTTGCAATCTTTTACTTTCACACTTAAGCACAAGAAAGGGGTCAAGAACAAGGTAGTAGATGCTTTGAGCAGGAAAGCTCTAACAGTAAATTAGATTCAATTGGAAAGTGTTGGCATTGATTCCCTGAAGACTATGTATGATGCTGATGAAGACTTTGGAGAGATATATCAAGTACGTACTTCTTTTGGAAATAAATATCATGCTGAATTCTCTAAATTTCTGATCCAGGATGGATTGCTCTTCAAAGGTGGACAGTTGTGTATTCTAAGGTGTTCTATGAGGCTGAACATCATTAAGGAGAAACATTGTGGAGCTATGGCAGGACATTTTGTTCTAGATAAGACTCTTGATCTGGTAAAAATGCATTACTTTTGGCCAAAGCTATAGACAGATGTCAAAAAATTTGTGGAGACATGTGTAATCTATCAGAAAGAAAAAGGGAGATCAACTAATGCAGGTTTATATCAGCCATTACCCATTCCTTCTGGACCATGGGAAAATATAAGTATGGATTTTGTGTTGGGTTTACCCAGAACTAGGAAGGGATATGATAGTGTTTTTGTTGTAGTGGACAGATTCAACAAAATGGCACATTTCTTGCCCTGCAAAACCACCTATGATGCTTCCTATGTTGGAGATCTATTTTTCAAGGAAATAGTGAGGATACATGGATTGCCATTGAGCATAGTATCAGATAGAGATGTGAAATTTATTGGTCATTTTTGGAGGACTATTTGGAAGAAGCTTGGAACCAATTTGTCTTTCTCATCAGCTTATCACCCTCAGACAGATGGATAGATTAAAGTGGTAAACCGTTCACTGGGAAATTTGCTCAGATGTTTGACAAGACAGCAAGGAGAGAAGTGGGATACAATCCTACCATAGGCAGAATTTTCTTATAATGATACCATCAATAGGAGTACAGGAAAATCACCTTTTCAGGTAGTATATGGTATGCATCCCAGAGGTATTTTGGAACTAAGAAATTTACCTACAGGAGAATCTATCAGTGCAGATGGAGAAGCTTTTGCGGCAGCAATAAAAGAGGTGCATGATCAAGTCAAGAACCAACTCTAGCAGACTACTTTCAAGTATAAAGAATATACTAATAAAAAGAAGAGAGATGTACAATTTGATGTTGGAGATTTGGTGTGGGTTAATTTGAAGAAGAAAAGACTTCCAAAAGGTAAATATACCAAACTCATGTAGAGGAAGATTGGACCATGTTAGATTTTGAAGAAATGTGGATAGAATCCTTATGAAATCCAACTTCCTTCATGATCTTGGATTGTCACCTATATTCAATGTATGTGATTTAACTCCATATAAGCCTAATACAAATGTAGAATAGGACCCATTGGAGGATATAATAGATGATGACATTCCTAAACATGAGCCACCCAAGTTGTAGAAGATTTTGGACTCAAGAGTGATCAAAAAGACAAGGAACAAAGAGTATATGGCATACTTGGTATCTTGGCAAGGGAAACCTGATTTAGAGGCAGTTTGGATGACTAAAGACCAAATCATAAAACATGGTGCAGATTTTCAAACCCTCATCTCAAGCGGACTTGAGATTTCTTCTCTCAAGGAGTATGGTGCAGGAGCACCCCTTCATCAAGACAATTAACTAAGGGAGAAGCCTAAAGTCTTAATAGGTTGTTATGCATTTACTATGTAATAAGGTTTGTTTGACCAACCATGCTATTTTTAGGTTGTTTCTTTTTTCTTAGACACTTGTCAATCTGTAATAAATAGGTTGTTAGTTTGTTAGTTAGTTAAGTCTCCCAGCCGCTAGGAATCTTGTCAGTACTACTCTCTGTGAGTGGTTAAATAGTCTAGATCTGATCGATTAGAGGGGGACAGATCAGAGAGTAGAAGTAATACAAAGTAGTGATTGTGAATTGTACTATGAAAACTAATATTTGTATTCATCCTTCAGAGCAATAAAGAAAATCTTGTTTCACATTCGAATTACACCTGTGTAATTGATTTCTGATTTACAGTCGAAATGAGGTTTTTCCATTCCACCGGTTGATTACTCTGTAATCGGTGGAATGGCTATACATATTAGTTTAGATTTTGTTTTTGCATTTTCTATTTGTGTAAGTTTTACAGTTATAGGATCGATCGAAGTCATATTATGGTGAATCCTAGCATCCTTATGTGCTAGGTTATGAAAGGTTGAAGTCTGAGTAGTTTATTAGAGGCAGTGTATAGTTTTGGTGTGGAATTTGCCATTGGGCGAAGGATATCAGGTTTCGCCAATAATATTTAGGCTGAAGTCTTTTGTTTGAAACAGCTTGAAAGTTTGAGAGGTTCAAAGAGTGTGACCGGTTGCAGGAGAGACAGTTGGGAAATCGAGAAGGACTTGGAAGACTCTATCAGTGAATTCTAAAGTGTTATGTCTCTTGGGATTGAACCATTTTTCAATGGTTTAAGGGTTCCATAAGTCAATGGCTGAGAATGAAGCACCAATAATAAACTTCGCTGTCGGGCTCTGTAAAAAGTGTTAAGTCAGCAGAGATCGAAAATGATAAGTTTTGTGAAGAAAATCTTCGGGTTGAACCTTTGAACCGGTTCAACGGTTCAATCAACTATTGGGTTCAAGGGTCTCGCAGAGCAATGGAGGTGGTATAACATGTTATCGATCATTGAACCACCCATTAAACCAGTTCAATGGTTCAATGGTTTAATGATCCGGTGGGTTCAATAACGGGCGACAGTTCGATGAACAGTGGTTCAATGGTTCAACATATGTCTATTAATAGTGGTAAAACAAAACAATAAAGCATCAAGTGCAGTGGTTTAGAGAGTTAACCATAGCCGTAGCACTATGTTTGGGTGGTTTCCATTAACCCACAGTTTTTAACGGGTTTCCACCATTTCTGCCACCACGCTCTGCATCAAAGTCATTAGAGGAACCTATAGCAAAAGAGGATATCCCTAGTCATATCCCTAGCAATACTCCTATCAAAGATCAAGTACCTAGGGATACTATTGTCAAACCAAAAGAAAAAAAATCAATCCATATTGCAAATGTAGCACAGGTGACACTATACAAAGAGAAATTTGAGTCACCTCCTTTCCTGCTCACACTTAGGATTTTTGGAAAGAATTTGTAGAATTGCCTTGTAGATTTAGGTGCTTCTACTAATGTCATGCCCTTATCCATATGTAAGACATTATGTCTTTCCCCTACAAAGTCACTCAATAAATTCACCCAATTAAACAAATCTGAGGTCAGTGTCGTAGGGGAATTAACTCATATTCACATACAGCTAGCATCTAACCCAAGGGTACAGTACTATATAGAAATTTAGGTTGTTGACATTCCTGATATGTATGACATGCTCTTGAGTAGGGACTGGTCAAAACTCTAAATGGCTATATGGCCACTAATTTTTCTCATATGTGGTTTCCATGGAGAGGCATTACCAATTAGGTCCAAATTGAGGTAGAGCCCAGAATAAAGGACATGATAACTGAATACCATCAAAATAATGAGGTATTGTACTTGGATGTAGAGCCTAGAGTGTACACATTGAGGGCTCAGGCAGTCAAAATAAAAGAGGTGTTGATGTACATGCATATGCATGAATATGTTGAAGAAGTTATTCTAGGAACAAGCATGATGATAGAACCAATCCATGATTCATCAGATGAAGATGAAGCGGATCACTTTCTGGAGTTTAAAATATATCTATCTATTGAAGTTTAGAAATCCCAATGGCAAAGAACATCTATCAGAGATGTACTCATGGGAGGTTGGTGTAGACTGCATGAAGATGCACACTCAAAAAATACATGTGGGTTGTGTTTGGATATAATAGAGAAGGAAGAAAGAACATGCATGACAGACAAGCAATCATTACCAGAGGTAAATGAAATGTCTAATGTTGATGATAGTAATCATTTGTTACTTCATCTAGATGTAGGAGAATATGAATAGGGAATGTGTATGGTGCAAGTTCTAGTGCTTCTTATAGAGGAAGTCTTGGTATGTAGTAATGTGCATTGCAATGAAGAGCTAAGTACAACTACACCGAGGACAGACTACATTGAGTCTAATTATGGCTTATTGGATGAAAATAGGGGGAGTCATTTTACACAGTTTGAAGAGTTTTTATCCAAGAGAATCCAAGGGTATATTCTCCAAGGAATTCCACCCAATCAGGTACTAATTGAGGATGGTGCAAGCTACATGAAGCTCCCCATTAAGAAACAACTTGTGCTCTATGTCTAACATAGTGAACAAAGATGAACATTTGTGTTCAAATAACAAATTGCGTAGAACCAGGGATATTTTGACATAAATAGAAAGGAGAATTGTAATATCCCCTGATAAAAGATATGATGAAATTGAGTTCATAAAAGGAAAATGTTGTCACCTAGATTTGCAACCAGAGTTGAAGGATTTTAGGGCTCCAACAATCTAGTGAAACATATAGACGACCTCCAGGGGTGGGACCCTGCATGAAGGCCAAATCTCTAGAGAGAGGCTGGTTCCTTTGCTAGATGAGTGATCCAGCGAGCCTAAGATGAAACCTAATCTATGCACCTATGAGGAAAAGGGGTAGAAGGATGAACTTGAAATTAAAAGGGGGTGATACACCAAGTTTGAATATGAGAGCTCTCACTAATGGAAGAATACATAGCATAACCAAATATAGAAGATAAACATACATAGATGTAAGTGATTCTAACAAAGGTAAGATGCAAGAAATGGTTGAAAGGAATGCAATATTCACAAACAAACCATTTGCAGATTTACACAGAGATAAAAATCAGCATAAAGAGGTAAATTAATCTGCATATATTCAATCAAAAGGCATGATTACAATAAAATAAGGGCTCTGTTTGCATACAATATGAACAAAGAACATTCATCCAGTATCCAACATTATTACATCTTTCAAAGATGCATATATTGCATATGAGTACATGACCTAAGTCAAAGACAATAAATTCACCCCATGGGCTCCGTTAGAGAAAATATCATCACCAACAAGGAGTAGCCGACCTGTAAGAAGCTATGGCAAGAAATATCTAGAACATGGGAGGTGGAAGATATTTTGGGCCTTCAACGTGAGCAGTTGAATCATCCACTAGCGACCATGAATGCAAAAAATATCTAAAGCAGGGTAGATGAAATATATTTTTGGGTCCTCAAAGCAACCAGCTGAGTCGTATACCTATAGAAATGAATGCAAAAAATATCTGAAAGGGATAGTTGGGAAGATATTTCTGCATTGATGGCAAATGGGACATATCACCCTTGAGCAAAGCTTTTATAAGACTTAAATCCCCTATTCATCTAAATTTTTGCATTTTCATCATTCTAACCCATTGAATAGTTAGGCTCTGCATTCTGCCATGGTGCAGGAGCACCAAGGGCTCGGAGCCCATGTATATACTACACATTTTTGGTGTGATGTTGTGAAATTTTCTTATCATTGCATTTTGGCGTGATGTGGTGAATTTTCTAATAAGCCTTGGCGGGAAGAAGTTTTTACTTATCCAAAGTGGGTCATTGGTGTGAGCCTTAGCATCGGGCTGAGGGAATAATCGTGAACCGATGGTGTATCATCTCACCGATCGGGGTGTTAAACATTGAGTTTCACCAATGTGGAGATGGCCGAAGACATCGGCGTGAGTATAAGTATCAGGCTGAGGATTTGATCGTAGGCCGACGGTTGAAGGTCTTACCAATGTGTGATGTCCATCGGCATGAGGATGGTCATCGGCGGAGCCTGTGGTTGTATCTCCGATCGCTTGGTGTTACCCCGACGTGTTAGCACTCATTTTGACCTGGGGTTGATTTGTCATGATCAGGAGGTTTCTTCATTTGAAGCCTTTATCTTCTTGCCCATTTTTTCTAAGTGTTGGACCTCCTCAGCATTTTTCAACTGCAGCATCATATTTTCCTGAGGAGGAGGTCGTCATCATCATATTTGGTTCGATGGTGGTCTGCATCATCATGTTCTTCGTCGACTGGTTTTTCTTTGTCATCATCATATTCAGTTATCGGGTGATGTTTGGTTATTATCCTGATGATGCTGATGAGCTACAGTGCACCCTGATCTGCTTGCGAGGGTGATTTTTCAAAGTATCCGGTGATCTTCCATTTATCACCTTGCCCAAACATGATGATGATGTTGCCCCATTATCCTGGAGGGGTTATTCTCTAAGTTGTTCGACCTGACTTGTTTTTTCTTATGGGTCGTCGTCATCATCATCATCATATTTCCAGTTATCATCCTGCTGCTTGCGGAGGTCATCGTATTTTCTGCCTTCATGATATTTCGCCGGGGTGATATTTTTATCATCAGGTGATCTTGGTTATGATCATCCTGATGATGTTGTTGAAGAGTTCTAAGTGCGACCCGATATTCACTAGGGTCATCATATTTTGAACGTCAGGATGATCTTAGTCAATATCATCCTGATGATGTTGTATCACTTCTTGTTCGTTGTTTTGTCATCCTGATGATGCTGACGTCATCCTTATATCAGGGTGATATTTGTTTCTCTGCCTATCTGCATCATGATATTTCTGAAGGAGGGGGTGATATTTTCATATCACCCGGATATATGTTTTGTTCGAGCATCATGATGATGCTGATATCAAGGAGATATCCGCCTGCTGGCTTCGCGCATTATCTACTGGGGGTGATCTTTTCAAGCATCATCATCATATTCAGTTATCGCCCCGATCTTGTAGTGGAGCTACAGTGCAACCTGATATTTGTGCATCAGGAGGATATTTCCAAATATCCGGTTGTCTTCCGAATATCATGATGATGTTAATATGATGATGACGTCATCAAGGTCCGGGGGGTCATATTTCTAACACTGATCATCTTGAGGAGATCTCCCGATATTTGCAAACATGATGATGATGTCATCCGGATATGAGGAGGTGCGCAGTAGGCAGATATGATGATGACGTCAGTAGGATATGATGATGATGTCATCAGGATTTTCATCGGCCAGACTTTTGGTATAAGCTCAGCAGGAGGATGTTCCTCCGATGGATCCGGTTGTGCGGGTGAAGGCGAATATCATGCAGTTGTATTGCGATATCATGATGACGTCAGGGTGATATTTCGGGCAACAGGATATCATGCTGCTGGAGGATGATGATGATGAAGTCTTATACTAGTGTCGTCAGGAGCAAAAGCACCGACATGATATATGCTCATGACCTAGTATATAAAGTGTCAAAGAGGTCATCGCGGGGTGCATGTGGGATAATTGATATCCTACATTTTCAAATATCATGATGATGAATCTCAGCGGGAAATGCTTGCGATGCAGAATTGTTGTTCTTCCCAAGGCCGCGGGTTGGTGCGCCATCAATGGCGATTGTTGCAGAGGTATGGGCGATGGCGTGGGTGGATCCTGTACCCGATTGAAGGTGTACATCAGCGGACAGTGGCGCAGGGCTCAAGAAATCTTCCTGTCTCCTCCCCTACCTGCTGCATTCAAGTTTGGGCGCCAATCTGGTTGTGTTTGAAGCACCATTTCCATGATACTGTGTATCTAGCGGGATTTTTGGTCAACATTGTAATTAATTGCTGAGCACCTACCTGGCTGTTATAAGCAGGTGGTGTTGCTCATTTGAATGGTCGTTGAAAGTTGAAGATTTTGGCTCTGTAATGCATAACAAGCTGATCTGGTTGTTCTGTACAGCTTACCTGTGAGTTTATGTATCTCTTGTTGTTTGTTTTTGGCATGAACCCACTGATTTCATGATTAAACTTATATGAGAAATGCTATCTTGGCATGTGTTGTGTTAATTCTGTCTCCAGTATTGCATGTATTCTTCTTCTGAATCTGGATGTTTGGTAATGTTTAGATTCTAGAGCATAGAGTTCCTGTGTTGAATGTCTGATCTTTTAACTTCTGCTCAAGGGGTAGATTAAACTGTTTTCAGGTTGAACATTGGGAGGGATATACTGCAGTAGGGATACCATAAGTAGAGATAACCTAACACTTTGTATTGGGAGATACCTGTAAGGCAGGTATCACATATATTCCCTTGAAATCCAGTTTTAGTTGTTTATGCTGATCATTCACAGGTGTATGTCTACTGACTCCAGGCCCTGGATAGGCACCAATCATGCTTTGTTCTTGTGTTATAACCATGTCCAGCTTTGCATCCACACTTAAACTTCAAATCAAAATCTAAAACAACCATTAGGACTTTAGAATTAGTTTAGGATCCTCAGTCCTCTGTCTACAACTGCTAATAGGCCCAAAGCTAGCCCCTTTGCTCTTATCATTCAGTTTTGGTCTACTTACAGGAGGACTATCTGCTTTCTGTCAGCATCCCAGCCTTGTATGCATATCCTCATGGATGTTGAGTAGGGAATACCCCCCTAGGTCTTGCAGAGCCTGAAGAAGAAGAGGAGATAAAATATAGAGTCTATCTCCTACACTGTTGACCCCCTGGCCCAGAGATCCTGTTGATCACTGATGGCTACCTTGTAGGGAAATCTGGGAATAAGCATCCAGTCTGGGAAAAAGTCAACACGACGGAGTGGTAGAGGTTGGTGAAGGCCATCGGCATGAGGCTTGCTATCGGCGTTGGCTGTGAAAGTCACTCCGACAGCTATGTGTTTCTCCGATGGAGTTGGACATCGGTGCAAGGATTTCTATCAGCGCAGCTAGAAGGTGTATCCCTGATACTTCATGTTATACTGATGAAGGGTTGGCATTGGCGTGAGAAACACTATCGGCCAATCCTAGGGTTGTTGTTCCGATGTCATCTGTCACCCCGATGGAAGTTGGTGAGGCATTGGCGTCGGAATGAGATACTTGGTTGGTCTGAGATTTGGGTGTCTATCCGATGGTTGTCAGTTATTCTGATGAAGGCATGTTGTCTTTGGTATCGGTGGGACGTGGAACCGTCGGAGTGAAGGATGGAATGTTGGCCGATGGTTTGAGTTGTGCCGATGGGGATAGACTGGGGTCGTCGGTGGCAAAAGTGCCGACAATAGTCTTACCATGCCATCAGACATATAAACTGGAAATCCTCCAACAACGGATGCATGTGGGACTAAAGGTCCTCACGTATATGCGAACAGTTTGGTAGTTTTGTAATGGTTGGAAAAGAGTGATGCCAGTTGGAATGAACGGTTTTGCATGAAAATTGATGAGATTGCAAAAGCAATTTGTGAATCGATAGGAGTCTAAAGATCACACAGGCCATCGGGGAGAGATGACACATCGGTGGAAGGATTTCAGGACAGACCGATAGTTGTTTGTCACACCGATAGCACAGAACTAAACCGACAGTTGGAATACCAACTGGTATGGAAGTTAAACCGTCCTGTAACAGACATGAGCAGAGATATAAAATGTAGCATTCTTTCTATAGAGGGAGTTGAGCAGAAGAAGAATCGAAGAAGTGAATTTTGGTGTGTGAAGCATTTTGATGTAATCAAAATTTTTGAATAGAAATAAAGTATAGCAGTTCGATCATCTGTGTATTTTCTTTTCTGTTTTCAGTTTACCATTCTGAAGTAGATTAGTATTTCTATTTCTACAATTTTATTTTCTTTTGCAGACCATGACTCTGTTTTGATGACTCCTCAAGTTCCATTGTACAGTATGGAGGTCATCAAACAGAGCCATGCTCTTTGTTTGTTTTTCTTTTGTGGGGTGGTCGGATTGCTAGCTAGATGCAATGCATGCTTGTTCTAGGCAAGCTCAGTGAGGAGTCCAGCTAGATAAACAAGTAGGAAAATAGATTTGCAGGGGTGGAAAAGTAGAGAGAAAGAAAGTGAGCACCAAGCAGTCCAGACCCTTGAACAGAGTGAGAAGGGTGGGCAACAGGCTCAGAAAGTTATGTGTCATTGAGGCAGTACCTTGGAAGCAATGAGGACAATGTATGTGTCCCACACCAAGCAGAGAAGTAGAGTTTTCCATCTCTACAAAGAGTATGTCTTTTAGCACTTTGAATTGGTAGGAAGGCTAGTGTTGTCAAACAGTCTTGTCCACCTACAGGATGCAGAGCAGGTAGCCTAGAGTCCTCCCTATCAAATTGGTATCAGAGCAATAAGATTTGGGTTATTCCTAGATAGGAATAGAAGAGTTGTATGTCATCACCGAGTTCAAGTGAGTCTATTAGTTCATCCAAGAAAATGGTGACTAATGCAGAGTTAGCAAAGAAAGTTGAAGATCAAGAGGAGGAGAATAGACTCCTATAAGAAAGACTAGCAGAAATGGAGAGTAAGCTACGCTTAATGTTGCAAAAGACTGAAGAAGTTAGCCAGCGAGTTAAGTATTCTGAGGATAAGGGAAAAGGTGTATCTGTAGAAGATGAAATGCCCACACCTGATCCTAAGTTGGAAGAAGAACCATTCTTGAAAGCTTTGAAAGCAATGAGTGGTAAAACATTGGAAGGAGTACCACTTTTCAGTGGGAAAATGGACCCAGATTTGGTCATGGAGTGGATAGAAGGACTTGAAAATCACTTTGAATGTGATGGTGTAAGCGAGGCACATAAAGTAAAGGTGGCCAAATCTAGACTCAAGGGAGCTGCCTTAACCTGGTGGAAATTTGTGCAGACTAAAAGAGCAAAAGAAGATAAGAAGCCCATAGCTACTTGGAAGGGAATGGTAGCTAAAATTAAAGAAGCATATATGCCAGAAGATTATGAAATACAGCTGCACAGGAAGAGACAAAATCTGAGACAAAAGGAATTAGATGTCAGTGCATACACTGAAGAATTCCAAAAGCTATGCTTAAGGTCCAAAGTAATGGAGGATGAAAGCATAAAGGTAGCAAGGTACCTTAACGGTCTGAAGTGGAATATGCAAGAAGAAATCAGTCTATTGTGCCCTACCACAGTGCAAAAATGCTATCAGCTGGCACTAAAAGTGGAGGAAAAGAATAAGAGGAAACAAGACTCAAATAGCAGAGGAAGAGGAAGAGGCAGAGATAACAGAGGACACAGAGGAGGTTTTGGTGGAAGGAATGCTGACAATAGATCCCAAGCAGAATCCAAACTCACAGAGCAGAGTGGGGAGTCAAGTGGTAGAGGAAACCACAGAGGAAGAGGATCTAACAGAGGAAGGTCAGGAGGATCAGGTAGAGGATCCTATTTCACCAATATGAAGTGTTACAACTATGGCAATCTAGGTCATCCAGCATATAGATGCCCAGAAAAGGCCACATCCTCTTCTCAAGGAGGTGATAAGAGAAATCACTATGTCCAAGATAATGCATCCAGCAGCCAGTTACCTGAGGTCAATCTGAACTCAGAAGATGGAGAGAACCTGATGATAAGGAGAACCTTGATGAAGGAACCAGTAAAGTCTGAATCAAGCCAGAGGAGAGTACTATTTAGAATCAAGTGCAAGATTTTGAATAAGGTATGTAAAATTATCATAGACTCAGGATCTACTGATAATATTATTTCTGATGAGGCAGTTAGAAAACTGAATTTGAAAAGAATTACTCATGTAAACCCATATAGAGTCACATGGTTGAATAAGGGTCAACATGTGGTAGTGAATGAACAAAGTTGGGTAGAGTTTAGTATATGTGGCTATAAGGATAAGGTATTATGTGACATACTACCCATGGATGCATGCCATCTCTTATTGGGCAGACCATGGTAGTATGACCGAAAGGCAGTACATGATGGTGAGAAGAATGCCTATTCTTTTCAGAAGGATGGTGTCACCTATAAAATTTAGTCATTGGAGGATGAAGATGCAGTTCAGACAAAGAGTCCTAATATCTTGGTTGTGAGTGGAAAAGAGTTTCTAAATACTCTTAAGGAAGATGGTATTGGTTATGCCATCATAGTAAAACCAAAAGAAGGACAGCAGGATAAGAAGACAGAGATTCCCAAAGAGATGCAGCCTATACTGGAGAAGTATAAGGGCATAATCAGTGATGGTACACCAGCTACATTGCCTCCACAGAGAGCAATAAGCCATCAGATAGACCTGATTCCAGGGGCATCTTTGCCAAACAAGGCACCTTACAAGATGACTCCAGATCAGCACAAAGAGATTTCCAGGCAAGTGTAGGAGTTGCTAGATCAAGGATTGATCAGGAAGAGTATTAGTCCTTGTGCTGTGCCCACAGTATTGACACCCAAGAAAGGAGGATCATAGACATTATGCACAGATGCTAGAGCCATAAACAAAATAACTATAAGGTATAGATTCCCAATTCCTAGAATTGAAGATCTCATGGACTGTATTGGAAAAGCAAAGTATTTCACCAAGATAGACCTGAAGAGTGGTTACCACCAAATAAGAATCAAGGAAGGAGACGAGTGGAAGACAGCTTCAAGACCATAGAAGGACTGTATGAGTGGCTTGTTATGCCATTTGGTCTATCAAATGCACCCAATACCTTTATGAGACTCATGAATGAAGTCCTAAAGGATTACATTGGTAAATTTGTTGTTGTTTTTCTAGATGATATTCTAATTTTTAGTAAGACCAAGGAAGAACATCTAGAACATGTAAATACTGTTTTGCAAAAATTACATGATGAACAACTAACCATCAATCTGGAGAAGTGTGAATTCATGAAGCAGGAATTGGTATACCTTGGTTTTGTGGTGTCCTAGGGAGAGTTGAAGATGGACAAGTCCAAAGTAGAAACCATATTGAGCTGGCCTACTCCCAGAGCAGCCACAGAGGTGAGAAGTTTTCATGGCTTAGCCCAGTTTTAGAGAAAGTTTATCAGAAATTTCAGTGGAATATGTGCACCCATGTTGGATACAATTAAGGGTGGAATGAAAGCAAAATTCAGATGGACACCAGCTGCAAATAGAAGTTTTGAAAGGTTGAAGAAAGAGGTAGCAACACAACCTATTTTGTTGTTGCCCAGTTTCGATAAGCTATTTACTATTGAATGTGATGCAAGTAATATAGCTGTAGGAGCAGTGCTAAATCAGGAAAACAGACCTGTAGCCTTTTTCAATGAGAGGCTGAATGAAGTAAAGAGTAAGTACTCTTCGTATGACTTAGAGTTGTATGCTCTAGTCCAAGCATTGAGGAAGTGGAGACATTATCTCCTGCCTAAAGAATTTGTTGTCTACACAGATAACCAAGCTCTAAGTTTTCTAAACTCACAGGATAAGTTAAGTAGCAGGCATATCAAATGGATGGAGTACCTGCAATCTTATACCTTTACAATTAAGCATAAGAAGGGGCAGCTGAACAGATTTGCAGATGCTTTGAGCAGAAGATTGCTCACAGTGCAGGAAGTGCAATTGAAGAGCATTGGAGTTGAAGATTTCAAGAATCTTTACCAAGATGATGAAGATTTTGCTGAGGCATACAAGGTATGTCAAGATTTTGAGAATCACTTTCACAGTGAGTTTACAGATTTCACCTTACAGCAGGGATTGCTATTCAAAGGTGGACAATTATGTGTGCCAAGAGGATCTATGAGAGAAAATCTCATACAGGAGAAGCACAATGGTAGTCTGAGTGGCCATTTTGGTCTGAATAAGACACTGGAGCTAGTCCAAAGGTTCTATTATTGGTCAAGGATGCACAGAGACATTAGAAGGTATGTAGAGCAGTGTATCATATGTCAAAAGGCCAAGGGAACCACTTCAAATGCAGGACTATACCAACCCTTACCCATTCCTTCCAGACCATGGGAATGTGTAAGTATGGATTTTGTAGTTGGTTTGCCTAAGACTAAGACTGGTTATGACAGCAAATATGTAGTTGTGGACAGGTTTAGCAAGATGTGTCATTTCATTCCCTGTAAAGTGACTCATGATGCCAGTCATATAGCACACTTGTTTTTCAGAGAAGTGATCAGAATTCATGGACTTCCAGCAAGCATTGTATCTGACAGAGATGCTAAATTCATGGGGCATTTCTAGAAAACATTGTGGCAGAGATTGGCGACAAATTTGTCATTCAGTTCAGCATATCACCCACAGACAGATGGTCAGACAGAGCTGGTAAACAGGACATTGGGCAACCTGTTAAGGTGTATAACCAAAGAATATGGACAGAGTTGGGATCTTGTCATTCATCAGGCAGAATTTGCTTATAATGATAGTGTGAATAGGACTACTGGTAAGAGTCCATTCGAAATAGTCTATGGAATGCATCCCAGAGGTATATGTGAGCTCAGGAATATGGGAAACATGGAGAACAGAAGTGGACATGCAGAGGATTTTGCACAATCCATGAAAGAAGTGCATGAGCAGGTGAAGAAAACCTTGATAGAGAACACACAGAAGATCAAGGACAGAGTAGATGCCCACAGAAGGGATATCCAGTTTGAGGTTGGTGATCTGGTTATGGTGCACTTGAACAAAGCCAGAATGCAGAAAGGAATGCCAACCAAACTGCAGATGAGGAGAATTGGTCCTTGCAGAATACTGAACAAGTATGGAAATAATGCATACATAATTGAATTGCCAGAAGATTTGGCAATCTCACCAGTGTTTAATGTCCAAGACCTAGTGCAATACAGGGGTCCTTAGTCAGCAGCAAATGGATCCATTTCAGAGAAGGAACAGACAGCAAAAGATGTGACTTTGCCACTAAAACCCAAACTACAGGCAGAGAGAATACTGGATTCAAGAGTACAAAAGCAGCCCAGATATGGTGTGTACATGGAGCACTTGGTCAAATGGAAGCAGTTGCCTGAAGCAGAAGCTACCTGGGTTGTAGAGTAAGAATTCAAAAAGAGGGGCATTGATTTTACCTCATTGTCACCAGAGGTGACATAGCTTCTTTTCGCACAGGGGGAGTATGGTGCAGGAGCACCAAGGGCTCGGAGCCCATGTATATACTACACATTTTTGGTGTGATGTTGTGAAATTTTCTTATCGTTGCATTTTGGCATGATGTGGTGAATTTTCTAATAAGCCTTGGCGGGAAGAAGTTTTTACTTATCCAAAGTGGGTCATCAGTGTGAGCCTTGGCATCAGGCTGAGGGAATAATCATGAACCGATGGTGTATCATCTCATAGATCGGGGTGTTAAACATCGAGTTTCACCAATGTGGAGATGGCCGAAGACATCGGCGTGAGTATAAGTATCGGGCTGAGGATTTGATTGTAGGCTGACGGTTGAAGGTCTTACCGATGTGTGATGTCCATCGGCATGAGGATGGTCATCGGTGGAGCCTGTGGTTGTATCTCCGATCGCTTGGTGTTACCCCGATGGAGTGGTAGAGGTTGGTGAAGGCCATCGGCATGAGGCTTGCTATCGGCGTTGGCTGTGAAAGTCACTCCGACAGCTATGTGTTTCTCCGATGGAGTTGGACATCGGTGCAAGGATTTCTATTGGCGCAACTAGAAGGTGTATCCCCGATACTTCATGTTATACTGATGAAGGGTTGGCATCGGCGTGAGAAACACTATCGGCCAATCCTAGGGTTGTTGTTCCGATGTCATCTGTCACCCCGATGGAAGTTGGTGAGGCATTGGTGTCGGCATGAGATACTTGGTCGGTCTAAGATTTGGGTGTCTATCCGATGGTTGTCTATTATTCCGATGAAGGCATGTTGTCTTTGGTATCGGTGGGACGTGGAACCGTCGGAGTGAAGGATGGAATGTTGGCTGATGGTTTGAGTTGTGCCGATGGGGACAGACTAGGGTCGTCGGTGGTAAAAGTGTCGACAATAGTCTTACCGTGCCATCAGACATATAAACTGGAAATCCTCCAATGGCCGATGCATGTGGGACTAAAGGTCCTCACATATATGTGAACGGTTTGGTAGTTTTGTAATGGTTGGAAAAGAGTGATGCCAGTTGGAATGAACGGTTTTGCATGAAAATCGATGAGATTGCAAAAGCAATTTGGGAATCGATGGGAGTCTACAGATCACACAGGCCATCGGGGAGAGATGACACATCGGTGGAAGGATTTTGGGATAGACAGATAGTTGTTTGTCACACCGATAGCACAGAACTAAACCGACAGTTGGAATACCAACTGGTATGGAAGTTGAACCGTCCTGTAACGGACATGAGCAGAGATATAAAATGTAGCATTCTTTCTGTAGAGGGAGTTGAGCAGAAGAAGAATCAAAGAAGTGAATTTTGGTGTGTGAAGCATTTTGATGTAATCAGAATTTTTGAATAGAAATAAAGTACAACAGTTCGATCATCTGTGTATTTTCTTTTCTGTTTTCAGTTTACCATTCTGAAGTAGATTAGTCTTTCTGTTTCTGCAATTTTGTTTTCTTTTGCAGACCATGACTTTGTTTTGATGACTCCTCAAGTTCCATTGTACAGTATGGAGGTCATCAAATAGAGCCATGTTCTTTGTTTGTTTTTCTTTTGTGGGGTGGTCAGATTGCCGGCTAGAGGCAATGCATGCTTGTTCTAGGCAAGCTCAGTGAGGAGTCCAGCTAGATAAACAAGTAGGAAAATAGATTTGCAGGGGTGGAAAAGTAGAGAGAAAGAAAGTGAGCACCAAGCAGTCCAGACCCTTGAACAGAGTGAGAAGGGTGGGCAACGAGCTCAGAAAGTTATGTGCCATTGAGGCAGTACCTTGGAAGTAGTGAGGACAATGTATGTGTCCCACACCAAGCAGAGAAGTAGAGTTTTCCATCTCTGCAAAGAGTATTTCTTTTAGCACTTTGAATTGGTAGGAAGGCTAGTGTTGTCAAACAGTCTTGTACACCTACAGGATGCAGAGCAGGCAGCCTAGAGTCCTCCCTATCATGCCACCCCTTGGAATGCCTAGTTTAAATTCTAGATGTCAATGAGATTTTGTATTAGAAGATCGACGGCCACAATGTCCTTTCCTTTTACATATACATTCTTCTGTATGCATTAGGCTATCAGACAAACCCCAAATTGCATCATACCGATATGCAAAAGTCTCATCGATGGCCCTTTCTATCCGTTTCTATATCTCAATTTGAGTTCACCTTTGAATCTTTCTATTCCATTGGATCCTCAAGTTGTGGCTCCATCACTACAAAATAGACTGTTGAGTTACTGGGAACCATCACTATGCTATTTCTGCTCTTGATTTTGCATACATCAAGCTATTGGAGAGACCCCAAACAAGTCACACCAATAGGCCCATCTCCCACTGATATACATTTGTATGTGCATCGGCCTATCCGCGGGACCATAAACTAAGTCCTGCCGATAGGCATATTTCCCATTGATGTGCATTTATATGTGCATTAGTCTATCGAAGAGACCTCAAAAAGCATCTCTTCGCTATACAATTTTCTCACTGATGAGCCTTTGTATATCCCCTTTTTGCATATGTTTTTTGCATATCGAACACATGCAATTCAATGTACAACCACAGGGCCCATTGTAAAGTTCACCAGAATTAATTTTGTGGTCGTGTCTGGATTGTATCTACACATTGTATCACCTCAGGTCTGCCTTTGCATCCATTTTTGTATCCCACCTTGTATATTGCATATACATTGAGCTGTCAGGGAGACTTTGAGTTGGCTCATGTCGATATGCAAATCTCCTGTTGATGTATCTTTATATCTCCCTCATTTGTATCTACCTTTGTATTTGACCTTGCATACGACTTTATACAATTATATACGTGATTGTATATGCGATACAACATATATACATACAATGATACATACAAAGATGCATACAAAATGGCTAAGTATAAAATTGAGAAAGCTCTATGAAGGAAGGCATTTGAAGACAAAAGAGTTTTGAGTTTTTCTAGGTTTTCTACAAGGATTATCCAAAAGAGTTTTTGGGAAATTCTACAAGGCATATCATGACGAATTGAAGGATTTAGGCTTGTAGGGTCAATTTCCAAAGGATAGCCAGGGGATATTCAAGGTGAATCATTTGACTCAGGATAGAGGAAAAATAGGTCAACATTTTGGCGAGCTCTCAGGGATATTTGCTTGCTAAACAGATAGATCCATAGCCTTAAGGATCCATTGGGCAAAGAGTCAAGGCTAAAACATGATGGAAAACATGAACCTACCTCAAAAACACAAAAAGGGGAAAGGGCCCACATTCTTGTTGTGTGGTTACACAACACGCCCCATTTTGATTTGGCAAAACAAGGACCCAACTTTTTGGCTTGGCTTGTGTTGTCTGCTTTCTGGCGGTTTGCTAAAAGTAAGTCATGTGCATCATCATGTAGAATGAGAATGAGGTACATCATCATCATGAGGTCAGTTTGTCAAAATTCATATTTCATTTCTGTGACCTCATATTTAGAAAGAACATTAAATTCCATGCAGGTTTGCCTTTTACATCACCCTGATACTCATCAGGATGTGAAAGTTATGAATAGTCAAAGTTTCGGTCAAACCTGATATTCGCAAAAGGAGGATCATATTTCGTAACATTAGTCATGTTACCAAAGATCATCCTGATCTAGTCCATCACCCGATAAGTCATGCGGTCCCAATATCCAGACGTTAACTTTAAGTGATAGTAACCCTTACCCGCAAATAGCCTTATATTTTGTGAGTGTCATATTTCCAAATGTAACCCAATATTTCTCAATATCCTCCTACCACAAAATATCACCCTAAGCCATTATCCTGATGATGTCATATGAGTTTGATAAACAAAGAAGTGAACATGACGATTACGTAATCATCACATTTATTCTTCGGGTGCATATTTTTTTAAACATGATCATGTTCGCATAACATGATGATGACATCATCATACCTTAACGATATAGTGAACGAATATTTGGATGATGTCATCCTGATATCCTGAGAGTAAGGAAAGAATGACTTCGGTCATTATCATCTAAACATAACCTAATATTTTCTAATATCCTCCTGACGTCTAAAGCATGACCTAGCGGCGAAAGTCACCCGATATCCAAACATCACCTGATATTTTCAAATATCATCCTACCATTTGAATATCACCCCACTCCCATTGCTGCCATTAGCATTAAATGCAAGCCGAGGTGGTTGGTATTTCCCGCCGATCATCAAACCCGATGAAACACCTAGCAAAATCCTAAGTTTCCATGCGAAGGATCAACAAATAGAATCTAATTTGTTAGGATTTGCCCTAATTTTACCCTAGTTACAAGGTTAAAAAGTAAATCTAACACCATTTTACATTTACCTTGCGAAGAAATTGTTTTTATAGAGTACTAGCTTCAATATCCTCATACAGGCGATAGTCAGACGAACGGAGTTTGCTGGCAATACGAAAGTGCGTGATCATCGGCAGAATTAAGAGCACTTTCAGAATTCCACTGGTATAAAGGAAATTTACATATCCAAGTAAGTAAATGAAACCCTCATCATGTTGTTTCTATAATAGTTAGGTATGGTGTTCTTAATCTGAAGTCCTAGTTTATGTACTCCCCATAATAAGTTGATGTTGAATAAATATAGTAGGCATGATGGTTAGTAGAGATAATTGTTATCTACATGCATGTGAGTATCCATTGTAAGACAAAATTGTGTTAATTGTAGGTAACCATGGCTGACAAGAGGTTGGCTAAGTGTGAGGCTGAATTCAGTAAGCCCATGTTTTCATCTCAGAGGGGCGTCCTGTTCAAATATGGCGCAATTACAAATACCCATCAGGGGAATACTAATTTGGAAGCTTGGTCAACTATGTTGAATGATGTGAAGAATAGAAGTCCTATGTTGGGTGCCGTATTCATGTCCAGGATGTGGAATGCCGTCGGTTTCCCGTACTCCATGGAGTCTCTGGAGCTGGTTATCGAGTGTGCCCATAATTACAACCCAAAAACCCGACAGGTGATGAAGCATGGAAGGGTATATGCAGACCTATCCATCAAGGGTCTCTCCCAAACATTTGGACTACCATTGGGCAAGAAGGTCAACAGTGTGGACCTGAAGAAATCAGAGAAAGAGTATGAAAATAACAAAAAGCAAGCCAGGAAAAACATGTACCACTGGAGGGCTGAGAATAGTACATATCCTGCAGCTACCAAACTTCTTGTGCACTTGTACAAATATGATTTTAGTGCTGAGTACCAATACATGATTGCACTATTGAGCAGAGTCACAGGCCAGCCTGACGCTGGTAGTTTTAAAGATTGGATCTATGGGGTGATCATGATGTGCATATATTCAAACACCAAGCCATTATGGGGCCAACTAATAAGTGATGCTCTGCATGAGCAGCTGATGAACCTAGGAGGTCCAATTGTGCTTTCTATATGACATCCTATATTGTCTACTCCTATGCATACAAAGGCACATTTGATGCACTAGTTACAAATGGAAAGCTTACAGGTACAGTTAATGCTATACATGTTTGGGATCATCATCCCCAGCTGCAAAGAGCCAATTACCTCCAAGATTACAAACTAGTAAATGATGCATTCTCTATGCATCTGGTCAGAACCATGGAGGAAGATACAACAAAATGATTGAGCATGGAGGCTCAAGAGATAATCTATAGGCATGGAGCCTAGTATATACAATTTGCCACCTTTTCATACATAAGGATTGAGGATTTTGAAGGAAATCCCCTCATGCTACCAAGGTATCCCACCGATGTAGTGATACTGATGGAATTTATAAGGCAGAGCTCCACAATATTGAAAACATATAAGGATGCCAGGAAGCTGCTGCCAATTTTGTTTCCAGTCACCATTGGCTGGAACATGTGTCCCGATTCAGAGAACATCAAGAACGTGATGGTCACCTTAAACAAAATGAAGTTACAGCCTTTTCCACTGATAAGACCATATGACCCTTATGGCAGGATGCAGAAAATTGTAGGAAAGCCTATTCACCAGAGGCACCTAGAAGACTTCTGGGCTGACTATGAAGATGAAGCAGAAGCAAGAAGAAGACTGTATCAAAGGCTAACACTGAATCAAATCAGAATCTTTGATTGTATCCCCATCCCTTAACAATTGAAAAAGGATGATGGCAGGATAATTGCAAATGAGTATGAGGAGAAGAAGATATATAATGATACCATCTCTGCACCTGACCTCACCATACAAGAGGACATATCCTTGGACCCCTTCATTGCCAGGACCCTATAGCTAACCCAAGCCTGGGTTGATGAACAAATAGAGGCTTTGAAGAAGAAAGGTGTTGCCATTACTGTGGACAACAAAAAGAAGGGGCAGGATATTCCTGATGGGGAGTATGATGACTTCATGAATGAGAAAAGAAAGTCTAAGGGAGATAGACTCCCTCCACAACAACAATAGAGAAAAAGACCCCCAAGGGGCAAGAAAATAGATAATGAACCCAAAGGGATTACTATTGAGCGAGCAGTGTTCATAGCTGAAGAAGCAGCAGCATCAGGATCACGATCAGGATCAGGATCTGCATCACCCCCACGGACAAGAAAACAAAAGTCCAAGAAGAAAAACACAACAGAGGCTAAAATTACTGAGATCCAAGAAGAGGGTCAATCCTCAAGAAAACCAGATGAAGAGGATATTCTCATGGAGGAAGAGCCTGAAGAAGAAGAGGCCCCTTTGTTATTCAAAAGGAAGAGAAGAGCTCCACAAGTGGTGGTATCTACCCCACCGAAGAGACCAAGAACCTCCATGAGGGGTGAAATAAGACAATCCCCTACATTGTTACAAGGGGCAGGTAGTGAAGTGCATAGGGAACTTCAACACAATGTTCCTCTTTCTACCATCGTCAAGTTCAAGACGGAGCTTGCAGAAGAACAGATGAAAGAGACCTCCCAGGCACAGGCAGAAGGTCACATCTCACTGGAGGAGACAATATATTTGTTCGATGATGAAGTTGTGAAGGAAGTGGTTTCACAAAAGATGGAAACCCTTGCTACAGGTACAAGCATGACCCCTCACAAGACTCCACCAGTTAAAACTATACTGGAGGAGATGAAGCAAGTGGAAACAGAAAAGGAAAAAAGTCCAGAGAGGATAGCCCAAGAAATAGGGCTAGATACATTAATTGCACAAGTGATAAGTCCTATAGTGGTAGACTTGATAGAGAAACAAGATGTGAATCTTGAACATCCAGCAGGATCACCTGATAAAGGGTAACCAGCAGAAGAAGTGAAGATGGCAGAATCAAAGGGCCATACTTCAGAGATAAGTCAAGAGGATACATCAGTTGAGCCTAACATAGTAGAAGTTCAAGAGAAGGAAGCTGATGGGGAGAAAATAATAGAGGATCCTACTGCTATAGCTTAGGAAGTTGATAGTACGGGTGCGGAACAAATAATGGTTTCAGAACTAACATCAACACCTGAGGAGGATGACACAATGTCCATTGATGAAAATGTACCTCAACAAGAGGAAGAGTTGAAAATGGATGAGGTGATAACATAATAGGATCATGATCATCATGATCAACAGGTAGATACATCACAAGATCCCCCACCCCAGGAAGATGCTCCTCTGGAGAAAGAAGTTCCTCAACAGGAGGATGTACCACAGGATCAACATCAAAGTGAGCATCATGAAGAAGAACTAAGAAAATCACCTTCTCCATCACATCTACTGACAGAAATGGGAGATAAAGGTGAACATCATGATGATGCAGATAAATATGATCAGGTACCTCCATGGTTGGAGAAAGAGGTAAATGCAGAAGTAGAATTTGAAATTCAAGAATTTGACATATCTACTTTGTTTTCTGATAATATAATAAAACCTAAGAGGAAGGCCAGAATGACTTTGGCCATTAGGAGGGATCCAACAACTAGGAGAAGGACTGCACAGATTGCAGTACCTACTGTGGAGAAAGAAAAAGGTAAAATTACCTTAGATGATTTTCAGATTAGCACCGTGGATTTGGGTTTTGCCAATGAAGACCAAGAGGGTCAAGAAGGCAAAGGTATTATTGATTCTTTAATTCAAAAGGTGAAAAGAGAGAAGGAGAAAAATAAGCAACACAAAGAGCACATTGCTCAGTTTCATGCCTACATAAGAAGGCTGACTAATACTGGGGAGACTTCAACTAAACATGCAGTCCCATTGACTGCCATTTCTCAAGAGGAGGTGAATAAATTAGATCTCATGAAACATGAGGCATATGTACTAAGGAAATGGATGTTATCCACATTGGATAATGCTAAGGAAATGGTAAAGGCCTCTTTGAAGAGGTGGAATACTCTCAGTGAATCCAGGTCAAGAGTAGATAAATTGCAGATGCAGACAGGCAAAAGGTCTTACAAATTAGAAAAGACATTGGATAGACTGGGAGAAATAAGGAGGATAAATCCTCAGTTGCTTATCAACAAACAAGCACTGAACAGTAATACCACCTTGTTGATTGATATATGGTATAAGGACATTCAATTTGAATGTGGAGTACTTAAAAGATATAATAATAAACTGAGAGATATTAGCATGAAGTTGCATGATTTAATGTCTGTTGAGGTAGAAATATTGGAAACATTAGAAGGAAAAATGGAAGGGAAAGTAGAAAATCAAGATGAATAGTATGCCATCAAAGCTTTACATGACAATTTCCAATCAGTAACTGATGATCCACTTGTTCACTTGACAGAAGAAGTCATAGATAAAATAATGAGAATCAAGGTCAAGATGGAAAATTACAATGAGACGCTGCAAAATAGGAAAGACAAACTGGACATCAGTAGACACAAATATGAGGCACACAAGCATGCCATCATTAAAGCAAAAACTCAGGATGGTAGAGAAATAGATAAAATTGTGCAGTTATATGAGCAAATCTGGAGCAGCATGCAACCTCACATACAAGGTCATCATCATCAGGATGATGAAAGTTCAAGAAGTGATGCTCCTGACGATGAAGCTCGTGAATCAAACAAAGAGCATGATGAGGATACATCATAAAGGGAGATATAAGCATCAGTTACTTATGAAAGTAAGTACTCCAGATAGTTGCCAGCTGGCAACTTGTGCCACTTTTGATAGGATTGACAAAGTCAAAGAGAATATTGACCGTAGATATGCATTGATAAATCAAGATCATGGATCTTTTTGTAACGGATTCCTCACCTTGTTATATAAAAGGTGATGGAATGCCTCATTGTAAATATTCGAAACTTAATTGAAATCTATCTACTAAAACATTCAGAGTTCATTTCAAAGTTTTTTGTATACATTTATATTTTTGCATGCTTAATGAATGAGAAGACGGTGTCAATTACAATTCATAGTAAATCTTGAGTAATCAGTGTATGAATTCTGGACATATGTGGTGATTTGCTGCATCCCTTGGAGTGCATGTCTACTTACATGTGTTGTCTTCATACAAATTCCTTTGAAGTTAGCATCAACTATATCTAGCTATGGAATGTCCTGGTGAAAATATGGTTTGGTTTTCTTCTCTTCATGACAGTATCCGATATACATGTAGTTCAAAAGCTAAAGGTTCAACTTTAATTAAAAGCATTTCTTCAATTTCTTTTAAATGTCAAAACATTTCACCCTCATAATTGCAAATAATTGATGATTTTGAGCAAATAACACAAATATGTGGACATCTCGTAGATAATTGCAAATATTTAGCATATTTGAATACAAAGCATGCATAATTGAAAATATCATGCAAAGATTGAAGTATTTCTGCATCATTTCATCAAATAACTGTATAAAATGACTTCTCTGTAAAGAATCTTTGCAAGAGTATTGTCATGACGTAAGGCCCCAAAATGGAAACAACAACTCACATTAACCTTTGAGTAACGTCAGATGATTAAGACCTAATCATTGGAGACTTGGGATCATGAATTCTCTGAATTCATCGTATCTTTCAAGATGAATAAAGGTTAATGTGTACTTTTATTCTATGCTTGTTTATGACTAACATCATGACCAACATAAATTGGTGCTAGAAGGAGGGCCTGATCTGAAAGATGATGCTCATCATCATTATTTTTAGGTTTGATGATGCAGAGAGTAAGGTAACCCCAAAAGCATCTATGAATTCCAAATATTGTCCAAATATTTACTATAGCAAGCTTGTGGATGTTCATTCTGTGTAAAGATTTCTAGATCTAACATAAATATTGCAAGCTTTACAATAGATCATCATGAATTCACAAATATCAGCCAGTGATAAGTAAATCTGTTCAAACTTTGAAGAGTTACGCCTTAGAAACCTGATACCTTGTGGTAAAAGTCATCGTACCCTGATATCACCTCATATTTGTAGTATCTTTGCAAATATTCCACAAATATCCAGTCAGATCAGTCATTTGACCATAAATATTGTCTCAATCGGTGAAATTCAGTCAATATTTGCAATCATCCTATTAATTTCCCACCAAATTTGAGAAATCCTAGCTCACAGGATAAATACCAGATCAAGATCCACCGGACCTTTTGAGGAACAACCTGTTAGAGGTTTCAGACCTAGGACTATTGATATTCATCACACTCTAGATTCTAGTACATCAAGAACACCACCAGGATGTCCTCCTGTAACTCCAATTGGTCTTAATATACCTACAAGATCTCCTCAGGGTGCACCTTTAGTCCAACCTCAGCCGGTTATACCTCAAGCTCAACCTCCTCCGATTGCAATGTCTTTCTTCATGGTAGAATCACCTCTAACCTTTACTGCATATCATGAGTTACCAAAGAATCCAGACAAAATTTATCTGAAATATCATCCTTATCAAGATGTTGATGATCATATCAGGACCTTTAAGGAAGCTTGTTGCAGAGCTAGAATAGAACATCAAGATGTGGTGTGTAGATTATTTCCTTTTTCCTTAGGGGAAGAAGCCTATAATTGGTTCATTAGTCTTGGTCAGGGTTCTGTTGATTCATGGGCCTTACTAGAGAAAGCCTTTCTTGATAGATTCAAGGTTCCTGTTGATCCCTCAATAAACTATCATCTATTTTCCACTATCAAGAGATTTGAGAATGAGCCTATTGCAAATTTTAATGCTAGGTTTCAAAAAATGTTGTCCAGGGTGGTCACTCCTTATACTGTGTCTGACGAAGCCGCAAGGAGCATTTATTATTCAGCCTTAGATCTTTTGACCTCCATGTTCATAAGGAGAACACACCCTCAAATCACAACTTTAGCCTTAGCCTTTCAAGAAGCCATATAGGTAAATCAATAGTTGATACCTGTTCCTACTCCAAATATAGTATTCCCTACCTTGCCTGGCATGCATCCACAATATCCTGCATCATATCCTGCACAATATCCTAATGGAGCAGTGATACCTCCAGTAGTCATGCCTGCACCTTTGCAAGTACCTCCACTGAGTATTATGCCTCCTCCTAATGGAAATGGCCAATTGCCACAATATCTTGTACAACCTCAGGCACCTTTGGGTATAGATCCCAACAACAATAACACTGGATCTTCATTCTTCAAGCCTTAAACTGAAAATGTAGTGGCTAAGGCTCAAGAGGAGAAAGAGGAAATCAAGGAAATTTTTCCTCAGTTAAGAAAGCTCACTACAGAAGTGACTCATTTGAGGAATCAAAATTTCTATTCTCAGTCAAATCAGAATAGGAATTATGCCAATGATAGGCCAAATTATCTTGACAGAGGATATAACACCAATAATTTCAACAATAATGGTGGAAATAACAATAATCCTCAGAGACAGCCCAGAGTATGGAACTCTAGGCCAAATAATGGCTCATTACCATCACCCCTAGACAATCAGCCCCCAGGTGAAGCCAAACAGACTACTAGAGTCAATCTTGCTGAAGTAGCCCTCACTAATTAGTGTAGGATCCACAATACAAATGCACATGCAGAATTTGACTGTCCACAATTTAGAATTGCTGCTAGCATCTTTCAGACGGAAGTAGCTAACACTTCTGGAAATCCACCTCAAGCAGAAGGAAATGAGATTGTTCCATGTGGATATGACTCAGCCTTTGTGTTGGAAACTTATACAAATCAACCTCATCAGAGTTGTAACCAGGCATGTGAAGAATCTGCCCTAACTTTTGAAACAAACTATGTATTCCCCTTTGAGAATGAAAATGAGCCTGCAAGAGAACATGAGGAGGTGCATGCATACCAGCAGCAATATTCTGGTAAACATAATTATAACTTGAGAAGTAATGCCAATAGACCTACTGGTCCATTGACATCATCACTACCTCCAAACAACTTCAATACACCTCTTGATCCTAAAGCTAGCAATAACCCTGGGTTCCCCAAGGTAAATGCTCAATACTTGTCACCTCAGAACACTGGATCAAAGGTTGTAAATGCACCTCATGAATCTAACAAGTTGGTCAATTATCTGGCTGATGAAATGAAGAAAATTAAGATCAGCCTGTCCCTGTCTGAGTTACTGAAAACTCCTGCCATCAAAAAGGCATTTATGAAGTCACTAGATGATCCTGCTTCTAAAGAGGATGGCCATCTTTTAGGTCAATCCAGTGACAAAGATCATGTTGCCAGAGATAATACTACCAAACCTAAAGTATCAGCTATAGTCCAAGTTGCAGAGACCTCCCACATGACCTTGTATAGAGACAAAACTGAATCACCTCCGTTCCTCCTCACCATAAGAATGTTCAGTAAGAACCTGCACAACTATTTGGTAGATTTAGGGGCCTCCACGAATGTTATGCTCTTGTCAGTATGCAATGCTTTAGGACTACATCCCACTAAATCCCTGAAGAAGATCACTCAACTGGACAAAATAGAAGTAAGTGTAGTAGGAGAGTTAACTCATATCCACATGCAATTAGCAACTGATCCTAGGATCTAGTATTACATTGACATTCAGGTAGTTGACATACCTGATACTTATGGGATGTTTCTTAGCTGAGACTGGTCCAAAATGCTTAACGGATATATGTCCACATATTTTAGTCACATGTGGTTGCCATGGAAAGGTATACCTAACCAGATCAGGATTGATGCTGAGCCTAGAATGAAGCATAAGATCACTAAGTACAGCAGAACAAATGAGATCATGTACGTAGACGTAGAGCCTGGAGTTTACTCCATCAGGCCACAGACTATCAAAATAGAAGAGATCCTGATGCTTGACATTCATCATCATCATCATCATGATCTTCTAGATGATGAAGTAATTGTAGAACCTGATAATAATCCTGAGAATGAGAACAATGTAGATCACTTTGGAAATTTCGTGAGGCATTTGTCTAGACAGATAGGAAGATGTAAAATACTGAATATACCTACTAATGATATCTTGCTTGATAGTTGGTGCAAATTACATAGTGAGCCTCATTTAGAGAAGACTTGCGACACATGCTTAGATATGATGATGCTGGAGCAGACATGCAGTGAGGCATCATCATCATATTCTGAGGTAAGTTCTACGTCTAATGATGATGATGATACTGATTCTTGTTTGTCTTCTGCAGGAACAGAAGAGGTGACGAATCATGATGAGGATCATATCCTGAGATCAGAAGAAATTTTGGTGTATGACCAGATAAATGATGAGAAGAAAGAAAAGATCACCCCTGGGAGTGATTGTTTTATGGAGCCAGATTATGAATTGTCTGATGAAGACAAAGGTAGTGACCTGACTAAGTTCGAAGAATTTCTAGCAAAAGAGATAGAGAAGATGACACAACAGCATAGATCTCCCCAGGAGGTCTTAATTAAAGGTTGGTGTAGGTTGCATGAGGCACCTCACTCAGAAACAACTTGTTCACTATGTTTACACATTTTGAAAAGGTGTACGGCAGTAGATCTAGAGGATCATCCTCCTGCTAATGTGAAAAAGAAAATAGAAAAGCCATCAAGTTCACAAAAGAAAGGAAAGAAGCAACTTGAGAATGATGAGATCCCTAAGTTAAAGTGGATATCAGGAGGAGCAGCAGCCAGAGCTGCAAAGAAAAAAGAAGGTTCAACTAAGCATCCTGCTGAAGATAAACCCTGGATCCTAAGGTTTGATGGATCCAAGTCCAAGCAAGGTGCTGGGGTAGGAATTGACCTCATTGATCCATCAGGAAAATCCTATCTAGTAGCCTACAGATTACAGTTCCCCTGTACTAACAATGTAACAGAGTATGAGGCTCTGATTCATGGGATACTGTTTGCTCATAAGAAAAAAGTAAAGATTCTGCATGTCTTCGGAGATTCAGAACTAGTTGTGAGGCAAGTAAGAGGAATTTACTCCTGTAACTACAGGAAGCTATCTAGCTATAGACATCATGTGTGGGACCTGATTAAGGACTTTGATGCCTTTAATATCACCCACGTACCAAGAGAATAAAACCATAAGGCAGATGCACTTGCCTAGGCTGCCAGTACATTGGAGCCATTATCTATCTCAGGCCTAAAGAGATTTTCAGTAGAACTGGTCTCAATATCTTCAGTACCTGACAATGTGACCAACCTCCAGGTGTTTGATGATGATCAGCACATTTTGGATTTCATCTCAAACAGAGACATATTTGATGCCCAAATCATAGATGAGAATGGTATGGAAGATCATGTCTAGGAAGAAGATGAAATATTAGAGTTGCCTAGCAACGGGATTCCCAAAGGTATGATTGAATTAGAAAGAGCCTTTGATTTGGATAATATGCTTAAATAGAAGGATCTGCCCAAGGCAAATGGAGGTCAATATTCACAAGTGAATATTGGACAAAATGAAGACAAGAGAAATGTACTGATTGGTAAGGTTTGCACACCAGAAGAGTTAGAAGGAATAACTCAGGCCCTCAAAGATTACATACATGTAGTTGCATGGACTTATGCTGAGCTGAAGACATATGACACATCGGTCATAACTCACACTATTCCCCTCAAGCCAGATGCTAAACCATTTAGGCAGAAGCAAAGGCCAGTCAATGCTTTGCTTGAGCTAATAATTCTTGAAGAAGTCAAGAAGTTGTTAAGTGCCCGAATAATCTTTCCTGTGAGGCACTCCACCTGGGTTGCTAATCTAGTCCCGGTCAGAAAGAAGAATGGAGATATCAGGTTATGCGTAGATTTCAGGAACCTGAACCGAGCTTCAAAAAAAGACAATTATCCCTTACCATCATTAGATGAAGTTCTGCAGATTGTAAATGGAGCCAAAATGGTGTCCTTTCTAGATGGTTTTTCAAGATACAATCAGGTCATGGTTGACAAGATTGACAGACTAAAGACTACCTTCACCACAAAGTGGGGGATATTTGCATATAGACGTATGCCATTTGGACTTATAAATGCTGGAGCTACATTCCAGCGAGCAATGGACATAGCCTTCAGAGGCTTAATAGGAAAATGTATAGTCATCTATATGGATGACTTAATAGTGTTCTCCAAGGAGAGGAGCGACCATGTAACTGATCTCAGAAATGTATTAAAAAAATGTGAAGAGTATGGAATATCACTGAACCCCAAGAAGTGCATATTTGGGGTGACGACAGGAAAGTTACTAGGCCACCTGATCATAGAAGATGGAATTATCATTGATCCTGACAGGGTGGATGATGCAGAGGTAAACGCAACGGGAGCTTACAAATGGGAAGGAGGAGTCATTAACACGACCAACATGTTATAATACCTATCATCTTATCATCATCATCATATTTCTTGCTAACATAGATAGCATCATCATATTTCGGACGAGCATGAAATATCCTCCTGCTGACTATTGTTCACTTCCTCTGCCTTTCGCCTTTCGCCTGTCAGCAGCATCATCATATTCGGCAAGCGCAAACATCCTCCTGATGTTCACTATTCACCTTACCGCCAAACTTTATCTTCATCATCATGATGTTCAGCATCATCTTCATCAGCAGGATATAAAATATCTGGTTCCTCCGAATATCCTGATGACAACAACTTCAAGCACCCTTCCTTTGATGCTTACGTCACCCCGATATCTGACTACTCAAACAACAGCATCAGGATATGACTTATCCGGTCATATTGAAACATCCTGATGATGTCAACCAACCTTTATGCCGATGACTTACGCAGATGCCAAAACACTTAGCGACAGTAGGATAAACTTGCATAGGGTGATATTCGCAATATCCTAATGACGATGACGTCACATGCACCTGATGATGATGTCAATGCACCTGATGATGATGTCAATGCACTTGATGATGATGTCAACAGGATATAAGACACTTATATCCTCCGCAACATGATAATGAATATCCGGTGATCTTTTCAATATCCTGATGATGACCTCTCCGGTCCTTAGCCAAAAAGTGAACTTTCACTCCTGCATGCGATAGCGATATGCGGATGATGAATACACCGAAAGATGATCCTGACGATGATATACACACTGAGTATATATCCAACCTATATCATCCTGATGCACTTGAAACATACAATCTTCATCAGCTTCATAACCCGATCCGGATAGCGATATACTCACAGATGTCGATGCGATTCACTCCGTCTGGAAAAGCACATGCAGATCCCTGTATATCCGTCAGCTGCATGCAAACTCACAGAACTGCACAATTTCACAAAGAAAATGTGATGATCGGGCCGGATCACCTTCAGATCAAAACTTAACAGTTTATCTTCCTAAACCTAGCACATGAGGATGCTAGGTTGATTCATAGCATGCTACCAATCGATCTCCCACACAATGAAATGCATAAACAGAAAATTAAAATACAACCTAAACTAACATGCATGACCATTCCACCGATTCACAGAATCAACCGGTGGAAGGGTTGAAAGAATCCATTAACCTGTAATCAGAACAGAAATCAAAACATAAACAGTTGATAAACCAGATAATGCAATTGATGAGATCTTATTCAGATGAAACACAAATGTCCTGTTTCTACAACAATGTTTCACAATGTCTGAACTGATCTCTGGATTTCACTCAATCACCAGTACAACATAACACAACTACTACTCTCCTTATCATGATCTCAAACCCTAACTGATCTGAGTTATTTATAGCAATATCCTACGAGTACTACCAACTTGATTCCCAGCGGCTGGGAGCTTCCAAGCGGCTGGGAGAAGATAGCTCATACTACCTGATCATGAACTCTAACTGCCTACACACTCTACTAGGCTGATCTAATGCATATGCATTGGTCCAATGGACCTTATTACATTATGAAGTCAAACATGGTAAAAATAGACTAATGTCCTGTCATGCAGACAATGAACCTATATTCTATCTTGTAGGGGTGCTCCTACACCAGTGGAATCTATTATGAAGTTACAACTTCCAAGAAGCAAGAAAGAACTTAAATCTTACTTTGGTAAGATAAACTTTGTGAGGAAGTTCATCACTGGCTTTGCTGAAATTGTCAAACCACTAAATGCTATGTTAAAAAAAGATGCACAAATTGAGTGGACACTAGAGGCCAAAGCTGCATTTGAAGATATAAAGAAAGCCATTTCTAATGCTCCTATACTTATCAGTCCAGACTACACAAAGGATTTCTACATTTATTCATTTGCTTCAGAACACACCTCTGCAGCAGTGCTTACTCAGAGAAATGAAGAGAAAGAAGAGAAACCAATTGCTTTCATGAGCTATCCTTTCAGGGATGCTGAATTGAGATATGTAGATGTTGAGAGACAGGCACTTGCATTGGTCAGGGCAGTAAAGAAATTTAGACACTACATACTGAGAAGCAAAGTAATTGCTGTAGTACCAGATGCAGTAGTGAAGATGCTGTTGATGCAGAGTGAGCCTGGTGAAAAAAGAGCCAAATGGATTATTGTACTACAAGAATATGACATGGAAATTACACCAATGAAACTGGTAAGAGGACAAGCTCTGAGTCAAATGATATCTGAGATTGACCCAAACATCACTAGTCAGCAGTACATTATCAATGAGAAAGATAATAAAGAGTGGTATTCAGATATCAGGCACATCCTGATCACTGGAAGGTGTCCATCAAGAATGCAAGCTTCATAGAGAAGAGCCTTGAAAATAAGATCCTAAAAATACATGATGGAAGAACCCTATTCAAGAAAAATTATGAAGGAATATACCTGAGATGCCTAGAAAAGCCAGAAGCAAATAAGGTTTTATCATAACTACATGACAAGTTCGGAATGACACATGGATCAGCCTTGGCCACAACACATGCAATCCTCAGAGCAGGATATTATTGGCCTACAGTTTTTAAAGACATAGCTGATCATGTTAAATGTTGTCATGTATGTCAGGTTGCTGCCAACAGAGAGAAATATACTACACAACCCTTGCAACCAGTGATGGAAGAATGCCCATTTGCACAATGGGGCATAGATTTCATAGGACCAATCAATCCTCCATCATCCTCAGGTCATAGGTATGTACTAACAATTACTAACTATTGTACTAGATGGATTGAAGCTGTCAGCAGCAAGACTTGTACTGCAGATGATGTTATTAAATTTTTGGAAAGCAACATTGTCACTAGGTATGGAACCCCTTATGCTTTAGTAAGTGATAACGGTTCCACTTTCACTTCCACCAAGTTATCAAGTTGGGCTTTTGATCATGGGATCATACTCAAGTTTTCATCCAACTATTATCCCCAAGGGAATGGATTAGCAGAATCCACTAATAAAAATTTGCTGAGTATCATAAGAAAATTAATAGAGAAGAACCCTAGGGAATGGAACTCATTTTTGAAATATGCCTTATGGGTAGATAGAACCAGAATGAAAACTGCATTAGGTAACTCACCTTTTCACTTAGTATATGGGATGGATCCTATCCTCCCTATAAATTTGTAAATTTCTACCCTGCAGTTTGCCCAAGAGTACCTAGGCATAGACAATAAGCAAGAAGTCAGGTTGCTTCAGCTGATGCACCTGGAAGAGAAAAGGAGTCAAGCAATTGACCAATTTGCAAAACATCAGGCTGTTGTCAAACACTGGTTTGACAAGAGAGCTAAAGTCAAAGCCTTCAGGATATCTAATTTAGTCCTGATGTGGGATAAAGCCCATGAGAGGAAAGGTGACCATGGTAAGTTTGATAGATTATGGATAGGTCCCTTTCAAATTTCTAAGATACTAGGAGACAACACTTATAAGCTTAAGAACCTAACAGGTGAGGATGTTCCATTGCTAGTCAATGGACAATTCCTCAAACATTATTTTCAGGCATAAGTGACTTCATGACCATCATGTGTATTATAGGTACATATGTGTAGTTGTTTGTACAGTGTTTTATTTGTCCTGTTTTGTTTGTGTGTTGAGTTTTTTTTTGGTAAGTCAGGATGATGCACTTCATCACCCCAGAAAATAATAAAATTGTTAGGATTCAAGTGATGAGATCAAATTTAGATATAGGTTATGATTCATTCTAAGAAGTATTCATGATCAGGTTTGTGATAGCCTTTCATCAGGGTGCCTTTTCTTGATCAAGGTGAATCAATCACAATGAAACACCTAACAGCCTTGGGTTTGTTGAACAAACAAGTATAGGTGTTAAGTAAAAAATCTAAAGGGACTCCCTTGCTACCAATACAATCTCCAACCTAGAGCTGCAAGTGACTATACCTTGTACAAATGAGCTGACATGATGATATCAGATCCATATATATATTAAAAAAAAGATATAAACAATAAAATTAGGCCATCTAAGTAACTCTACTGGGGCTATGGACGCCTTCTAGCAGTGGGGCTCTGCTTAGGGAGATTGTATAGATAACCTTGTCGGGGCTATGAACGCCTGCTGGCAGCAAGGCTCTATCCAGGTCAGCTATGAGGGATGATCTCCAACTATGTAGTTTAACACCAGTTACTTATGTTTTCAACTTGCTTTCAAGATGAGGATAATTAATCATTTGCACACACTTGATCCTTTGTCAGCATTTTTACCATGATGAAATTTTATCATTTAGAAGATCATGATGCTTATATTTAGAAAGAATTAGAATACTATAGATGAATGTGATCACATTACTTGAATCATTGGAATTTTAATATTTTCTTTGGTGGTAAGTTGTTGTGTGGTTACACCACATGCCCCATTTTGACTTGGCAAAACAAGGACCCAACTTTTTGGCTTGGCTTATGTTGTCTACTTTCTGGCGGTTTGATAAAAGTAAGTCATGTACATCATCATGTAGAATGAGGATGAGGTATGTCATCATCATGAGGTTAGTTCGTCAAAATTCATATTTCATTTCTATGACCTCATACTTAGAAAGAACATTAAATTCCATGCAGGTTTGCCTTTTACATCACCCTGATACTCATCAGGATGTGAAAGTTATGAACAGTCAAAGTTTCGGTCAAACCTGATATTCACAAGAGGAGGATCATATTTCATAACATCAGTCATGTTACCGAAGATCATCCTAATCTAGTCCATCACCCGATAAGTCATGCGGTCCAAATATCTGGGTGTCAACTCTAAGTGATAGTAACCCTTACCCGTCAAACAGCCTTATATTTCGCGAGCGTCATATTTCCAAATGTAACTCAATATTTCTCAATATCCTCCTGCCACAAAATATCACACTAAGCCATTATCCTGATGACGTCATATGAGTCTGATAAATAAAGAAGTGAACATGGCGATGACGTAATCATCACATTTATTCTTCAGGTACATATTTTTTTAAACATGATCATGTTCGCATAACATGATGATAACGTCATCATACCTTAATGATATAGTGAACGAATATTTGGATGATGTCATCCTAATATCTTGAGAGTAAAGAGAGAATGACTTCGGTCATTATCATCTAAACATAACCTGATATTTTCTAATATCCTCCTGGCATCTAAAGCATGACCTAGCGGCGAAAGTCGCCTGATATCCAAACATCACCCGATATTTTCAAATATCATCCTACCATTTGAATATCACCCCACTCCCATTGCCACCATTAGCATTAAATGCATGTTGAGGTGGTTGGTATTTCCCGCCGATCATCAAACCCGATGAAAAACCTGGCAAAATCCTGAGTTTCCGTGCTAAGGATCAATGAATAGAATCTAATTTGTCAGGATTTGCCCTAAATTTACCCTAGTTACAAGGTTAAAAAGTAAAACTAATGCCATTTTACATTTACCGTATGAAGAAATTATTTTTACAGAGCACCATCTTCCATATCCTCATACAGGCGATAGTCAGACGAACAGAGTTTGCTGGCAGTATGAAAGTGCGTGATCCTCAACAAAATTAAGAGCACTTTCAGAAGTCCACTAGTATAAAGGAAATTTGCATATCCAGATAAGTAAATGAAACCCTCATCATGTTGTTTCTGTAATAGTCAGGTATGGTGTTGTTAATCTAAAGTCCTGGTTTATGCACTCCCCATGATAAGTTGATGTTGAATAAATACAGTCGGCATGATGGTTAGTAGAGATAATTGTTATCTACATGCATGTGAGTATCCATTGTAAGACAAAATTGTGTTAATTGTAGGTAACCATGGCTGACAAGAGGTTGGCTAAGTGTGAAGCTGAATTCAGTAAGCCCATGTTTTCATCTTAGAGGGGCGTCCTGTTCAAATATGGCGCAATTACAGATACCCATCAGCAGAATACTAATTTTGAAGCCTGGTCAACTATGTTGAATGATGAGAAGAACAGAAGTCCTGTGCTGGATGCTGTATTCGTGTCCGGGATGTGGAATGCCACTAGTTTCCTGTACTCCATGGAGTCTCTGGAGCTGGTTATCGAGTGTTCTCAGAATTACAACCCAGAAACCCAACAGGTGATGAAGCATGGAACGGTATATGTAGACCTATCCATCAAGGGTCTCTCCCAGACATTTGGACTACCATTGGGCAAGTAGGTCAACAGTGTGGACCTAAAGAAATTAGAGAAAGAGTATGAAAATAACAAAAAGCAAGCCAGGAAAAACATGTACCACTGGAGGGCTGAGAATAGCACATATCCTGCAGCCGCCAAACTTCCTGTGCGCTTGTACAAATATGATTTTAGTGCTGAGTACCAATACATGATTGCACTATTGAGCAGAGTCACAGGCCAGCCTGACGCTGGTAGTTTTAAAGATTGGATGTATGGGGTGATCATGATGTGCATATATTCAAACACCAAGCCATTGTGGGGCCAACTAATAAGTGATGCTCTACATGAGCAGCTGATGAACCTAGGAGGTTCAAATTGTGCTTTCTATATGACATCCTATATTGTCTACTCCTGTGCATACAAAGGCACATTTGATGCACTAGTTATAGATGGAAAGCTTACAGGTACAGTTAATGCTGTACATGTTTGGGATCATCATCCCCAGCTGCAAAGAGTGAATTACCTCCAAGATTACAAACTGGTAAATGATGCATTCTTTATGCATCTGGTCAGAACCATGGAGGAAGATAGAACAAAATGATTGAGCATGGAGGCTCAAGAAATACTCTACAGGCATGGAGCCTGGTATATACAATTTGCCACCTTTTCATACATAAGGATTGAGGGTTTTGAAGGAAATCCCCTCATGCTACCAAGGTATCCCACTGATGCGGTGATACTGATGGAATTTATAAGGCAGAGCTCCACAATACTGAAAACATACAAGGATGCCTGGAAGCTACTGCCAATTTTGTTTCCAGTCACCATTGGCTGGTACATGTGTCTCGATTCAGAGAACATCAAGAAAGTGATGGTCACCTTAAATAAAATGAAGTTGCAGCCTTTTCCACTGATAAGACCATATGACCCTTATGGCAGGATGCAGAAAATTGTAGGAAAGCCTATTCACCAGAGGCACCTAGAAGACTTCTGGGCTGACTATGAAGATGAAGCAGAAGCAAGAAGAAGAAGGTATCAAAGGCTAACACTGAATCAAATTAGAACCTTTGATTGCATCCCCATCCCTTAACAATTGAAAAAGGATGATGGCAGGATAATTGCAGATGAGTATGAGGAGAAGAAGATATATAATGATACCATCTCTGCACCTGACCTCACCATACAAGAGGACATATCCTTGGACCCCTTCATTGCCAAGACCCTACAACTAACCCAAGCCTGGGTTGATGAACAGATAGAGGCTTTGAAGAAGAAAGTTGTTGCCATTACTATGGACAACAAAAAGAAGGGGCAGGATATTCCTGATGGGAAGTATGATGACTTCATGAATGAGAAAAGAAAGTCTAAGGGAGATAGACTCCCTCCACAACAACAACAGAGAAAAAGACCCCCAAGGGGCAAGAAAATAGATAATGAACCCAAAGGGGTTACTGTTGAGCGAGCAGTGTTCATAGCTGAAGAAGCAGTAGCATCAGGATCAGGATCCGCATCACCCCCATGGACAAGAAAACAAAAGTCCAAGAAGAAAAAGACAGCAGAGGCTGAAATTACTGAGACCCAAGAAGAGGGTCAATCCTCAAGAAAACTAGATGAAGAGGATATTCTCATGGAGGAAGAGCCTGAAGAAGAAGAGGCCCCTTTGTTATTCAAAAGGAAGAGAAGAGCTCCACAAGTGGTGGTATCTACCCCACCGAAGAGACCAAGAACCTCCATGAGGGGTGAAATAAGACAATCCCCTACATTGTTACAAGGGACAGGTAGTGAAGTGCATAGGGAACTTCAACACGATGTTCCTCTTTCTACCATCGTCAAGTTCAAGATGGAGCTTGAAGAAGAACAGATGAAAGAGACCTCCCAGGCATAGGTAAAAGTTCACATCTTACTGGAGGAGACAATATATTTGTCTGATGATGAAGTTGTGAAGGAAGTGGCTTCACAAAAGATTGAAACCCTTGCTGCAGGTACAAGCATGACCCCTCACAAGACTCCACCAGTTCAAACTATACTGGAGGAGATGAAGCAAGTGGAAACAGAAAAGGAAAAAAGCCCAGAGAGGATAGCCCAAGAAATAGGGCTAGATACATTAATTGCACAAGTGATAAGTCCTGTAGTGGTAGACTTAATAGAGAAACAAGATGTGAATCCTGAACATCTAGCAGGATCACCTGATAAAGGGCAACCAGCAGAAGAAGTGAAGATGGCAGAATCAAAGGGCCATACTTCAGAGATAAGTCAAGAGGATACATCAGCTGAGCCTACCATAGTAGAAGTTCAAGAGAAGGAAGCTGATGGGGAGAAAATAATAGAGGATCCTACTACTACAACTCAAGAAGTTGATAGTATGGGTGCGGAACAAATAATGGTTTCAGAACTAACATCAACACCTAAGGAGGATGACACAATGTCCATTGATGAAAATGTACCTCAACAAGAGGAAGAGTTGAAAATGGATGAGGTGATAACAGAAAAGGATCATGATCATCATGATCAATAGGTAGATACATCATAAGATCCCCCACCCCAAGAAGATGCTCCTTTGGAGAAAGAAATTCCTCAACAGGAGGATGTGCCACAGGATCAACATCAAAGCGAGCATCATGAAGAAAAACTAAGAAAATCACCTTCTCCATCACATCTGCTAACAGAAATGGGAGATAAAGGTGAACATCATGATGATGTAGAGAAACATGATCAGGTACCTCCATGGTTGGAGAAAGAGGTAAATGCAGAAGTAGAATTTGAAATTCAAGAATTTGACGTATCTACTTTGTTTTCTGATAATATAATAAAACCTAAGAGGAAGGCTAGAATGACTTCAGCCATTAGGAGGGATCCAACAACTAGGAGAAGGACTGCACAGATTTTAGTACCTACTGTGGAGAAAGAAAAAGGTAAAATTACCTTAGATGAGTTTCAGATTAGCATAGTGGATTTGGGTTTTGCCAATGAAGACCAAGAGGGTCAAGAAGGCAAAGATATTATTGATTCTTTAATTCAAAAGGTGAAAAGAGAAGGAGAAAAATAAGCAACACAAAGAGCACATTGCTCAGTTGCATGCCTACACAAGAAGGCTGACTAATACTGAAGAGACTTCAACTGAACATGCAATCCCATTGACTGCCATTTCTCAAGAGGAGGTGAATAAATTAGATCTCATGAAACATGAGGCATCTGTACTAAGGAAATGGATGTTATCCACATTGGATAATGCTGAGGAAATGGTAGAGGCCTCTTTGAAGAGGTGGAATACTCTCAGTGAATCTAGGTCAAGAGTAGATAAATTGCAAATGCAGACAGGCAAAAGGTCTTACAAATTAGAAAAGATATTGGACAGACTGGGAGAAATAAGGAGGATAAATCCTCAGTTGCTTATCAAAAAATAGGTATTGAATAGTAATACCACCTTGTTGATTGATATATGGTATAAGGATATTCAATTTGAATGTGGAGTACTTAAAAGATGCAATAATAAACTAAGAGATATCAGCATGAAGTTGCATGATTTAATGTCTGTTGAGGCAGAAATATTAGAAACATTAGAAGGAAAAATGGAAGGGAAAGTAGAAAATCAAGATGAAGAGTTTGCCATCAAAGCTTTACATGACAATTTCCAATCAGTAACTGATGATCCACTTGTTCACTTGACAGAAGAAGTCATAGATAAAATAATGAGAATCAAGGTCAAGATGGAAAATTACAATGAGACACTGCAAAAGAGGAAAGACAAACTAGATAGTAGTAGACACAAATATGAGGCACACAAGCATGCCATCATCAAAGCAAAGACTCAAGATGGTGGAGAAATAGATAAAATTGTGTAGTTATATGAGCAAATCCGGAGTAGCATGCAGCCTCACATACGAGGTCATCATCATCAAGATGATGAAAGTTTAGGAAGTGATGCTCCTGACGATGAAGCTCGTGAATCAGACAAAGAGCATGATGAGGATACATCATAAAGGGAGATATAAGCATCAGTTACTTATTAAAGTAAATACTCTAGATAGTTGCCAGCTAGCAACTTGTGCCACTTTTGATAGGATTGACAAAGTCAAAGAGAATATTGACCGTAGATATGCATTGATAAATCAAGATCGTGGATCTTTTTGTAACGGATTCCTCACCTTGTTCTATAAAGGGTGATGGAATGCCTCATTGTAAATATTCAAAACTTAATTGAAATCTGTCTGCTGAAACATTCAAAGCTCATTTCAAAAATTTTTGTATACATTTATATTTTTGCATGCTTAATGAATGAAAAGACGGTGTCGATTACAATTCATAGTAAATCTTGAGTAATTAGTGTATGAATTCTAGACATATGTGGTGATTTGCTACGTCCCTTGGAGTGCATGTTTACTTACATGTGTGGTCTTCATACAAATTCCTTTGAAGTTAGCATCAACTATATCTAGCTGTGGAATGTCCTGGTGAAAATATGGTTTGGTTTTCTTCTCTTCATGACAGTATCTGATATACATGTAGTTCAAAAGCTAAAGGTTCAACTTTAATTAGAAGCATTTCTTCAATTTCTTTTAAATGTCAGAACATTTCACCCTCATAATTGCAAATAATTGATGATCTTGAGCAAATAACACAAATATGTGGACATCTCGTAGATAATTGCAAATATTTAGCATATTTGAATACAAAGCATGCATAATTGAAAATATCATGCAAAGATTGAAGTATTTCTACATCATTTCATCAAATAACTGTATAAAATGACTTCTATGTAAAGCATCTTTGCAAGAGTATTGTCATGATGATGAACTTCACGTAAGGCCCCAAAATGGAAACAGCAACTCACATTAACCTCTGAGTAACGTCAGACGATTAAGACCTAATCACCAGAGACTTGGGATCATGAATTCTCTGAATTCATCATATCTTTCAAGATGAATAAAGGTTAATGTGTACTTTTACTCTATGCTTGTTTATGACTAACATCATGACCAACAATTCTCCTAATGACAATGTGACAATGTAGCCTGTGTAGAAGCACTTAGGAAAAGGGAAACCTAAAGTAGAAATGAAACTTACTCTAATCCTAAACTAACTAGTTAGAGATGACCTTAAACAAAGCCATTAACTGGTTCTTGAAAGTAACTTCCCTTCCTTAACAATTTGTAGTATTTCTCATGCATGTGGGCAATTAAAAAAAGGTGAGGGAGGGATGGGCATATAACAAGTTGACAAAACACCTCCCCCTAAAAGGGGATAAACTCACCTATCCACCTGATGTTGCTAGCTTGTGGTGAATAAATGAACTGATCCCACTGATTTTGAAGTTCAACTTCATGCTTAGAGGTAAGCATGACAAGTGGTGACTCCTCTTGATGTGTCCCCAACTAGGCTAGATGCTTGATTGGGCATCCCACTAAAGTGATATGCAAATCATCACTACTGCATGTATGTCTATGCTTTGATCCTGCAGTCTTCTACTGCTGATCTGAATATTTTGGTTCTTGGATATCAATTAGAGATATGGTTGTCTCCACCTCATGAACAAGATGCTCATGATTTTCTAACTTAGGCTTAAAAAACGAGCCATGCACATGCTCAATAGAGAAGACTTCCCCACCAAGAAGCTGATATCCTTGCTAGATAATAAAGAACAAATCTTCAATTTGCTCTTACCCATGTTCAGTCTCCTCATCATTTTCAATGTGGCTGGGGAGTTCATCAAACAAGGTAGCATCATCCACCCTCAGAATAAACTCTACAATAGCCTCCTCCATAGCATCTTCATCCCAGATAAGAGCCTCTTCCAAGTCCTTAAGAGTTGGAACCTCACTGCCATGTTGGGCCTCAACGTGCAACAATTTATCATTATTTTCACCGTTTCCTTGTTGCTGCATATCCACAACCAGCTGCTCATCTTCTTCATCTTCATCATAAATAGGTAGCCCATGAAGGAGGGAAGAATCATCCACTTCTGGGATGATCTCAATAATCTTTTCCCTTAGGGCTCCATCTTTTGACTGTAGCTCCACTAGATTTTGCTCAAGTTGCCTCTGCAGCAAAAGGTTTTCCCCATACACTATCTCTATGAGTGTAGGAACAAACTGTTCATCTTTTGTTTTATCTTCTTCCACCTTCTCCTTTGGCTCATATTTCCAACCATCTTCGTAGACAACAGGTCCTCCCTTGGAGATTGTCATATCATCAAGGGAAGAGGATTGAATATCTTCATGAATTTTTTGGAGGGGAGAGGGTTCTAGATAAATTTGTTCCTGGGAAATGACAACTTGAGTTTGCATAGGAACAGGGGTTTGCTTGAAGCTTGAGGTCATAAACACATGCTCTTCCAGCTTAGCAATTTCATCATAACTATCCATGCAAAGGGGGAAATAAATGGGCTGATAACAGGAGATAGGGGGTTGAGTTTGTGCTGAAATAGGCCCCTGTAAAGTCTAAGGGCCTCTAAAACTTGGGATTTTAAAATTGGAAAGTGGTTTTGGAGGCACAGATGGATTATCTTGTCTGAAGCTTGGAATTTTATGTTTGGGGGCTACCTCTGGGACAGGTTGAACATGTGCAGAGAATAGGGGTTGCTTGAAGCTGGGAATGGATGGAAATGTTTGAGCTACCTTCCTCATTTGATGCTCATGATTTGTCATCCTTATAGTAATGTTTTCTTAAAAAACCCTCCCTTGTGCCTCTCGCTCCAGGTCTTGCTTCTTCATTTCTGCATACTCTGCAGCCTCCCACATTAGATCTAAGAGTGCCTCCTTGAGATCACACACATTTATAATGCTAAAATCATAAAACCATTGAGGCTAGCTATACCCCCTTGCTCCTTTTACATCATTCAAAAGTCCATCAAGCTTCAGGAAATTGTTCATGAGCTCATTGAATGCATTAGCATTCATAGGATCAATATATTTGAACTAATTAGGAGGGTAGTTGCACTGACTAGGATCAAAATAGTCTTCTTGGGGTTGATATTAAGCATTATTTAGTTACCAAGGAGACATATCCTGGGCAGGTGGGAGGTAAGCATTATTAGAATACTGATATTCTGTAGCAGCAGGGGTATATGACATAAAACTAGAGGTGTTTTGGGCCTGAAAAGGGTGATATGGAAGAATAAAATTTTGATTCTGGTTGGGTGGACGGGAATAGCCATAGTTTCCATAAACATTTGACATCTTAAAGCATTAAGGACCAGGAAACATTCAAACAATCAACAAAAGGTAAGAGCAAATAGGTCTACCCTTCAGAGAAATATGTTCATACTAGGGAGTTGCCAGGTGATTGAAATGTTTCAACAAGCTGAACAAACCAAGAAAACCACCAAAATCTTGATCCTTGAAGAAATTTTAGGCACTTGGGCTGCTTTCACCAGCAGGTTTGTTCAGTAGAGTCGCCATGGTGTTGGAGAGATTGCCCTAAATGGAAAGATACACTAAAGAGCACACTAGAACTCTTCAATGGATGATAAGGATCATCAAATTGTCCCACCAAGCATGCTAGAAACTATTGTCACCTAGATTTACACCCAGAGTTGAAGGCTTTTAGGGCTCCACCAATCTAGTGAAACATTGAGATGACCTCTAGGTGTGGGACCCTATAGGCATGCTAAATCTCTAGAGAGAGGTTGGTTCCTTTGCTAGATGAGTGATCTGGCAAGCCTAAGACTAAACCTAATCTATGCACCTATGAGGAAAAGGGGTAGAAGGATGAACTTGAAAGTAAAAGGGGGTGATATGCCAGGTTTGAATATGAGAGCTCTCATAGAACTGGAAGAATACACAGCATAACCAGATATAGTAGATAAACATACACAGATGTAAGTGATCCTAACAAAGGTAAGATGCAAGAAATGGTTGAAAGGAATGCAATATTCATAGACAAACCATTTGTAGATTTACACAGAGATAGAAATTAGCATAAAGAGGTAAAATAATTTGCATATATTCAATCAGAAGGCATGATTATAGTAAAATAAGGGTTCTATTTGCATACATTATGAACAAAGAACATTTAGCTAGTATCCAACATTATTACATCTCTCAAAGATGCATATATAGCATATGAGTACATGACCTAAGTCAAAGACAATAAATTCACCCCATGGGCTCCGTCAAAGAAAATATCATCACCAGCAAGGAGCAGTAGACCTACAAGAAGTTATGGCAGGAAATATCTGGAACAGGGGAGGTGGAAGATATTTTAGGCCTTCAACATGAGCAATTGAATCATCCACCAGTAACCATGAATACAAAAAATATCTAAAGCAGGGCAGATGAAAGATATTTCTAGGTCCTTAAAGCGAGCAGCTAAGTTGTATACCTACAATAATGAATGCAGAAAATATCTGAAAGGGGCAGTTGGGAAGATATTTCTTCATTAATGGCAAATGGGACATATCACCCCTAAGGAAATCTTTTACAACACTTAAATCCCCCATTCATCTAAATTTCTGCATCTTCATCATTCTAACCCATTGAATAGTCAGGCTCTACATTCTGCCGCCCCTTGGAATGCCTGGTTTAAATTCTAGCCATAGATGAGATTTTGTATTAGAAGATTGACGGCCACGATGTCCTTTCCTTTTGCATATATGTTCCTTTGTATGCATCGGGCTATCAGACAGAACCCAAACTAAGTCATACCAATATACAAAAGTCTTGTCGATGGCTCTTTGTATCTAATTCTGTATCACCATTTGAATCAGCCTTTGAATCTCCCTGACACATGTCATCATTCCATTGGATCCTTAAGTTGTGCCTCCATTGCTGCAAAAAAGACCACTGAGTTACTGGGACCCACCATTGCGCTATTTCTGCTCTTCATTTTGCATACATTGGGCTATCGGAGAGACCCCAAACAAGTCACACTGATAGGCCCATCTCCAACCGATATACATTTGTACGTGCATCGGTCTATCCACGGGACCACAAACCAAGTCCTGCTGATAGGCATATTTCCCATCAATGTACATTTGTACGTGCATCAGTCTATTGAAAAGACCTCAGAAAGCATCTCTTCGATATATAATTTTCTCATCGACGAGCCTTTGTATATCCTCTTTTTGCATATGACTTTTTCATATCAAACACATGCAATTCAATGTATAACCACGGACCCCATTATGAAGTTCACCAGAATTAATTTTTTGTTTGCGACCAGATTCTATTTGCACATTATATAACCTTAGGTCTGCCTATGCATCCATTTTTGTATCCTGCCTTGTATATTGCATATACATTAATCTATTAGGGAGACTTTGAGCTGGGTCATGTCAATATACGAATCTCTCGCTGATGTATCTTTGTATCTCCCTCTTTTGTATCTGCGTTTGTATCTGACCTTGCATATGACTTTGCATCTTCCTTTGCATATACAATTGTGTACGCAATTGTATATGCGATACAACAGATATACATACAATGATACATACAAATATGCATATAAAATGACTAAATATAAAACTAATAAATCTCTATGAAGGTATTGCATGTGTTTGGAGACTTAGAATTAGTCATCAAACAAGTGAAAAAGTAGTATGCATGCAATTACTAGAAGTTGTCAAACTATAGACATAGGGTCTGGGACCTAATTGAAGGATTTGATGCCTTCAACATTACACATGTCCCAAGGAGTCAAAATCAGTGTGCAAATGCACTAGTTGTAGCTACTAGCACATTAGAGACATTGGTGGTATCAGGACTCAAGAAGTTTTTAGTTGAATTAGTGTCAGTTCCTTCGATACCTAACAATGTGTTGAATTTTCAAGTCTTTGAGGATGATCAACACATACTTGACTTCATTGCAAATAGAGATATATTTGAGGCTCAAATAATGGATGAGAAGAATCTAGATGACCAGGTCTGGGATGATGAAGAGAACATCGAGTTGTCTAACAATAAGATCCTCAAGGGAATGATAGAATTGGAGAGAATGTTTGATCTGGATAAGATCACTCAGCAAGAGGATCTACGTAAAACTAATGGAGGTGGGTATCAACCCATCAACATAAGTCAAGGTCCAGATATCAGGAATGTCCTAATAAGAAAAGTATGCTCTTTGGTTGAAAGAGAAGAGACAATTTAGGCTTTGAAAGATTACATACATGTAATAGCCTGGACGTATGCTGAATTGTAGACATATGATACATCCATTATGACTCATACGATTCCACTAAAGCATGATGCTAAGACATTTAGATAGAAGTAGAGGCTAGTGAATGCCCTATTGGAGCCAATCATTTTGAAGAGGTTAGGAAGATTTTAGTAGCTAGGATCATTTTCCTAGTAAGACACTCCACATGGGTAGCCAACGTGGTCCCTGTGAGGAAGAATAGAGATATCTGTTTGTGTGTAGACTTTAGAAATTTGAACAAGGCCTCAAAGAAGAACAATTCTCCTCTCCCATCATTAGATGAAGTGCTTCAGATGGTTAATGGAGCACAAATGATGTCATTTCTATATGGTTTCTCTAGTTATAACCAAGTCATGGTGGACAAAATAGATAGACAAAAGACTGCATTCACCAAATGGGAGATATTCACCTACAGGTGGAAGCCTTTTGGTTTGATCAATGCTAGAGCAATGTTCCAGCAAGCCATGGACATCACATTTAGATGTCTAGTTGGCCAATGCATAGTTATGTTCATGGATGACTTGACAGTTTTTTTCAAAATAGAGATGTAATCATGTTACAGATCTAAGGAAAGTACTCTAGAGATGTGAAAAGTATGGTATATCCTAAAATCCCAAGAACTGTGTGTTTGGTGCCACAACTAGTAATTATTAAGACACCTATTATCAGAAGATGGGATCACCATTGATCTAGATTGGGTAAGTTCAATCATGAAGCTCTAGTTACCTAATAGTAAGGAATTAAAGTCTTACTTTGGAAAAATAAACTTTTTCAGAAAGTTTATCACTGGGTTTGCAGAAATAATGGGGCCATTAAATGTAATGTTGAAGAAAGATACAAAGATAGAATGGACTCCTAAAGCCAAGGTTGCATTTGAAGACATTAAGAGGGCAGCCATTAATGTTTCAATACTTAGTAGCCCTGATTATGCAAAGGATTTATATATATTGTTATGTTGGAAAAATGCACCCTTCAGGCCTTTTTCCTCTTAAGGATTAGCTCCTGGGTCTTTATATTGCATTTAGAGCATCTTGCATGATAATTTAGACTCCTGATGAGAAAACCCTTTAGCCTTGTGACAAATGGGACCTAAAGGGGACTATTTTGATGATCTCAAAACAAAGACAAGGGGTGGACTTGGGTGCTAGCTGTTGGCAAGAGACACTATATGGATTCATGGTTGTTGTCATTGATGGCAACAAAGGTCATCCCACATATCCGCAAGTCATGATGTGTCTCTACCGGAAGTCAGAATAAAGAATGTTGTGGTCCGGTGAAGAAGAACAGAGCATGTGGCAAGGTCCGACAGATTGGTCCGGATCTCTCAGAGGAAGTGTCTTGGTGCAGTGCAGATTTGGGGAAGTCAAGAGGACTACCTTGAGTGGTATATTCCAAGGATTTAGCCTCCGGTGATGGACAAAGAAAAAGATATGAATGGTTGAGTATCGGATTCCTGAGAGACAGTGAAAACAGAGGAAGAACTGACTGGCAGAGTATCAGACTACTTTCCGGATGGGTTACTGTTGATGACAGAGGTTGTGAAGGCATGAATCATGTTTGGCCGACATGATTAATAATATCTACAAGTACATGCTTGATCTGCATTGCTTGGTGAGGAAGGATTCAGCCGACAGAATGAGAGTTTGTAAGAAACTAGACTGTTCCGGATGCCGACTAGAAAGGTGATGAAATTACTTGTGCGGATATATATAGAGGATGGATTTAGTTGTGAAGTGTGTGTTGTTGTGTAGTTATATGCGAATAAGTCCAGATAAGAGCAGAGGTAGCAAAAAGGATCCGGTATGTGAAAAATAGCAGAATAAAGAACAGAGGAAAGATGAAGTGCAGCAGATCAGTGTACTGAGCCTAACCGGAACTGAACTCCAGCATATGCAGATGCTTCCAATCAGTTCAAGACTGTGATTCTCATCACTTTGTAGACAGTGTGTCTTCTTGTAGGCAGTGGGCCTCTTGTGAGCAGTGTGCTCGGGCAGTGAGCCCTAATTGGCAAGTGCCATTTTTGTAATTTCCTATTCTTCTAACAGAGAATAATTTTGGGTTAATCACCCCGTGGTTTTCTCCCTTAACAGGGTTTCCACGTCAAAAATACTGTGTCATGTGTTTCTTATTTCATGATTAATGTTTTTGTGTTTGATTCTATGCTGCATCAATTAAAAGGAAAGTTCAATAAGGGAAATAATTAGGATAACTGATTCACCCCCCCCTCTCAGTTATCAACAATTGGTATCAGAGCCAGGTTCCTCCTAATAGAGCCTAACAGCTTGAGGAAGATCTGTGATTTCAAATGGATGCATATGGTTTAAGGGAGCAACTCAAGACTGCTCTTGAGGATCTTGAATAGTCAAATTCTGAAGTCAGTGAATTAAAGGAAAGACTCAAACAGGCTGATGAATTCATGAGAGAATTAAAAGACAAATTAAGTCTCTCTATGAAAAAGAGAAAGGAGCTGCTTCAACAGTTGGCAAGACAAAGTGAAGAAAGCAATACAAATGAAGAATTGACTGAGCAAACCAAGTTATGTGAAAAGTTATCAAAAGAAGTCATTATGTTAAGACATGAAATGGAATCAGGAACTATAAAGTTTACTCAAGAGATTGAAGAAAAAAGAAAGGCTGAAGACAATCTAAGACAATCTCTTAAAGAAAAATCAGAAGAATGCCACCAGATGGACAGGATTATCAGACATCTTGAATCTGATCTTGAAGATGCCAAAGATAATGAAGGAAAACTTGAGGATCAAATTACCTCTCTCAAAAGAGACCTTCAAACAGCAAATGAATATAAAGAGAAATTCAAGATAAGTTCTGCTCAACTTGAAGTTCTTCTTGGAAGTCAAAAGAGGACAGATGACAAGTATGGTTTGGGATATGAGAAAGGAGAAAGCTCCGGATCCGGTCAGAAGAATCTTGGATCAGAAAATCCAAGGAGCAGGCCTAGAAGACCTCCGGTAAGACAGCCAAATGCTCAAAGATATCCATCCTTCAATGGATACTGCCACAGCTGCAACCACTTTGGTCACAAAGCTAATCAGTGCAGAATGAGAATGAATCAGATTAATTCATCCTTCTCCGGACAGTGCTTCAACTGCAAAAGGTATGGACACAAATCCCATGAATGCAGAATTATGCAAGTAAACAAATCATTCAAAGGTAGATGCTTCACATGCAATAGAGTAGGTCATATGGCTAATCAATGTAGATCAAGAGGATATCAATCAAATATGCAAAGAAATGTTATTTGCCAAATCTGTAATAGGTCCGGTCATAATGCTAAAGTCTGCAGAAACAAGAATCAGGACAAAAGAGGTCCGGTGTATAATCAGAATCAAGACAAGGGTAAACAAAAGATGAATGCGGATGAGGTTAGGAATCAGATGAGCAAGATTTGGGTGAAGAAAAGTTCAGAGAATGTAGAGGTTGGATCCGCACCAGACTCTGGTGCTGATATTTCTTCTGAAAATTAAAAAGTGAGCTCAGGCTCAGGGGGAGACTCAAAGAAAATCTTGTTCCCCCAGCCAAACAAGTGATGCCGGATGTGGCACAAGATGTGGATCAAAGGGTTTGTAGATATGAGTCTTGAGATACTTCAGTCAAGTTTTCAGAGGTCCGCATGGAGTTATGAAGAAGTTGTGATCGATCAAATAAGACCTGTTCAGGGAGATGCTCCGGTATGATAAAGGATTACAAAAAGGTCCGGAAAGATCCGGAAATGCACTATCTTGTTCTGCGGATTGGACAGAGTGTTTGGGATGTTCTTGTAATATGTTACCTTGATTTATTCATGATTGAAAGAGCCGGATGATATCCACAGATCAGGACTAATCCGGGATACTCCAAACTATCCAGACAAGGCAAACTGGAATGATGTAGGTGAAGCATTTATTGCAGACAGATATTAGGGTTCGCGGAGCAATTTAAGGGATTTCTCAAAGGTCATTTGCTCATTCTGCACTCGAGAAGAAGCGAAAAGTGGAGCTCTGCAACAAGGTTCATCAAGCACACCAAGGATCTCCTGCTGAAGTTATTTCATAAAGAAATCAATCCAACCACTCCGTGCAAACCGAAGGTGCATAAGGTATTCTCCGTTTTTCATTACCTCACTACAAATCTTTGAAGAATGGCTACTCCAAACATAGTTAGGATCTCTGATAGACCTCGCCCCTCATTCAAGAAACATCCCTACAAATCATTGGAGGTAGATCCACTAGGAGCCTTCTCTAGTGTTCCTCACGGAGTTTTACATACCGAAGACATTAGGGTTTACATACATGCAAGCATTGAAGAATTTGGGGAATTCAAATTAAGAGACCTCTATCACAAGCAACTGATAGACAATGCTTTTGAGCTTAAACCAGAGTATAAGGATATCCAGAAGAAACAATTTGAGTAATTTATTCATTTCCCCTGCTTTGAAGAAAATGAATGGGTCTGGTATGTACTGAGCAGGATGCATGACAACTTTCTATGGCTAGATAGACCCTACAAGATCACAAAAGAGGCAATTAGGGCAGTAACTGGTCTATACTCTTCCGGAGGGGTACCTATCCTCAAATCTGTCAAGAACAACATTGTAACTGAGGCCACCGGATCAAAATTTGATAAGAGGGCAATGACCATTGAAGATATTTCGGATCCGGATATCAAATATGCATCAATGATAATAGGATACAAGATCTATCACTCCAGCAGGGAGAACCCTGTATCCGGAACTGCAGTATACACTGCCTATGAAATGCTAAGAAAGAATGCAGAATATGATCTCTGCGAACTACTGCTAAGCCAATTAATGGAAAATATACAGAAAATCAAGAAGGATAAGAAGAATTCCTTTAAGTATGGTACTCTTATTGTATGTCTATTCTTCTACTTCATGAATGAGCTACCCGGAACAAGTGGATGGGTATGGCAGAATGACAAACCTGTTGCAGTCCAGATAAGAGACTATTTGCATGGACTTGGGGATGCAAAAGCGAGAAATTCAGCTCTATGGGGATACTTCAAAAACTTTCAGAGCATGATGCAAGCAAGAGAGAGAATTCCCCAGTCTCTTGTTGAAAAATACAAAGACTCAGTGTGCTTTATGGTTGACACTAATCAGTGCCTAATGGAGGCAGTGGAGCCAAGGATTGTCTGGATCATGCCCATGGGGTATGAAGTGGATGAACAGATAGTGGAGCTGCATGTTCAACACATGCTAAGTCAGCCTAAAGATCCTAAGGCAGAAAGGTTTGGAACCTTTGAGGAGCTGAGTGTAAAAATACATGTAGAACTCAGGGAACCTGAGATTAAAAGAAAAGTGAGAAAAGAAGTAGAGCACATTGCTCAAGGCCTAGGCATCTCAAAAGAGGCACTTGATGCCAGCCGGGAAAAGAGGAGGAAGGCTGAGGAAGAAGAGAAATATAAAGAAAGTGCTCCGGTTGAAGCTCCCACCCGGACCAGATCATCAAAGAGATCTGCACCTCCCACAACCAAAAGTCCAAAAGTTCAAAACCGGAAGTTCAGGCATCCGGTAAGAGATCCAAGACAAAAGCCACAAGGGCTTATGGAAGCCAAAAGGATGAAGAGGAAACAGAGTCAGATGAGGGAATAAAAGAAATAAAGAAACAGAAGAAGAAAGGATCCGGTAAACCCTCCACAGGCCAAGACAAGGATGAAATGGCAGAGGTAACTGTTGAAAAGCCCACTCTGTCTCTAGAGAGCATAATCAAGTCGGTCACGGTGGATGGAAACCTTCAACCAATGACTGAATCCTATGATGACTTCAGTGAGGCTGACCAAAAGACTCTGCAGGAAGCCACAGTTAAATATCTAAACATATATAATAAGGCTTTCATTGAGATCATATCTCTCATTCCTAAAAGCCTAGAAAAGGAATTGGAAGTAAGAAAGAATAATGCTCATGCTAAAGATCTTGAGATCCAGGAGCAGATAGCTATTCAGCTATATCCTCAAATTGATCCCAAGACAATGAACATTATCTTCAAGGACTGCAAAGATGAGTTCGGAAGCAAAGCCAGGATGAATCAACTCATGCTTGGTGAGACTGACAAAGTGGCCCAAGAAACAGAAGAGATCCTCCGGAAGGCCTTCAAAAGGTTCAATCTTCCTGTTGTAGAGGACTTAGGTGCAGAAACAGCTGCTGATTTGGAATCTTCTGTTCCGGAAGAAGTGAGCCCTGAACAGACAAATATCTCTCCTCCGGTTTCCCCTACAGTCTCCGGATACAAAGAAGAAGAGCAATTACAGGAGAAGGAAGCAGTGGTGAAAGACAAAGAGGTTGACAGTTCTAAGACTGCAGAAGAAAAGAAACATCTGTCTCCGGCAAGAGACACTGCACAAACTGTTCAACAATTTTTGAGCAAAGAAACTTTAGAGATTGATGAACCGGAGCTTCTAAAAGGCCCATTTGATTTTGACTCTCTCTCTCCGGTACAAACAATGAAGATAGCTTCATTTGCAAATGCCAAGGCAAATGAAAAGCTCCTGAAGTCTCATATGGAAGACTGTGAGTTGATAGAGGCTGCCTCCGGAGTACTTGTAAAGATCATGCCATCAATCCAGATAGATCCGACAGCCTCCTCTTCCGGTAATCTAAAAACCTTAGTCAGCAGTGTTGAGACACATTTTGATTCTCTAGAAAAATCAGCTGAAGAAAAGGTCCGGAAGGAATTTTTGGATAAAAGATTTTCAGAAATATTAGAATTAATCTCTAAGGATAGGAAGATTGTAAGCATTGGAATAAAGAGCTTAGAGAATGCTCTTAAGGATGGCGGTGACATCTATAAATTTTGTATATCCTGGTCAAAGGCAACAGCAGCATTTGACAAGAAAATAAAAGAGGAACAGGATAAGCTACAAAGCTTATCTCAAAGTTTTGATCCTCTCTCTTCCTCTATAATAAATCAAGAATGTCAGACTATTGCAGTCTTGAATGAAATAAAGAATCTTGAGAAGGAAAGAAAGAACATCACTAACCGGATGGGAGAACTTAGAAGGATTATAATCCCTAAGTTGGAAACTATGCATGAGGCCATCAGTGATGCTCAGACCACCGCCCAAACAAAAGATCCGACAGATCTCAAGCGGGCAGAAGCTTTTGCATTTTTGTTAAGTGGTCACATTTCAATTTTGGATAGAATGAAGCAAAGTTGGGCTACAGAAATGATCCAATTGCAGACATCCTTTGCAGACATTCTTCAGTATATGTGAGTATGTAAATATGCGGCTAAGTATAAGAAATTTTTGAAAATTTTGATATGCGGACCCTACACTTTGCCATTGATGTCAAAGGGGGAGTGAGGAGCAGTGAAAAATGAGGAATCCAACTAAGGGGGAGTTCCGAAAATTGTATATAAAGACAGAGCATCAGCAAAGGGGGAGCATAGTGAAAACACTTAGTCATTTTTCACTAAGTGTTGCCATCAATGCCAAAGGGGGAGATTGTTGGCAAGAGACACTATATGGATTCATGGTTGTTGTCATTGATGGCAACAAAGGTCATCCCACATATCCGCAAGTCATGATGTGTCTCTACCGGAAGTCAGAATAAAGAATGTTGTGGTCCGGTGAAGAAGAACAGAGCATGTGGCAAGGTCCGACAGATTGGTCCGGATCTCTCAGAGGAAGTGTCTTGGTGCAGTGCGGATTTGGGGAAGTCAAGAGGACTACCTTGAGTGGTATATTCCAAGGATTTAGCCTCCGGTGATGGACAAAGAAAAAGATATGAATGGTTGAGTACCAGATTCCTGAGAGACAGTGAAAACAGAGGAAGAACTGACTGGCAGAGTATCAGACTACTTTCCGGATGGGTTACTGTTGATGACAGAGGTTGTGAAGGCATGAATCATGTTTGGCCGACATGATTAATAATATCTACAAGTACATGCTTGATCCGCATTGCTTGGTGAGGAAGGATTCAGCCGACAGAATGAGAGTTTGTAAAAAACTAGACTGTTCCGGATGCCGACTAGAAAGGTGATGAAATTACTTGTGCGGATATATATAGAGGATGGATTTAGTTGTGAAGTGTGTGTTGTTGTGTAGTTATATGCGAATAAGTCCAGATAAGAGCAGAGGTAGCAAAAAGGATCCGGTATGTGAAAAATAGCAGAATAAAGAACAGAGGAAAGATGAAGTGCAGCAGATCAGTGTACTGAGCCTAACCGGAACTGAACTCCAGCATATGCAGATGCTTCCAATCAGTTCAAGACTGTGATTCTCATCACTTTGTAGACAGTGTGTCTTCTTGTAGGCAGTGGGCCTCTTGTGAGCAGTGTGCTCGGGCAGTGAGCCCTAATTGGCAAGTGCCATTTTTGTAATTTCCTATTCTTCTAACAGAGAATAATTTTGGGTTAATCACCCCGTGGTTTTCTCCCTTAACAGGGTTTCCACGTCAAAAATACTGTGTCATGTGTTTCTTATTTCATGATTAATGTTTTTGTGTTTGATTCTATGCTGCATCAATTAAAAGGAAAGTTCAATAAGGGAAATAATTAGGATAACTGATTCACCCCCCCCCCTCTCAGTTATCAACACTAGCGCCCTAGTCCAGCCCTATTTTGGGTCTACCCTAAATTCAAATGTCAAGTTTGTGACTATTATTTGGGTCCCAAGCTGACATCATAAGTTTTAATTACAAAATTCTTGGCGGAATTTTTGTAGTTGTATATATAAGCATGTGTAGGTTATCATTTAGAGACTGAAGATGTTTATGATTATGAGCTATTAGCATACTTGTGATTTTCATTATGTTGCAAAACAAGGCATTGTTATTGTGTTTGTTTTTGCAGGTTATATTACATCTTCTCCTCATGGAATTGAAGAGCATCTTCTTTCCATGAGAGCTTCATCATCAAGGTGAGATCTATTGTGTTTTATCATCACTATCATTTATATTTTTGACTCTATCTCATGGGATACACACTTTCATCTAACAACAGTGTTCAAAAGACTTGAATGTGTCTTTGGGGGTTGACTAAGGCAAGCCTCTAAACACCACAACCCTCTCCCATTCTCTTTGTGATTGCAGGTTACAAGTATTGAATCTGGAGAAAGTGGAGTTGTGGGGAAGATTAGAGGACAGTGTAGATTCAAGATCTAAAAAGAAGCAGATATTGTGCAACATTTCGTGACATGGGTGCCATCAACCTTGTCCCTTGTATTTAGATTTATAGAAATAGACTGAACAATGACAATCAGTGATTGTAGAGCTTCTGACATCCTGAAGAATATCCCTCATTAGACTAGGGTGCCATCAACAGTGTCCTCTGCATCTGAATTGCTAGAAACTGAAGGTATAGTGGAGATCAGTATCAGAAGGACATCAAGATTATATAGAAAAAGCTACACTTTGGACTTGGGTGCCTTCACCATTTTCCCTGACATTTCTATTTTCTAAACTATGAAAGATAGTGAGTTAAGGTTCTCTGCCCTTTGTCTTATTTCAATAGTATTTGTCGTAACTTACAGATTTACTTACTATTTTTCTTAAATTAGGGTTTCAAGAGCATAAAAGTATTAATTAGAGACATTGTGTGATAACTTCTAAATTTCCTAGCTTGCCTTGTGGCAACCCAACCTGATAGGTGACTCTCCTCTCGAGTGGAGAAGCAACTCGGTTGAAAAGCCCTTGGAATGTTTAGTGGAAAGGAGGATTCAAACTAAAACCCCCATACAACAAAAATCAACAACCCCTCGTTTCATTCTACTAAACATTTTGGTGAACCCATGTTTTTATAGTTTCTTGCACCTTGCTAAGTGTTGTTTGATAGATTTGCATTCAATCATTCTATTGTATTTTAGAAAATTACAAAAAAATTGAAAATTTCAAAATTTCAAAAAAATTGGCATATTAGGCTTGCATTTTTGTAAAATTTGAAATAATTGGCATTTAATTTCTGTCATTTTCATTAGATCTAATTTAAATTATAGAAATTCATCATTTACAATTCATTTACATTGCATTTACATGCTTAATTTTTTTAAAATTGCTTGAAAATTGTGCATTTTTTAAAAAAAACCTAGTTTTGCATGAGATAGGGTTGTAGTCAAAATCTTGTTTCAGATTTTACTACCTTGTTAAAATGTACTCACTAGGTCTGATTTCTAATTGTAGTGTTGCATTAGTGGCCTCCTTGCAAAATTTCATGTCTAGGGTTTGAAAACTTGCATTTTTCACTAGATTTGGCCTTATCATCTTGTTAGATTTGCAGTCCAAGCATGTTGTAAGGGATTTTTCTACACTAATTGGCTGTTATCAGGGTTATTATCTGCTGCCCCTTCTCATTTTTCTTACAACACTCTTTCTTTTGGGCCTTTGCATTGAAATTTTGTGAAAATTTGCATATTTTAGCTATATTTGTACTAGGGTTTGACTTGGATTGGCACTATAGGTGTGTTGTAATGCATTTTTTGTCATTAGGTGGCTGTTATTACTATTCTAAGTTTCTTTCCATCATCATTTTCCCTACAACACCCATTTCCCTACTCTTTTGCATTGAGATCTGGTGAAAAATCACATAATTTGGCCTATTTTCACTAGGTTTTGACTTATCAACCTTCTAGAGTTACTTCAAAAGCATGTTGTAAAATATATTTTTACATTAGTGGACTATTTTTAGGCATGTCATGTGCTTTCTCTCTTGAAAATATTTACAACACCTCTTCTTTCATTCATTGGCATTGAGAAAAGTTGAAAAATCAAGCATAATAGAGCATATTCGACATCACCTTTGCATTCGCTTTTTGCATAAGTTTTTGAATATCTTGAAAATCTGATTTGACACTCCTTTGAAAACTTACACATGGCTTCTCAATACAATAACAATGCTAGGTTTGTTCCTAGGCCGCATTTGAAAAGAAGAGCTCCTGAGCTTGAAATAACATTCACACCTCATGACAAAGAAATGGTAGATACCGAAGGGCCTCTTTACATCATAGTAAGGATAATGGAACAACCTGTCCATGGAACACTCATAGATCCTAATTATATGACAAATTTGGTTATGGAATATTTCCTTCTTAAACATGAATTGGTGCAAGAATCTTATGAGCTGTCGGATTTGAGAATCAAAACACACAATGGGGCTTTAATGAGAACAATGGGAAAAATAACTGTAATGGTCTTGGTTTATGATGAAGTTGTAGATTAGTCATTTGATGTCATCCACTTATTCAACCTCTTCCATGTAAAACTTGGACATCCTTGGCTTAAGGCTATGAATGTTGTTCCTTCCACTATTCACAAATGTATAAAATTTCCTTTGCACGGAGAGATCTATACTATTCGTTGTAATGATTTTCAACCTCCGGCTAAGGAAAAAAAATTCACACTTGATTACTTTTGGCTGCAACCTAAGATAGATCCTGAGCCACAAAGAGATCAAACTTTCATAGAATATAGAAAATACAAAGAAAAACAACTAGCTCGAGTGGCTAGGTCTCCTTTGCAACAAACAAGAGAAGAACAAGAAACAAGCATAAAACAAGATAATTATGTCTTTGATGAATTTTTTTGCATGAGAAATGTGCATAAGGAAAGGTTCCATAACCCACCTCATCCATGAAGAGATGGCATCTATGTTGAGGTCCCTCCCCTATCATCCTTACATGGATCAGGAGGCTTTCATCGACAACAAAATATTCCACCAAGACCAATGAGATTTGAACATGACGCTTCCTCCTCTACTGTGCAAACTATGGAAACAAATAACAATGACAAAATAAGAATGAAGATAAGAAGGAATATATTAGAAAAAGAAAGGAGGAGGAGGAGACAAGCCTTTGCCCAATGGATCACAAATCAACAAGAGAACATTCAACCTAATGTTGGAACAAATCAAGAAGACCTTAAAGATGAGCAAAACAAGAACAATAGTTGGGCTTTAGTATCTTACACACCTCTTTCATCTACTATTCAAGACTAGGAGGATGATGACCTCCTCAATGATGACTTTAGCATGAATATCTCTACAGGTAAGTATTTTTAACCCTTTACCTCCATGTTGTGTTTTCCTTGTGATGTGTTGTGTTGTTAGGCCTCCTAGGATGACCCTCGACTCTCTTGTTAGGTCAAGGATACTAGGAGACTACCTCTGTCACGACCTTCTTCTATTTGTATCATCATTCTTCTATATTGTCTCTCCTCTATTTTCATTGTTGTGTGTTGTGTCTTACAGACATAGCATTGCAGTTGGTGACTTGGGGGTACCCTCTTACATGTCTGTCCCTAAGGCACTTGTTCTCTCTGATTTATTGTTTACCTTCCTCTAGTGGTTCTACCTAGTGGGCAGATGACAAAAAACATATTATACTGACACGGACCTAGTGTCCCTTTAGCGATTAATCAAAAAATGGACCTAGTCCATACATGACAACGGGGTTGCTACATATTATCTGACGCTTGGCTAGTGGAATCACTCCGTGTGATCTCTCTATCTTGATGTTGATATTGATGTTATCTTATCTTGCTAATAACACTTTAACAATACTGCTACTCCACGCACTTTGTGTATCTTGGATTTTGCCTCACATGGCTCTTTCATGTAGATGATCATATGCATTGTTGTTTATCATGATTATGTAGACACTAACACCTTTCTTGTAGGAAATTGTGTGTTTGTGGGAACATTTGGTGATCATAAAGTACATGTCACCTCTGGGGGGCATGGGCTTTGTAAAAGCTCATGTTCCCTTATGTGTTTTCTTCCTACCTTAATGTGCTTGATATCGGTACGTGATATCAACCACCTTAAGGTGGGGGCATATATAAGGTAAGTTGTATGTTTTAGATGTTAGTTAAGCATATTTGAAAAATCTAAAAATTAATCACAATCATTTAAGGCCTCTGTGGAGGTAAGATATTGAGCATATCCTTTTTATCTTAGGCCCTTCTACAGAAGGCGGGGATTGTGTATTTCTCGAGGTGATTGTACTATCCTATCATTTTCAAAAGTCCTCTATGGAGGTGGGGAGCAGTTCTATGACAAACTCAACCCTTAAGCGTGTTTTTAGTGATTGTTATGGCAAAGCCTAATAGTTGATGTGTGCTTATAATGTGCCTGAGATGGTGATGAACCTAGCAATAGTTTCACTCCATCACTTGTTTGCCATGTTTTCTCTATGTCTTCCATGTGTGTGTGTATGGTGTGTTTGTTCTCAAAGTGCAAGACCGGTAGCAATGAGCTCCTCTACACTTTGGGAGTTGTTTGGCGTGTTTGTTCTCAAAGTGCAAGACTTATGGCGATGAGCTCCTCTACACCTTGGGATTTTGTTTGGCATGTATGTTCTCAAAAAGTACAAGACTGGTGGTGATGAGCTCCTCTACACTCTTTTAGGATTTGTTTTCTTTACTTTCCTTGTACTTGCATTTTGCATTTCACATGGGAAAATCCAAAAGAAAATAATCACTACATTCACTATATTCTATATGCTCTACATGTCTTCAATGTCGTATTCTCTTTGTTTTTTGTGGCTGTAATTGTCTTCTCCATGTTTTGTGTGCTTGTTATTGTCTTCAATTTTGTTTGGCATGTCTTCTCCATTCTTGGCATGTTTTCTGTGCTTGTTGACCTTACTTTAATGCATGTATTTGCCTCACATTTATACATACATTAAAGTGGGGGCTAAATGTTATGTCAGAAAAATGTACCCTTGGGGGCTTTTTCCTCTTAAGGTTTAGCTCTCAAGTCTTTAGATTGCATTTAGAGCATTTTGCATGATAATTTAGAGTCCGGATGATAAAACCCTTGCGCCTTGTGACAAATGGGACCTAAGGGAGACTATTTTGATGATCCCAGAACAAAGACAGGGGGAGGACTTGGGCACTAGCGCCCTAGTCCAGCCCTATTTTGGGTCTACCCTAAATTCAAATGTCAAGTTTGTGACCATTATTTGGGTCCCAGGTCGACATCATAAGTTTAAATTATGAAATTCTTGGAGGGAATCTTTGTAGTTACATATATAATCATGTGTAGGTTATCATTTAGAGACTAGAAGATGTTTATGATTGTGAGCTATTGGAATACTTGTGATTTTCATTATGTTGCAGAGCAAGGCATTGTTATTGTGTTTCTTTTTGTAGGTTGGGTTACATCTTCTCCTCATGGCATTGAAGAGCATCTTCCTTCCATGAGAGATTCATCATCAAGGTGACATCTATTATGTTTTATCATCATTATCATTTGGATTTTTTCCTCTATCTCACGAGATACACAGTCTCATCTGACTACAGTGTTCAGAAGACTTGAATGTCTCTCTGGGACTCGACTGAGGCAAGCCTCTAAATACCACAACCCCCTCCCATTCTCTTTGTGATTACATGTTACATGTATTAGATTTGGAGAAAGTAGAGTTGTAGGGAAGATTGGAGGACAGTGTAGGTTCAAGATCTAAAAAGAAGCAAACACTGTGCAACATTTCAGGACATGGGTGCCATCAACTTTGTCCCCTATATTTGGATTTATAGAAATAGACTCAACAGTGACAATTAGTGATTGCAGAGCTTCTAACATCCTAAAGAATATCCCTCAGTGGACTAGGGTGCCATCAATAGTGTCCTCTGAATCTGAATTGCTAGAAACTGAAGGTACAGTGGAGATCAGTGTCAGAAGGAGATCGGGATTATACAGAAAAAGCTACACCTTGGACTTGGGCACCTTCACCATTATCCCTGACATTTCCATTTTCTAAACTTTGAAAGACAGTGAGTTAAGGTTCTTTGTCCTTCATCTTATTTCAATAGCATCTGTCATAACTTGTAGATTTACTTACTTTTTTTCTTAAATTAGGGTTTCAAGAGAATAAAAGAATTAATTAGAGACATTGTGTGATAACTTGTAAATTTCTTAGCTTCCCATGTGGCAACCCAACTTGATAGGTGACTCTCCTCTCAAGTGTAGAAGCAACTCAGTTGAAAATCCCTTGGAATGTTTAGTGGAAAGGAGGATTCAAACTAAAACCCCCATACAACAAAAATCAACAACCCCTCTTTTCCTTCTATTAAACATATATATTCTTTTGCTTCAGTTCACATGTGTCCAGCTGTGCTAACCCAAAAAATGAGAACAAGGAAGAGAAGCCTATAGCTTTTATGAGTGTCCCATTCAGAGATGCAAAATTGAGGTATCTAGATGTGTAAAAGTAATCTCTCATATTGGTAAGAGCCACAAAGAAGTTCAAACACTACATATTGAGAAGCAAGGTAATCATAATAGTACTTGATGCAACAGTGAAGATGTTGTTGATATGGAGTGGACTAGGTGAAAAAAGAGCCAAGTGGATCACTATCTTGCAAGAGTATGACATAGAGATCACACCCATGAAGCTAGTTAGAGGAAAAGATTTAGCTTAGATGATTGCAGAAACTGATCCAGATTTGATCATTCAATAATACACCCTGGATTCTAGTAATTTAGATGACTAATATTCAGACATTAAGTATATCTTGATCTCAGGAAAGCTTCCAGGTAACATGAATTCTTCACAAAGAAGAGCATTGAGGGTGAAATCCCAAAACTACATGATGAAAGGAGGAATCATTTTCAGAAGAAACCATGAGGGGGTATATCTAATATGCTTAGATAGACAAGAAGTTGATAAAGTGTTACAAGAGTTGCATTATAGGTTTGGAACTGCACACAGATCCCACCTTACCACTACACACAAAATCCTTAGGGTGGGATATTATTGGCCTACAATTTTCAAAGACATTGTTGAACACAGTAAGCATTGTCATACATGCCAAATAGCCACACATAAATAGAGGTATGTTGTAGAACCATTGTAGATAGTGATGGAGGTTCATCCCTTCGCACAATGGGGAATGGACTTCATAGGACCAATCAACCCACCTTCCTCAGATGGCTATAGGTATGTACTAACAGTAACTGACTATTGTACTAAATGGATAGAAGCAATTAGTAGTAGGACATGTACCACTAAAGATGTGATCAAGTTCCTAGAGAGTAACATCATCACAAGGTTTGGCATTCCTTTCTCTTTGGTATGTGATAATGGTCTAGCATTTGCTTCTTTGAAATTCTCTAATTGGGCCTTTAAGTATGGTATAACCTTAAATTTTTCTTCTAACTACTATCCTCAAGGAAATGGATTAGCAAAATCCACTAAAAAGAATATACTAAACATCATAAAGAAGTTAGTAAACAAAAATCCTAGAGAATGGCATACCCTACTGAAATATGCACTATGGGTAGATAGAATGAGAGTGAAAGTAGCCTTAGCAAATTCTCCTTATCAACTAGTGTACCAAGTGGATCCATTTTTACCAGTGAACCTAAACATTCCTACACTCTGATTTGCACAAGAGTACCTTGGTCTAGATGAAAAACTAGAAGTTAGGTTACTACAACTCATGCAACTAGAAGAAAAAAGAGATAGAGCTATAGACCATTTCTCAAAACATTAGGTTATTCTTTTCCTGGGTATAAGAGATATTAGGTGACAGTACCCATAGGCTTAAAACCCTAACTGGTGAGGATGTTCCATTGCTAGTCAATGGACAGTTCCTCAAACACTATTTCTAAGCCTAGATAGGGAAACATCAAAACCATGTACATTATGTAGATACTTGTATAGCTTGCTTTGTGTGCTTTTCTTTGTTTTGTGTGTTTTTGAGTCCTTGTTTTGGTTAGGCAGTATCGAGCACCTTTTCACTTTAGAAAACTAGTAAAATTGTTAAAATTCAAGAAAGGTATACAAACATAGGTTGTGATTCCTATCAACTATGTTATTTGATCTTATCTATCAAATCATATTCATCAATAGTAACTCTTATTATTCAAGGAGATCATCACAAGAAAACATCTAACAACCTTGGATTAGTTGAAGGTACTAGTTCTTGTGCTAAGTGAAAAATCTAAAGGTTTTTCATTGCTACCATTGCAATTCTCAGCCTAAACAAGCAAGTGCCTACACCTTGCAAATGAGCTTACAAGATCATATCTTAAGAATATTGAAGAAAAAAAATTAAAAAAGGAAATATTGAATATCCAAAGAAAATAATTTCTTAGGTCATCCAAGTAACTCTACTGGGGCTATGGATGTCTGTCTCGAGACTATGGATGTTTGTCTAGCAGTGGGGATCTACTTGGGAGAATTGCAAAGATAACCTTGTTGGGGCTATGGATGCCTAATTGGAAGCAAGGTTCTATCTAAGGTTGGCTTTGAGGGTTAAATCTGACTATGTAGCTTAACACTAACTACTATTATTTTCAACCTTTTCTTCAAGATGAAGGAAATGAATCACATGCACACACTTGATTCCTTCTCATCACATGGTTTTGTTCATGAATATGATCTTAGTTAGAAAGTTTAGGATACTCATGTATGATAGGAATTGGAATTTTATGTACTAATTTGTCCTCCTTGCTTGAATTATTGGAATTTGGTTGTTTTCTTTGGTGGCAAGTTGTTGTGTGGTTACACAACATGCCCCACTTTGCCCTAGTAAAATAGGGACCCAACTTTTTGTTGCTTTTTCTTGGCTTGTTTTGTTTCCCTTTGCTTTGGGCAGTATGGTAAAAACTATCAGATGTATGTCAGGATCAAGCCTTAGGCATGTCAGGATCTTGAAATATAGATCAAATTTTCAAATTTAGAATTTCCCCTCCTGAAGCCTACCAAATGAAAGAGGATAAAATTCTAAGTAGGTTTGCCTTTTGAAACAACAAGAAATTCCCTAAAACTAGGAAGTTATGTCTAGTCAAAGTTTAGTCAACTGGTCATAGGGATGTTCACATTATCCTAGTATCCAGACATTAACTTAATGTCCTGATTGCAAAAATTGCTAAGTAAAACTCAATATTCTAACATCTGCAAATGTGTAGATGTCAAATTTAACCCATTGTACTAGTTAAACATCATGCGCATGGATATAAGTTGACATCCAGATATTAACTTAATATCCAGACCTTGACTTAGTGTCCAGACATTCATTAGTATCCTGATGATGTGTCCTAGTTGACTTTTCAATTCAACTTAGACTATGGGCATTTCACCTCAGGCTTAACATCCAGACCTTACCCAATATCCCGATGACGCCAACCGATATTGTCTTAAAGAAATAACAAGAAATGATGACATCATTTGGACATTAAGAAGACGGGATATTTGACATCTCTTAACATCTGAACATTAACTTAATGTCCCAAATTTTACAAATATCCTTATGACGTCACTTTTCCTCACACATAAAGGAACCACTTTGAACCCATGACATCATTAGTACATTTAGAACTAGGGATATTTCGTAAAGTCTAACATTTAGATATTTCTTAATATCCATATCCTTGTTGTTTATGAATAGAAATTGAGACATTCCATGAACCAATCAAATAATGCCACATGGTTCGACTTTGACTTTTCAAAGTAGCCATCTTAATGTCTAGACATTTAAAATCAAAGGCGAATGCCTTCAAACCTTAACATCTCCAATACCCACACCTTGGTCAACATTGACCAAATGTTTGCATGGCATCATCTGAATGTATGGACATTCCAAAAGGCACAGCATACTATTCAAATGTCTTGATCTTCATCTATATCCTGACCTCGCAATTAATGTCACAAAAGGGGGTTGTTGGCCATTTGAAAATTCAAATTAAAAGTTACCAATTGTAATGATCTCCTGAGACGTTAACCGGATGTCCCCAGCTGATGAATTTAGCATTAATTATGCCCTAGTCCCCCAATTTTAACACATAAAAGGTGAATTTTGATCATTTTAAACTCACCTAAGCATTCATAAGAGAGATTTACAAAGCTCTAGTGAATTACAATGATTGTTGCAGAGATCCTGATGTTGAATAGAACGATGTACATAGGGAATGGTATCTAATGAACAATGATTATATAGTGTAAAACACATATCCAGACATCTTCTAATCAGGTTTAAGCTCAAAAAAGGGTATGTAATAGTGAAACCTTACTTTTATCGTTTATGGAAACATAGTAAAAGGTAAATTTGCACCTAGGCTAAAATCTTAGCTGCATATGCATGTATTAGGCTCTGTAAATGATAAAATATGAGGATATTGATAAAATTAACATGAAATGTATTTTGAGACATGTATATCTGCCATTGCAAGATACAATGGAGGTTAGGAAGCTCTGAAATGAGACAGAATTTAGGACTGCCATGTTCTTGTCACCAGGGGCCACAAGATTTTGCTTCGGAAAAGTAGGTGACACGCATGCAGGCAATATAGATGTGGACACATGGACAGCCAAATCAATTCAGGGTAGTGGATACCCAATTCTATAGAAAATATACAATTCTGGGATGTGGCATACAACAGGTTTTCCATATGTAGCGGAGGCCATCGAGCTAGCAGTGGCATGTGCCAAAAATTATAATAAGGAGACTAGAAGAGTAGAGAAGGATGGTAGGGTGTATGTAGACTTCTCTGTGAAGGGAATCATAAAGGCATTCTACTTTCCTATAGGTCCCAATATTTTTAAGATAAATCTTGAGGATCTTAAGAAACAGTATAAAGGTAATGCCACTGACTACAAGAAGGTACTGTTCACTTATTGGAGGTCAACTAATAGTAAGGTAAAGGCAGTGGCCAAGATGCCACAAAATTTATACAAATTTGACTTCACTCCAAAGGTTCAGTATATGATGGTGATGCTGAGACGAATGATTGGAAAGTCTAATGCTAGCAGTTTTGAACCCTAGATGTATGGACTGATAAGGATGGTGGAGACAACTGACACCAAGATAGAGTGGTCATCCTTGATCAGTGATAGCCTAGATGAGAACATGAGGAAATTTGGAGGTAAGATGTTCCTATTCTATATGAATTCATATGTTGTAGATGCATGTGCTGCACAATCCACATTCTTCAGCTTACAAATAGTAGGCAGAAATCCAGGAGATGTGAACATATGGGATTGTTATCCCCACTTAACAAGGAATGCCTCCACTTAGCACTATAGGAGGGTCAATAATTGTTTTATCATGCATTTGGTCTAAATAATGGTCAATGATAGAGTAAAGAGGCTAAGCTCTAAAGTTCAAGCAATGATCACAAGAAATGGAACTTGGTTCAACCAATTCCCAACCTTCACCTATATCCACATGGAGGGATTTGGTGGGCAACTCCTCATGTTTCCAAGGTACCCTACATACATAATAATATTATTCAAACTGACTAGGCAGCTTATACCCTCATATGAGGCATAAATGGCCAAGAACAAGAAAGGTAATGTCAGGTTTCATTTCCTTCTAGGATGGTATATATTCCCATCCATTGAATCAGCTAAGTATTTAGAAGCAGAGTTGTGTATGCTTTAGTTACAGTCATTCTTATTAGCTAGATATTATGATCCATACCATAGGATGGAGAGGTTTGTAAGTAAGAAGTCGGTGCACCAAGTTCACTTGGAGGACTACTCAGTAGATTTCCTTGATGATATTGAAGTTAGGAGGAGTTACCAGAGGTTAACTCTAAACCAGGTCTGGATATTGGACTATTTTGATTTCCCTCCTCAGTTACATTCTAATAATGGCATGAGGATATCCAAAGAGTATGAAGACAAGAAGATTTATAATGAGACCATCTCTCCTCCTGACTGGAACCAACCAGAGGTAATTTCTATAGACCTCATTACAGTAGAGTCATGAAGTTGACCAGAGCATGGGTAGATGAATAGTTAGCTTCCTTGAAAGCTAAAGGAGTGGCTCTTACAGTGGATAAGAAAAGGAAATAGTTAGGAGAAACTAAATTTGATGACTTTCTAATCCACAAAATCTAAGTTATGTAAACCAAACTAGCCAAGCCTACAACATAATTAGTTATAGAGTTTACAACTAGTGGCATTACTATAGCCACAAGACCATCCCACCATAAAGAAAAAGATCTTGTCCCAGCAATCGTATTAACCCCCAAACAAGAAGAAGAGCCTAGGGTGACATATGAGGGCATGAAAGATGAGAAGGATGAGGTGCCCATGATAAAAAGAGGCTAGGATATATTGCAAGGAACAAATATCCCTAAACAAAAGAGATGACAGGCACCAACGATGAGAGGATCCACAAGTAAGTAGCTTGAGGTCTTTTTCAAAGAGGGTGAAGAGTTCACCCAAATAGACATGATGTTTGCTACTAAGCAACCTACAGTAGAAGGAGCTACAAAATCCATGGTGCTAAAGAGTATGGATGTGGAGACAATATAGATAGAATTTCAACATGATGTTCCCATTCCCACAATTGTAAAGTTTAAATCTGAGAAAGATCAAGAAGCAAGAGAAGAAGAAAGAAATAAGGTGAATGATCCATCCTTACCACTAGATAAAACCATTGATTTCATAGATGATGATGTGACAAGGGAGGTGACATCTAGTTCCCTTGAGAGCCTGATCAAGAACATGGCACTAGCACCTCAAGGTATGTGGCAAGAATAGAAGAGCACAAGGGGTGAAGAAGAAGCTAAAGATTTTGCAATAGTGGCAAAGAACATTGGCTTGGATGTATTAGTGGGTAAGGTCACCATCCTAGTAGTCATTGACCTATCATATGATGGGGGTGAGGAGGAAGAAAAGGACAAAGCCATGGATGATGTGTAAACTAGTAATGATCTAGCTACAGACATGGAAATTCATACAGAGATGCCACAACTTAATGTCTAGAATATTGAAGAGGAACATGTTGAGGCAGGAGATAAAGAGCAACAAGTGTTGACATCTGGACATCTAGGGCCAATATTCACATATGGATTAGAGGATCAAAAAGATAAGGAAAGGCCAATATCCATACATGAAGGACCATAGAACAAAAATGATGAGGATAAGATAGAAAAGGTAGTAATAGGTGGTGACCAAAGTACACATTAGGATGTGCAAGATCCTATCCACCATGAGCCTAATGTAAACAATCCTCAATCCCAAAGTGATCAACATGCATAAGGTCAGGATGCAAAAACACACTAGGATATGCATGTTGATATAAACAAACAAAATAAGGATGTCTAGACCAATCTACTTGATAGACAAGAGTCTACTGAAGAGATATCCAAAGATCAGAGTATGACATCTGGAGATGCTAGAAAGGACCAAAATGAGTAGCAAATACATAAGGAGGTTCCTACTGATGGGTACCAACAATAGCAGAATGGTAATGCAAACATTCTAAAGGATAAGAATGTAGAAGTACAAGATGCTCGCATTGAGTAGATTAGTCAGCAAGGGCCAACATCCAATGTGACACATTGGCTTACACATGAGGTAAATCCACCTCCTGCTTTGATTCATCCAATTTTGATATTTCTTCATTATTTTCTCTTGAGGGAGCCAAGCCCAAAAGAAGAGAAAGGGCCACCTTAGTAATAAAGCGTGATCCTACCACCAATAAAAGTATAGCTCAAGTACTTGTACCTATGGTTGATAAGGCAAAAGGTGAAATAAGTTCTTGTGAGTTTTAGATCACAACAATTGATCTAGGACACAACCAAAAAATAAGAAATCCAAGGGCTAAGGGATCATACAAATGCAATAGAGGCTAGAATAATAAAGGTAGAAGCCAAGAAGAAAGAGTATAAAGAGAAAGTTTCTCAACTATAGGCCTTCATCAAGGGATTAGTAGCACCTACTAATGTTCCTATTACAACCTCTGCATCTTGAGCACTAGTATCTCAACAAGAGATAGCAGCATTGGATGTTCAGAAATATCAAGCATAGGTAATGGACAAATGGTTCTCTAAATTCTTAAAGGAAGGAGAACAATTTATAAAGACCTCACTATCCAATTGGGATATGCTGAGAAATCTGAAAAGTAAAGTAGATAAACTGAAGAAGGAGGTTGGACAAAGACTGATTAAGAGTGGTTGGGATCTAACACTAAAGGATATGAGGAAAGCAGATGTAAACAGCCTCATGAAAAAGGTCTTGACACCCCAAATTCTCCCACAAGTAGATACCTGGTTTGAAGACATAAGGTTTTAGGTCAACATCTTGAAAAGATTCAATGCTAAAGCTGTAGATATTAGCATCATGGCTCATGAACTCTTGGCAGAGGAGTTGGAGATTTTGGAAACTCTTGAAGGTGAGATAGAAGGAAAGATTGAAAATCAAGATGAAGAGTTTGATGTTAAAGCATTTAAAGATAATTTCAACTTAGTAGTAGAGGATCCTATCCAGCACTTTTCTGAAGGTACTATTGATAAAGCCACATGCACATGAAGTCTAAAGTTGAGGCATATAATGAGAAGTTTGATAGCTGGACCAATAAGTGGATATCCTTGAAAGAACAATTAAAGGGTCAAGAGCATGCTACTGATAGGGGGCAAGGTACAAGATAGGGCAAAGGTAGAGAAGGACATCTAGACATATGAGCTTGTCCAAGGTATTGGATGTAGGGTAACAGAAGGGGCATCTGCAGATGAAGAATCTGATGGAAATGCAGACTAAAGAGGTCATGTTGACCAAGTCAAAGATTCAAGGAATATTCTAGAATGCCAGCTGCATTCCACTAGATTGATTTCCAACTGGTGATCATGTGCCACATTTTTTGACCATTAGATCATCTAGAATTGATCCTGATCATTGGATCATTTGTAACCACATCCTATCTTTCATCTATCAAAGGAGATGGATTGCCATTTATAAGATATTTGAAGCTTAATTGAGATAGAATTGGTGATTAGTGGACACTTAGTGAACATTTCGTGCTTAGTGATTCCTCACCATTCTCTCTTGAGATCATCTATATATGTGTACTTGCTTTACATACTTGAATGAAGATGGAGAACTTTTGTTTACAACTTATCATATATCTTGTGTAATCTGTGAATGGATTCTTGATGTATAACTATGGATTGTTCTACTTGATAGAGGTGCACTCACAAAGTGCATGTTGTCTTCACTCCTTTCCTTTGAAGATTCGCACCTAGCATGTGTAGTCATGGACTATCTTGGCAAAGCATGGTTTGGCTTTCATCTCCTTTCATGAAAGTTTCAAAGATACATGTGGATCAGTGATCAAACTTCACTTAATTTCATTGAATTTACAATTTTAGTCTACTTTCTTTTTAAATTTCATAAATATCACCATCATAACTACAAGTATTGATAAATGATAAGCAGAACATATATAAATATGTAGATATCCATAGATAACTAAACATCCTGTGCATATTTGAGCAAATTGAATGTAACATTGAAAATATCATGCAAATATTTGGAACTAATGACAAAGAACATGAAAATATTAGCTTATAGGCACAATATTTAGAACAATTTAAGTGCAGTAGTGAAGAATAAGTAAATTTGAGATAGTTTTAGAAGAATTAGAACAAACTTTAAGTATACTCTCAAATATTGATAAATTGTGGATGAATTATGCAAAGTTGAGACGTATTCATACAAATATCCACATGTCCTAACTAGATATAGTAGGATTTAACATAATTCATGGAGATTCATATAGAGCAGGTACACAGCAAAATATCTAGATAGAATTACTTCTAATTCATGCATAAGGACCCTGAATGATTAACAACATCATCACATCAAACCACTGAGTAATTATCATAAATTCATATCTTGACTGTCAAAGACTTGGGATCATAAATTCATCCTAAATTTATCATATCTTACAAGATGGTAAATATTTTTTATGTATAAACTTTTATTTGTGTTATATGACTAACAGTTGTATCAACACTACATTCATCTATTAGGTTGCACCAAGGAACCTCACGTTGATACCAATTATTAGAACACAAGGATATACTAAGAGGGGGGTGAATCAATATATATCAAAACTCATTCTAGTTTAACATTCTCAATCAAAACTTTTGACTTCTTTAACTAGAAGATCAGGAAATTAAATCAATTAATGTAAGGAAAGCTAAGTGTGGAAACACATTCCTAATGGTAATTTTATAGGAGAGAGATACAAAAAGTTCATTCAATTCGCACAATTATAGTTCACTTAAGATGCACATTTCATGAAAATTGTAGAACAAAGAATTAAAACATCACACAATTGAACTCTAGTTTTATCATGGGAAAACCCTTACAGGAGAAAAACCCACACACCAAGTGGTGCAAGAGCACCATTTGATAAAAGTTGTCAATTATTGAAGTTGTTGTCTAGGCTTTAGTTTTGGTATGTTTTACATAAAATAAGGTCTTGAAAAGACCATTTATTGATGTAATAAGCCCATTAGAGGCATTCTTGTAGTGGAGGTCATTTTAGGATTAGAGTCTTTAATATTTTACTCAAGTTAGTACATGCTATTTTGGGTAGCCTTAGTGGAAAGGCTAAGTTAGGCTTCTTTTTTTTATTTTTCCCATGACAGGGAGTTATGGAGAAGGTGGAGTTACATTGTAGACATGATATTTATGCCTCTCACTTGTTGAGGAAGGTAGAGTATGTAATTGGGAGTGAAGAAATGCAAGATTTTTGTTGTTTTTTCTATTTTTCTTACTTTTTCATTGTTGTACGTATCATATAGCTCTTCCAGAAGGTATAATCAGTTGGAGATGAAATATTTGTCAATTATCTTTGATTTGAAGGTGGTTTGGAGGTTTTAAGTGCTATTATGTAAAAGTTATTGATTTTTTAGTGAAGACTGCCCTGCTGAAACAGTGAGCTAGGGTTTGCATTGAAAAATGGAGGTTTAAATGTTTTCCACTTTCCAAAAATTCTAAAAATAGAATTATAGCTGCTGCACCATGTTTTTTTTCTTTCCAATTGGTTTGGGATCATTTCATGAAGTTTTGTACAAGTTTGAGGAAGCCCTAGGTGTTTTTTCTTCCTATTTTTTAGGCTTGACAGGGGTTTTGAACATGAATTTGGAATTTAGAGATTAGAGGACCAGTGCTGACCCTAAATATGGAAAAATCCATCATTTGGAAATGTCTTTAAGGTTCCCAAGTAGTTTTTACTATTTTGATAAAGGAAAATTTCAAACTTTCTTTGTAAAAGTGGCCTAATTAGGCCTATTACCAGAATTACCAGTCATTTTTAGGGCCTTATGTTACAAAACAATCATACCTGCATGAAATATATGTTATGTAAGGGGATAATGGGTACCCAAAACAGGTTTTAGTTCATGGTTTTGAGTCGTTTTATGAAAGTTATGCCAAAAATACTTCATTTGATGTCCTAATTAGACTTAGGAACAGCAGGTACAATCCATTTTTGAGACATCTATTCCAAAAGAACCTATGCTGCATGTTTATTATGTTTTAGTACTCAATAATGGATATCCAAATATGTACAGATTTTTGGGTTTTAGTGCTTTAGTTAAAAGTTATGGACTGACAGTCCTTGGTGAAGGGCTACTAGGTTGTGAGGGCAATTTGGGAAGGCACTTAGTAAAAATTGCAAAGTCTAAGTTATTGATGACCATGTATGGTATGAACATGCCACATTCATCTTTCCAAAGGTCTTCCATGTGTTGGTTTGCAGAGATTGAGGGTTTGGATAAGTTTTGGGTTTGTAGCCCTTGAAGTGCGCATGACAAGTTAGAGTAGAGTTTGATAACCACAACCCCATTGTTGTGAAATTCAGGTACAACAAGTCTGATGGTCTTATAGCTCTACATCACCAATAAATAGTCTCTTTGTATTGTGGTAAAAGACATTACATACATAATCTTAGCACTTATGCTTCATAGGTGTTGATCACAGTAGTAATTCCAATTCTAGCAGCATACCATTTTCCAAATCAACCACTCAATCAATCTCTGTTAATCTATATGTTACCATTGCATACTGTATTACAACATTATAATGTAGATTATTACCTTTTAGTTATAAAACCTATTCATTCTATAGTCCAAGCAATACCAGGAACTAGTTGATTTAGATCCCATAATCAAATAGTCTCAATACTATTTTTGTCAAACCATCAAAGAGACAACATCCAAACTCTCCTCAAACTTTCAAAGTCACTTAAAAAACCCTATTACATGCTAATTCATTAACATACATTGTCGATCAATGATTGCTTGACCTCAGCTAATCCCCACTTTCCCTCAGGGTCTATTGAGGACCCACCACAAAAAGCATAGGCTAGCAGGCACCATTGGATCCTTATAATCACAACTGTTGATCAAATATATCACCCTATTGATAGAACAACATAACACCTTACATCGATATACAAAGGTCACACTGAAATGTCTATATTTGTGATATGCATAGCCATCTCAACATTCATTTTTCTGTCCTTTTGCCACATCCAAAGAGTTGACATTTACCACCATCCCCTACTTCCCCTTGAGGTTACTCCTGGGTCCCACCATAGACTAGTGGGCTGGCAGGCAAACTCTTTATTGACCCATCAAGGGAACTAACTTCATAGTCCTGATAAAATGGCATTGTCTCACTGATAGTGAATGAACAACCAACACACACCGTGAATAGTTATCATATCTTCCAATGTAACACTAAGTAAACAATCCAATGTAAAACCTAAACATACTTAGAAAACTATCACAATGTTAACCACCAATGTAAACCTTCAATGTAAATTAGGACCACTTAGCAAAATTGCCAATACAACTATTCATTTACACGATTTAAAGGAGACATAGCCAGTATGTTTGAGACACATGTTCTCAACAATTAAATCACAACACATAAGAACACAATTGCAACACCAGATTTACATGGAAAACCCAAGATGGTAAAAACCATGGTGAGCAAGGTGCTTGGATCTACTATCCAAATCCAACCTCACAAATGAAAAATTGGATTACAATATTATTTATGGGCTACAAACCAAAGGAAGTTGATGTTGAATGTCAGGAACACTGAGAGGGGGGTGAATCAATGTTCTATAAATCTTTCATGCACTTTTGTCTTTAACCATTTCAAGGAATTAATTAAATAGAAGAATAATATACACATGAATAGCAACCACAAAATCATGACACATAACACCAAGATTTTACATGGAAAACACAAAGAGGGAAAAACCACGGAGAAGATTAGCTCTCAAATATATATTGAATAATTTACAAAAAATAATGTTAAGGCTTGGTCACTCCACGGGCCTAGAACATGTTGGCTCACTGCCATGAAGTACAACTAGGCTTAGTAGGCTTACTGCCCCCTAAACCTAGTAAGATTACAATAAGGGATGTTAAACCCTGAGGGCTATTAAACCATGTTGAAGGCTCATTACCAGCACATTGCCTTGATGATGAAAGCTTGCTTCCAGTCATATTACACATGAAAACTAAATACTGCTTAAGCATCTTCCACTATGTCAGGGTGTAGTCATTTAGAAACTAAATTTTGAATCCTAACTCTTCATCGCTGCTGATCTTCTATCTCTTCTCTTCTATTCGCATGCTCACATCTCATAGACACACCACCACCATGCATTCAACCAAAATTCATCTCTCTTATATATCTGCATCATGATTTAATCCATAAACAGGTTGGCATCTAAGAAGTGAAACATGTACATAGAAAGATGTGTTGGCAAGAGACACTATATGGATTCATGGTTGTTGTCATTGATGGCAACAAAGGTCATCCCACATATCCACAAGTCATGGTGTGTCTCTACCGGAAGTCATAATGAAGATTGTTGTGATCTGGTGAACAAGAATAGAGCATGTGGCAAGGTCCGACAGATTGGTTCAGATCTCTCAGAGAAAGTGTCTTGGAGTAGTGCGGATTTGGGGAAGTCAAGAGGACTACCTTGAGTAGTATATTCCAAGGATTTAGCCTCCAGTGATGGACAAGGAAAAAGATATGAGTAGTTGAGTACCGGATCTTTAAGTGACAGTGAGAACAAAGGAAGAACTGACTGACAGAACATCAGACTGCTTTCCGGATGTGTTACTATTGATGGTAAAGGTTGTGAAGGCATGAATCATGTTTGGCCGACATGACTAATGATATCTACAAGTATATGCTTGATCTGCATTGCTTGGTGAGCAAGGATTCAGCTGACAGAATAGAGTTTGTGAGAAAATAGACTGTTCCGGATGCCGACTAGAAAGGTGATGAAATTACTTGTGTGGATATATATAGAGGATGGATTTGGTTGTGTGATGGTGTATGTGAATAAGTACAGAGCAGAGCAGAAGTAGTAAGAAAGATCCGGTATGTGAAAGGAAAGCAAAATAAAGAAAAGAGGAAAGATGAAGTGTAGCAGATCAGTGTACTGAGCCTAACCGGAACTGAACTCCAGCATATGTAGATGCTTCCAATCAGTTCAAGTATTGTATAACATTCTTTTGTAGACAGTGTGTCTCTTTGTAGGTAGTGTGCCTCTTGTGAGCAGTGTGCTCGGGCAGTGAGCCCTAATTGGCAAGTGTCATTTTTGTAACTCCTTATTCTTCTAACAGAGAATAATCTTTGGGTTAATCACCCCGTGGTTTTCTCCCTTAACAGGGTTTCCATGTCAAAAATATTGTGTCATGTGTTTCTCATTTCATGGTAATGTTTTTATGTTGATTCAATACTGCATTAATTAATAAGTAAGTTCAAAAGAAGAAATAATTAGGATAACTGATTCACCCCCCCTCTTAGTTATCAACAATTGGTATTAGAGCTAAGTTCCTCCTAATAGAGCCTAATAGCTTGAGGAAGATCTAGGAGTTCAAATGGATGCATATGGTTTAAGGGAGCAACCCAAGACTGCCTTTGAGGATCTTGAACAGTCAAACTCTGAAGTCAATGGATTAAAGGAAAGACTAAAACAGGCTGATGAATTCATGAGAGAACTAAAGGACAAATTAAGTCTCTCTATGAAAAAGAGAAAGGAGCTGCTCCAACAATTAGCAAGACAAAGTGAAGAAAGCAATACAAATGAAGAATTGACTGAGAAAACTAAGTTATGTGAAAAGTTATCAAAAGAAGTCATTATGTTAAGACATGAAATGGAATCAGGAACTATAAAGTTTACTCAAGAGATTGAAGAAAAAAGAAAAGCTGAAGACAATCTCTTAAAGAGAAATCAGAAGAACACCACCAGATGGACAGGATTATCAGACATCTTGAATCTAATCTTGAAGATGCCAAAGATAATGAAGAAAAACTTGAGGATCAAATTGTCTCTCTCAAAAGAGATCTTCAAACAGCAAATGAATATAAAGAAAAATTCAAGATAAGTTCTGCCCAACTTGAAGTACTTCTTGGAAGTCAAAAGAGGATAGATGACAAGTATGGTTTGGGATATGAGAAAGGAGAAAGCTCCGGATCCGGTCAAAAGAATTTTGGATCAGAAAATCCAAGGAATAGGCCTAGAAGATCTCCGGTAAGACAGCCCAATGCTCAAAGATATCCATCCTTCAATGGATACTACAATAGCTGCAATCACTTTGGTCACAAAGCTAATCAGTGCAGAAAGAGAATGAATCAGACTATTCCATCCTTCTCCGGACAGTGCTTTAACTGCAAAAGGTATGGACACAAGTCTCATGAATGCAGAAATATGCAAGTAAACAAATCATTCAATGGTAGATGCTTTGCATGCAATCGAGTAGGTCATATGGCTAATCAATGCAGATCAAGAGGTTATCAGTCAAATATGCAAAGAAATGTTATTTGCCAAATCTGTAATAGGTCCGGTCATAATGCTAAAGTCTACAAAAGCAAGAATCAGGATAAAAGAGGTCCGGTGTATAATCAGAATCAAGACAAGGGTAAACAAAAGATGAATGCGGATGAAGTTAGGAATTAGATGAGCAAGATTTGGGTGAAGAAAAGTTTAGAGAATATAGTTGGATCCACACCAGACTCTGGTGCTGATATTCCTTTCGGAGATTAAAAAGTGAGCTCTGGCTCAGGGGGAGACTCAAAGAAAATCTTGTTCCCCTAGCCAATCAAGTGGTGCCGAATGTGGCACAAGATGCGGAGTAAAGGGTTTGAAGATATAAGTCTTGAGATGATCCAGATAAGATTTTAGAGGTCCGCATGGAGATGTAAAGAAGTTGTGATCTATCAAATAAGACCTGTTCTGTGAGATGCTCCGGAATGACAGAGGATTACAAAAAGGATCCAGAGAGATCCGGAAATGCATTGTCTTATTCTACGGATTGGATAGAGTGTTTGGGATGTCCTTGTGATGTGTCATCTTGATTTATTCATGGTTGGAAGATCCGCATGATGTTCATAGATCAGGACTAATCCGGTATTCCAAGTTATCCGAATAAGGCAAACTGGAACAATGTAGGTCGAGCATTTATTGCAAACAGATATTAGGGTTTGCGAAACAATATAAGGGATTTCTCAATAATCACTTGATCATTCCACACCCAAGAAGAAGTGAAAAGCGGAGCTCTGCAACAAAATTCATCAAGTTCACCGAAGATCACTTGCAGAAGTTACTACATACAAAAATCAATCCAACCACTCCGTATATCTGAAGGTGCATAAGGTATTTTACGTTTTCAATATCTCACTGTAAATCTTTGAAAAATGGCTACTCCAAATATAGTTAAGATCTCTGATAGACCTTGCCCCACATTCAAGAAACATCCATACAAATCTTTGGAAGTAGATCCACTAGGAGCCTTCTCCAGTGTTCCACATGGTGTATTACATACGGAGGACATTAGGGTTTACATTCATGCGAATTTTGAAGACTTTGGAGAATCAAAACTGATGGATATCTATCACAAATAGTTGATAGATGACTCCTTTGAGATTAAACCTCAGTACAAAGCCATCCAGGACAAACACTTTGCACAGTGCATCCATTTCCCCTGTTTTGAAGAAGATGAATGGGTCCGGCATGTACTAAGTAGAGTGCATGACAACTTCCTATGGTTGAACAAGCCATTCAAGATCACCAAAGATGCAATTAGGGCTGTAACCGATCTGCACTCATCTGGTGGATTACTTGTTCTCAAGTCTGTCAAAAATTAGATAGTTAGTGATGCAATTGGATCTAAGTTTGACAAGAGAGCTATGACAGTTGAAGACATCACTGAACCGGATGTCAAATTTGCATCTATGATAATTGGTTACAAAATCTATCACTCCAGTAGGGAAAATTCAGTACCGGGAACTGCAATCTACACAACTTATCAAATGTTAAAGGAGAATGCAGACTATGACTTGTGTGAGCTTCTTGTAAACCAACTTTTTGAAAATCTGCAGAAGATCAAGAAGGACGAGAAAAACTCCTTCAAGTATGGCAATTTGATCCTTTGTCTCTTCTTTTATTACATGAATGAGCTTCCTGGATCCAGTGGATGGATATGGCAGAATGACAGACTTGTTGCCATCCAAATCAGAGATTATTTGCATGGACTTGGGGATGCTAAAGCAAGAAAAATAGCTCTATGGGGATATTTCAAGAACTTCTAGAGCATGATGCATGAAAGAGAAAGAATACCCCAATCCCTTGTTGAAAAGTACAAAGACACAGTATGCTTTATGGTAGAAACAAATCAATGTCTAATGGAGGTAGTAGAACCAAGAACTGTGTGGATCATGCCCATGGGGTATGAAGTGGATGAACAGATAGTGGAGCTACATGTTCAACACATGCTAAGTCAGCCTAAAGATCCAAAGGCAGAAAGGTTCGGAACATTTGAGGAACTAAGTATAAAAATTCATGTTGAACTCAGAGAACCGAAGATCAAGAGGAAAGTTAGAAAAGAAGTAGAACACATAGCACAAGGCCTTGGAATCTCCATGGAAGCACTTGATGCTCACTGAAAGAAGAAGGAAGGGGATGAGAAAGAGAAGAAGAGGGCAGAAAAGAAAAGTGAAGAAAGTGTTCTGGTTGAAACTTCCACCCGAACCAAATCATCAAAAAGATCTGCACCTCCCACAACCAAAAGCTCAAAACTGGAAGTCCAGGCATCCGATAAAAGATCTAAGACAAAAGCCACAAGGGCTTATGAAAGCCAAAAGGATGAAGAGGAAACTGAGTCAGATGAGGGAGCAAAAGAAATAAAGAAGCAGAAGAAGAAAGGATCCGGTAAACCCTCCACAGGCCAAGACAAGGAAGAAATGACAGAGGAATTTGTTGAAAAGCCCACCCTGTCTCTAGATAGTGTAGTCAAATCAGTCACTGTGGATGGAAACCTTCAACTAGTGGCTGAATTCTATGATGACTACAATGAGGCAGATCAAAAGATCCTGTAGGAAGCTACAATTAGGTACCTAAACATTTACAATAAAGCTTTTATTGAGATTATCTCTAAAATTCCTAAGAGTCTAGAGAAGGAATTAGAAATAAGAAAGAACAATGCCATGGCAAAAGACCTTGAGATCAGGGAACAGATAGCTATTCAGCTATATCCTTCAATTGATCACAAAACAATGAACATGGTATTCAAAGACTGCAAGGATGAATTCAGAAGCAAAGCAAGGATGAATCAGCTTATGCTTGGTGAGACCGACAAAGTAGCCAAGGACACTGAAGAGATCCTCCGGAATACATTCAAAAGGTTCAACATTCCTATTGTAGAGGACTTAGGTGCAGAAACAGCTGTGGACTTGGAATCATCTGCTCTAGAAGAAGTGGCCCTTGAACAGAGTAACATCTCTCCTCTGGTTTGCCCTACAGTCTCCAGATCCCAAGAGAAATTACAGGAGAAATAAGCAACAGTAAAAGAAAAAGAGGTTGATAGCACCAAGGATGCAGAGAAAGAGAAGATTCCAACAGAGAAAACCACAACTTAAAGTGGTAAGAATGTGGAAGGAGAAAAGACTCCAAAGGACAAAACTGCAGAAGAAAAGGAACATCTGTCTCCGGCAAGAGACACTACACAAACTGTTCAAAAATTTCTGAGCCAAGAAACAATAGAGATTGATGAACCGGAGCTTCTAAAAGGCCCATTCAACTTTGACTCTCTCTCTCCAGTATAGACGATGAAGATAGCTTCATTTGCAAATGCTAAGGCAAATGAAAAACTCCTAAAGTCTCATATGGAAGACTGTGAGTTGATAGAGGCTGCTTCTGGAGTGCTTGAAAAGATTATGCCATTAGTCTAGATAGATCTGACAGCCTCCTCTTCTGGTAATCTCAAAACCTTAGTCAGCAGTGTTGATACACATTTTGATTCTCTAGAAAAATTAGCTGAAGAAAAGGTCCGGAAGGAATTTTTGGATAAGAGATTTTCAGAAGTACTAGGATTAATCTCTAATGATAGAAGAAATATGAGTATTGGAATAAAGAGCTTAGAAAATGCTCTTAAGGATGGCGGTGACATCTACAAATTTTGTATCTCCTGGTCAAAGGCAACAGTAGAAATTAATAAGAAAATAAAAGAGGAACAGGACAAACTACAAAGTTTATCTCAAAGTTTTGATCCTCTTTCTTCCTCCATAGTGAATCAAGAATGTCAAACTATTGCAATCACAAATGCAATAAAGAACTTTGAGAAGGAAAGGAAGAATATAACTAACCGGATGGGAGAACTTAGAAGGATTATAATCCCTAAGTTAGAAACTATGCATGAAGCCATCAGTGATGCTCAGACTACCGCCCAAACAAATGATCCGACAGATCTCAAAAGGGCAGAAGCTTTTACATTTTTGTTAAGTGGTCACATTTCAATTTTGGACAGAATGAAGCAAAGTTGGGCTACAGAACTGGTCCAATTGAAGACATCCTTTGCAGACATTCTTCAGTTTATGTGAGTATGTAAATATGCGGCTATGTATAGTAAATCTTTGAAAATTTTGGTGTGCGGACCCTACCCTTTGCCATTGATGTCAAAGGGGGAGTGAGAAGCAGTGAAAAATGAGGAATCCAACTAAGGGGGAGTTCCAAAAATTGTATATAAAGATAGAGCATCAGCTAAGGGGGAGCATAGTGTAAACACTTAGTCATTTTTCACTAAGTGTTGCCATCAATGCCAAAGGGGGAGATTGTTGGAAAGAGACACTATATGGATTCATGGTTGTTGTCATTGATGGCAACAAAGGTCATCCCACATATCTGCAAGTCATGGTGTGTCTCTACTGGAAGTCAAAATGAAGATTGTTGTGGTCCGATGAACAAGAACAGAGCATGTGGCAAGGTCCGACAGATTGGTCTAGATCTCTCAGAGAAAGTGTCTTGGAGCAGTGTGGATTTGGGGAAGTCAAGAGGACTACCTTGAGTAGTATATTCCAAGGATTTAGCCTCCGGTGATGGACAAGGAAAAAGATATGAGTAGTTGAGTACCGGATCTCTAAGTGACAGTGAGAATAGAGGAAGAACTGACTGATAGAACATCAGACTGCTTTCCGGATGTGTTACTATTGATGGTAAAGGTTGTGAAGGCATGAATCATGTTTGGCCGACATGACTAATGATATCTACAAGTATATGCTTGATCCGCATTGCTTGGTGAGCAAGGATTCAGCCGACAGAATAGAGTTTGTGAGAAAATAGACTGTTCCGGATGCTGACTAGAAAGGTGATGAAATTACTTGTGCGGATATATATAGAGGATGGATTTGGTTGTGTGATGGTGTATGTGAATAAGTGCAGAGCAGAGCAGAAGTAGTAAGAAAGATCCGGTATGTGAAAGGAAAGCAGAATAAAGAACAGAGGAAAGATGAAGTGCAGCAGATCAGTGTACTGAGCCTAACCGAAACTGAACTCTAGCATATGTAGATGCTTCCAATCAGTTCAAGTATTGTATAACATTCTTTTGTAGATAGTGTGTCTCTTTGTAGGTAGTGTGCCTCTTGTGAGCAGTGTGCTCGGGCAGTGAGCCCTAATTGGCAAGTGCCATTTTTGTAACTCCTTATTCTTCTAACAGAGAATAATCTTTGGGTTAATCACCCCGTGGTTTTCTCCCTTAACAGGGTTTCCATGTCAAAAATACTGTGTCATGTGTTTCTCATTTCATGGTAATGTTTTTATGTTGATTCAATGCTGCATTAATTAATAAGAAAGTTCAAAAGAAGAAATAATTAGGATAACTGATTCACCCCCCCTCTCAGTTATCAACAAGATGTACCTTGTCGACTTGATCCAATGCACTATGTGTCACATGGACCCAAATCTTTTCCCAAGTGTATTCATATAGGTCAGCTCTAATCACTCAGTTACTTGAATAGATCTTTCACACACTATCCTTTCTTTGCATCATGATTTATCTCACCAGTTGGCCTGTTCCTCAAGAGCATGCTTAACAAGTTCATCTAGTGACTTGCAAATTCTACTACGGGTCACAAAACACTTCCAAAATTGTATTAAGGACTCTTTATACGTTCCCAATCTAACCCTTATAATTGTAAGGCATGATATCATCTTGCGAAGAAACGTGGACCATCAGAATGCAGATTCTGTCTCTGTCCAACTCTGTCAAACACTATGCTGATACTTAGCAGCTTGTAGTTAACCTTCCAGTGGAATTTAGATCTCCTAACTCTAGAATAAGACACTTCATATACGTGTTTACAGTACCTTAAAACCACATAACAAAATACTTGTCTGCGGAGGAATGTGGACCACTGTACTAGACCCTATTCACTCTTCCTTCTATACCTTTGCTTATCCGAACTTAGACAATTCTTCAAGGTGACTTTCAAAAAAGATCAGGACTTAAACATTGAAGCATAACACTATCAAACAACTGAGAACATCATACCTAAACTACATCATTAGATGATCATCTATGGAGACATACTATCCGACTTATTGTCCTCTACTCAGAATACTTTCCATACTTAGCCATTTTCTGTCAACCGGACCTGGGATCCAACATGTTCTTCTAGAGATATCCCTTCCTATCATGGTAATAAGATCTCTGAGCCTTTTTACCATCAATGGAAACATATAGGTCCATACTAGAGTAGTCTCTCTTGCCAACAATCTCCCCCTTTGGCATTGATGGCAACACTTAGTAAAAATTGCTTGACTACTCCCCCTCACTATATGTACTTCATTCTCCTACTCCCCCTGAGATGTTTTATCCATTTTTCACTAATCTTCTTCTCCCCCTTTGACATCAATGGAAAAGGGTGTGAACTGGAACCAAATGTTTGTCAAAATTTCAAAATTTTATGTACTGTGCCACATATTTACAAGTAGAATCTTCATCTTAATATTACATGTGCTTGAGGACATCATTGAATATGTTTTTAATTAGTGTCCACTCCGCATCCCAACTTTTCTTTGTATTTTCTAGAATCTAAATTTGTCCGCTGAGAAGAAAAACTAAGGCTTCTTCCTTTTTGGGATCAGAAGCTGTGTCTGCTTGGACGGCTAACTTGGCCTTTGCAATAAGATTTGTCATTGAGTCTAACTTTGGACAAACTAGTCTTCTGATTTGTCCCATCTTGCTTTTTATTTGATATTTCTGATTTATTAAGTCATTCAAGTCATTGTGAATATTGATGACCTCTATTTCTTTCTTTATGACTGACTCTACTTCTGGATCAAATTTCTTAGAGATATCTAGCAATTTTTGTTCCAAATCTTTGATCTTATCTTCAATCTTTTGAGTATTTTTTAGCTAGGATAAACCAAACTTGTACAAATCTCTAGCATCTTTCACATCTTTATGAATGTTGGCTACTATATTATTTAATGAAGTTTTGTCATTTTCTATCATTATTTTCAATTCTTCCAATCGTTTCTCATCAAACTCTTGTCTCACCTTTGTTTCTGTAGATTTCTCAAAGGATTCAAATCATTTAATTACGGAACTTATTAACCCTCTCAGATGACTTGTTGAGGTCATGGATGTGTCCCTTTTGTAGGTAGGCAGCAGCTTCTCCAAAATCTTAGATGCTTCATCAAACAATTCACTATCCTCAATGTGTGATTTTAATATCTCCTCTTGAGCCTTTGCCTGAACAATTGTAACCAACTTAAACTTTTGTTCTGGTGACATTATGTCCAAGTTTATTGGACCATTTATAAATTCAAGCTCATCCAAAACTTGTTTTCGTTTCTCCAACAATTCTTTTCCAAGCTCCATAGTGTCTCTTGCTGTGACAAAGACTTCTTCTTTCTGGCTTTACTCTGGATAATCTAATTCCATATCCTTATTGGTGTCCTCTTCTTGTTTAGGTGGAGGATTTCCCACTACCAACTCTTCCTCAATCCTTTCTTTTCCAATAACATTCTCAGACTATTGTGCCGGTGAGGATTTAACTTGAGAATCATCAGTAGGTGCCTCTTTCTCTTCAAATGCTTTGCCTTATGTACCTCTCTTCACCTAAGTTTATTTATGGAACAAATGAGTTATTAGTAACATCATTTTCTTCATTGACACTTGCAGTGGGAAGATTGTGTTGCTTCAGGGCTTTCAAGATAATCTCTTCTATTTCTTTCACCACTTTATCAACTTCAATTACCATTAACAAATTCATCCTTGTTTTATTTCTGAACTGATCCTTAGTCTCCTTAGAGATCAGATTTTCTTCCTCTGCATTGATTTCTAGACATAGTCTAGTTAACACATGTTTTCTTAGCTCAATATCTTTAGCCCTAGCATTCTCCTTTTTAATGCTCAAGTTATTTGCTAGACTTTATGGGAGATCAGAGATGATCTCAATGAGGGCTTTGCTAAAAGTGTTGAGATAGTTTATGGTGGTTTCCTCCAAACTCCTTTTGTCATCGTTACTATATTCATCATAGTGCTTAATCATAGGTTTTAGATTCCCATCTACAATGATAGCCTTAACTATATCTGAAAGTACTGGAGGCATTTCCTTTTTCTATCTTTTGTTAGATTTGTCCTTTCTAGAGTACTTTGCTTTATTGCTTCTAGAGGCTTTGATATCCTCAACTTTCACCTTCTTGACCTGTTCATCTAACTTTGTTTCTTTGTCATCCCTTTCACTTAAACTGACATAGAGTCTTCTTCCCTTCATCTTCTTTCTCTTCATGTCTTTGACAGAGAATTCTTTTGATGTTTTCTCTAGGTTTATTGAAGCTATGGTGCCAAAGGAAGTGGCAGAGCTTCTGGTAATCCTTTGAACTTTCTCAAACTTATCCTATTTCACTTATGATTTTTCTGGAACCTGCACCGGTTTACTCTTTTGCTTTTCTTCTGCTACTTTCTCTATTTTTCCCTTACTTCTTTCAGTTGTTCTTTGGTGATGTCATACCTAGCAGTGACTTCTTCCACCTCTTTTCTAACTTTTCTAGTTGATTTAGGTTTTCTAAATTCAACATGAAGTTTCATGGATAGCTCTTCATAAGTTCCAAACATTTCTTCTCTATTATCCTTGGGTTTGCTTAACACGTATTGAGCATAGTTCTTTAATATTTGCCCATCTACTTCATACCCCATTAGCATTACCCAAATAGTCCTAGGCTCAATAGCTTCCATTAGGCATTAGTCTTTTGTAACCATGAAACAGATAGTGTCCTTATATTTGTCAACAATTTTCCTAGGAATTCTTTCTCTAGCTTGCATTGTGTCTTGAAAATTTTTGAAGTACCCCCATAAGGTTTTGTTTTGCTCATTAACACTTCCAATGCTATTTAGATGGTTTCTAATTTGGACAGCTATTGGTTTATTGCTTAACCAGATCAAATTCTTCATGTTTGATAGCTCATTCTTAAAATAAAAGAATAAGCAGATGAGCAACATACCATATTTGAAGGGGTAGTTCTTTCTTTCCTCTATCTTTTTTAGGTTCTCTAGTAGTTGCATTAGCAACAGTTTGCACAAATCATAATCTGCACTCTCTTTGACCATTTGATATGTAGTATAGATTGATGTTCCTAAGACAGAATTCTCTCAGTTGGGGAAATAGATCTTGTAGGCCAAAACCATTGAGGCAAAACTTACATCATGATCTGTGAAATCATTGATAGTTAGTTCCCTCTTGTCAAACCTTTCTCCAGTGGCCTCTATAACAGTCTAATTCTTCATAGCCTTCAACAAGGGCATGCTTCCAGTGGAACTTAATCCTGTCACTACCCTAATTGCATCATTGGTGATTTTGAAGGGCTACCCTAACCACATGAATTCATCATGAATTTAGCTCAGAACATACCTTACCCATTCATCCTCTGCAAATGTAGGAAAATCCACATACTGAATAAACTTCTTTTCCTTTAGGGTTTTGTATTCCCTTTTGAGGTCAAATTGGTCATCAGTTAGATGCTTGAGATATAAATCTATTAGACAAACACTATTGTGTCCATCTAGGACAACATGAATATATGCCCTAACATCCTCAACATACAAAACACCATAAGGTATACCTAAAAAATGCACCCATTTGATGCACTTCGGTTGCTTTATGAGGGCATTTCTTGAACTTGGGTCGAGGGCATTCAGTAATGTCTACAATTTGTGGAGTCGTCATAGTAAAGATTCAATAGATTCACAATGAGGGTTTCTACAAAAATACCTTAATATGTCAAATTTGGGTTTCCTTCACTTGAGTCAATTTAAGCTTTGAATCTTTGTTGCACCTTAAAACCTCTCTCTAATGTCTGAAAAGCTTCAAATGCAAAGTGAATTATAAGAAAAATGACTTTCCTTTTATCCTCCACACTTGACCTAATCGTTATTCAATGCTCACTCTGAAAAGGTTGTCAAAAACCCCTCACTATAGAACACAGTTTAATAAGATTGCTCTACAATATGCCACATTGACTCTTTTTCTTCTAGTTCTTCCTTTAAGAGATATGTCACATTAGATTTATCATATACCTTTGTGCTAGATTCTAGCACCCACTTTCTGGCTGGGGGTTTGAATTTTCAACACTGCTCCCCCTAAACCAGAGCTCTCGATTTACATCCCGGAGGAAGTATCTGCACCAGATACTAGTGTGGATTGATCCTTGACCTCTATTACTTCTTTCTTGGTTTCAACCAGATCGACTTTCTTTTTTCCTTTATCATTTCTCTGCTCTATTTTCCTTTCTTCAGAATAGTGATTTCTCTTCACATTTTTGCTTCTGCAAAATCTTGCAACATGTCCAAATTTGTTGCAATTGAAGCACATCACATTCTTTTGACCTTGATTCCTTCCATTGATTGAATTTGATTTGCATTGATTTTTCATATGTCCAAATCTATTGCATGCAAAACACTTTCCATTGAATGGTTGACTATTCCTTGTATTTTGAAAATTAGTTCTTACCAAACTTTTGCATTCATTTGATATGTGTCCCATTTTATAGCATGTATTGCACCTAATAGAATTCTGACTTACTTTACTTCTGCATACAACAACTTTATGACCAGTTCTATTGCAAGTGAAGCATTTACCTTTGAATGATTGTTCATTCCTCCCATTATTGAAACATTTCCTAATGTGATTTCTACATTCATTTTATTTGTGACCAATTTTCTTGAAAATGAAACATTGACCAGAGAATGATGGAATTTTTTTATTTATTCTACTCTTACACTGAGTAGCCTTATGACCATACTTATTGCATGAATTACAATAACCATTGAAATATGGGTACTTTTGAGCATTTGGTTGTCTGACCAGAGGTCTTCTAGGTCTTCTTCTTTTATTTATAATCTGGTATCCTTTATTTTGTCTTGACTCAGTACTCATTTGACTAGAGTTTGAACTTTCTCCTTTGTCAAATCCTAAACCATGTTTGTCATCAACATTCCTCTGGCTAGCAATCATTTCATCAAGCTTTGCAGTACTTATCTTGAATTTTTATTCAAAACTTCTAGCCTTTTCTAGGTTTGTTTTTAAACTTATAATCTCTTTTTCAAGTTTTACACAATCTTCTGATCTATTCTTCACAATCAAATTTAGATCATCTTCTGCTTTTGGTCTTTCTATAACTTTTGCTTCCAAATTATTTAGGGTTTCATTTGCTGATAACAATTGATCACTGGCTTCTTTGTATTTGTCTTTGAATTTCTTGACTTGATCTTTTAGTTTCAAGATGCATTCATCAACTTGTTGCAGGTTTTCTTTTAGATCCCTGACTTCTGCTTCAAAGTTTTCAAGATCCATAAGAGTTGCTTCTAGTTGTTTGTATCTTTCATAATTTCCATACCTTCTTGTTGTCATGATCATATTGTCTCAGATCTTCCTTTAGTTGTTAAACTTTTTCCAAGGAACCTTGCTCTGATACAAATTGTTGAATGTTAAGAACACTGAGAGGGGGGGTGAATCAGTGTTCTATACATCTTTTCATGCATGTTTGTCCATAACCATTTCAAGGAATTAATGAAATAGAAGCATAATATACACATGAACATCAACCACAAAAGCATGACATATAACATCAAGATTTTACATGGAAAACCCAAAGAGGGAAAAACCACAAAGAGGCTTAGCTCTCAAATATATATTGCAATCTTTACAAAAAATAATGTTTAGGCTTGGTCACTCCACAAGCCTAGAACATGCTAGCTCACTGCCATGAAGTACAACTAGGTTTAGCAGGCTCACTGCCTAAACCCTAAACCTAGCAAGATTACAATGAGGGTTGTTAAACCCTGAGGGCTGTTAAACCCTATTAAAGGCTCACTGTCAACTCACTGCCTTGATGACAAAGGCTTGCTTCCAATTATATTACACATGAAAATTGAATACTACTTACGCATTTGCTGCTATGCCAAGGTGCAGTCATTTAGCTACTGAATTCTAAATCTCAAGTCTTCATCACTATTGATCTTCTAACTCTGCTCTTCTATTCACATGCTCACATCTCACACACACACCACCACCATGCATTCAACTAAAATTCATTGTTCTTATATATCCACATCATGATTTAATCCATAATTAGGTCAGCATCCAAGAAGTGAAACGTGTGCATAGAAAGATGTACCTTGTCAGCTTGATCCAATGCACTATGTGTCACATGGACCCAAATCTTTGCCCAAGTGTATTCATATAGTTTGGCTCTAATCACTCAATTACTTGAATAGATCTTTCACACACTATCCTTTCTCTGCATCATGATTTATCTCACCTATTGGCATGTTCCTCAAGAGCATGCTTAACAGGTTCATCTGCTGACTTGCAACTTCTACTATGGATCACAAAACACTTCCAAAATCATATTAAGGACTCTTTATACATTCCCAATCTAACCCTTAGAACTGCAAGGCATGATATCATCTTGTGGTGAAATGTAGACCATCAGAACTCAGACTCTATCTCTGTCCAACTCTGTCAAACACTATGCCAATACTTACCAGCTTGTAGTTAACCTTCTAGTGGACTTCAGATATCCTAACTCTTGAATAAGACCCTTCTGTAACATAAGAAAATGTCCCCTTGGGGCCTTTTCCCTCATAAGGTTTAGCTCATGGGTCTTTAGAGTGCAGTTAGGATATTTTAGTTCATATTTTAGCATTCTGATGGAATGAGACCTAGGTTCCATGACAAATAGGACCTAGGTCGACCCCTTGACTTGTACCCTACCCAAAATAGAGGGGACTTGGGTGCTTGCACCCTAGCCCTGCCCTATTTTAGGGCAGCCCCAATTTCTGGGTATCAGTTTATGACTATTAGGAGGTTATTTTGCTGACACGGTAAAGTTTGATTTTTAATATCTTGGCAGGAATGCTTGTGGGTGCATATATAAGCATGCTTAGGCATTCATTTATAAACTAGATTTCAATTAAATAGAAAGTATGATATTCAAGTGTTCTCAAGGTGATTCAAGGCTTCTGTTATGTTGCAAGAACAGACTTGTATGTTTTGTGTGTTGATATTTGCATATTTGAGCTTCAATCTCCTCATGGCATGAAGAGCATCTTCCTCCATGAGAGATTCACTACAAGGTGACATATAATTATGTTTTTATCATTGATTCATTTGCTTTTGGCCTCTGCCTCACAAGGGTACACCCTCTTTATCTGACAACAGTGTTTGGAGACTTAAGTGTCCTCCACAGTTTGACTAAGGCAAACCTATAAACACCACCCCCAAACCAAGTCTTGTGATTACAAGTTATAGGTGTCACATCTGGAAGAAGTGGAGTTGCAGGAAGGAGTAGCAGACATCAAGGATTTAGGATCTGAAGAAAAGTCAGATAAAGGAGCACTTCCAGGACTAGGGTGCTCACAAAAGTGTCCTCCGTAGATAGATCTCGGGAAACAAAAGTTGCAAGGCTAATCAATGTTGGAAGGTCCAGATTCCTTCAAAAAGTAGGTACCTTGGACTTGGGCACCCACACCAGTGTCTCTAACTATTCTTCCTCGGGTCCCCAAAAATAGGTATTCTGTAATTTGTTATTTTACTCCCATTTGTAATGGCTTTTTCCATCTTTCATCAATTTACTATTGTATATGTGTAATTAAGGGTTTAATGGTTAATGGGACATAAGAGAAGGAAATTTTGATAATTAATTCCCTAATCCAAGCTTCCCCTCATTTGCAAGTGACCTAGGGTATGATAGTGCTCACCACTCGACCCTAGATCCTTCAATGTTAGGGTGAAAGGAGGATTCAAACATCTAAACAAATAAGATTAACAAAATCTAATTTTACAATAAACATTTTGGTGAACCCATGTTTTTGGACTTAAATTACAACTTGGTGAGTGTTTGTCTTAATATTTGGATTGATTTCATTTATTCATTTGGTCATTTATTTTATTGCATTGAGAAAAATTCAAAAAAATTGAAAATTTAGAAAAATACAAAAAATTGCATTGTTTGGCTTACTAAATTGCATCAATTCTTTCTAAATTTTCCTAATTCATGATTTTTGCATCAGATCTGATATAAACTATAGAAAAATACAAAAAATCAGAAATTCACCTTGTATTTTCACCATTTAATTGCTAGGGTTTTGTGGAATTTTTTACAATTTTATATAACCTAGTAATTCCAAAATCTAGGGTTTCTAGCCAAAATATTTTATCATATTTTTCTACTAATTTTAAAGGCCCATTAAAATTTTCATTTTTCTATAGTCTTGCATTTTAGTGTGAATTTGCATTTAGATTTAAAATATTTGCATTTTTACATAGAAAATTTCAACAAAAACTAGCAATTTTGGTGCATTTTCATTAAATTTGCATGGGCATTTTGCATGTTAAGGCTTGAAAATAATTTTAAGATCTTAGATTAAGTCAATTTAATATTAAATCATACTTCAAAGAATTCACATATAATTTTGTTCCAAGATCTAAAACCCAGGGCTTCAAAAACAACAATTTTCACTAAAATTGGCCTTATTGACTCTCTAAATTTGCACCGTAGGTGTGTTGTGAAACGTATTCTTGCATTAATTTTCTGTTACCAAGTTAATCATTTGCTTCCCCTCATAAAAATCTTCACAACACCCTTTAACCAGGCTCTTGTAGTGAAAAATTAGTGAAAAACTACACATTCTGGCTATTTTTGCCCTAGGGTTTGGCCTAGTTTGCACTCCAAGCATGTTGTAATCAATTTTATGGATTGAGGTGACTAATATTACTAATATTATTTGTTTTTCCTCCTAAAATTCCTTACAACACCCCTTTTTCTAGGTCTTGGAGTTGAAAAACCATGAAACATTGCATATTTTGCTATATTTTCACTAGGGTTTTACCTTAAGTGGTGCTACAATCGTGTTGTGTTGGGTATTTTTGCATCAAGTGGCTGTTATTGCTGATATTATTTTCTATCCATCAACATTTTCCTCACAACACCCTTTTTTATGCTCTTTTACATTGAATTTTGGTGAAAAGAGTGCCTATTTTGAAATATTTTATATTTTGACTTGGCATTATCTTTGATTTGCATCAAGAGTGTGTTGAGAAGGATAAGTTTGCTGTTTTAGACTGATATCAGACATATAACTTTCTTCCCTAGACTGAAATCCTCATAGCATCCTTTGTTTCATTGAAAAAGTACCAAAAATCAAGCATTTTAAGATCATTTTTGCATATAGTTTTGCACTTGACTTTTGCATAAAGTTGAAAAGGCTTTCCAAAATCTACTCTTACATTGAAATGGCACCTTCATGTCATTTTTCAATGGTATCTTTGCATGCATTTGTCAAAAACCTTGATTTGACCAATTTTTAACCCTCGTGAGTGAACATCCTACGATATTAGAAAGCTTAACTGAGTTCTTCTCCATGAGTAGCAAGGAAAAGGATGATGATGATTCCATAAGTTATTCTACTTCCCCTATAATTGAATACCCAAATGAGAAGATTAGGGATAGCTTTAGTAATTCCACTGCTCTCCCTGGCCAAAATGAAGCATTTGTGAAAGAAGAGCTCCCTTTAACAAAGAACATTCCATGGGTGGAAAATAAGCATTCATTTAACAATAATCACATTCCTACCTCTGTGCATCCTCCCACCAACCTTCTTCCTTTAGTTGATTTTTCACACACCTTGAATTTCACTAAGGAAGAGAAGACCTTTAATGTCCCTCCTTTGTTTGAATATTCAAGTCATTTAGACATCACTAAGAGGATAGAGAATAAATACGATAGTAAGCGTCAGCAAAAAAATATTCCACCTAGACAAAGGACCTTTGATCTTGGTGCTTCCTCCTCTACAACACAAAAATCCATAACAAAGCAAAGCCCTATGTTACAAAACTGAGTCGTAAAATATATCAACGTCAACTTGCAAAAAGGAGGAAGGCAAGGTGACAAACTTACCTTAGATCTCAATAAGAAAACATAAATCCCAATATTCAACCAAACAATAATGATCCTAATGATGAACAACATAATGAGCAAGATATGAATATGGCTATGGTACCTTATGTCCCACAGTCCTCTAACATTAGGGAGTGGGAAGATGATGACGATGATTTGCTTATATACAACTTCTAGCCCAAAAGGAGCCCTATAGGTAAGTATCTATAAACTTTTATTTCTATCATAATGTGCTCCCCCGTGATGTGTTACATGTTGTTTAGGCCTCCTAGAATGACCTCAGATTCTCCCGTAAGGTTCAGGATACCAAGAGACCACCTCTATTGTGACCTTCTATTTGTATCATCATTCTTCTATATTGCCTCTCTCTGATTTCATTGTTGTGTGTTGTGTCTTACAAACATAGCATCATGGTTGGTGACCTGGGGGCACCCTCCTACCTGATTGTCCCTAAGACACTTGTTTCTCCTCTCTTATTTATTGTTTCCCTTCCTCTAGTGTTTCCACCTAGTAGGCAGATGATGACAAACATTTATACTGATGCGGACCTAATGTCCCTTTCAAGAGCAATCAAAAAATGGACTTAGTTCCTAATATGATGATGGGGTTGTATATCTTATCCGATGCTTGGCTAGTGGAAGCACTCATGCTTTCTGCATAGTGAATTTGATGATGTTTCTATTGCATTTACAAACCTTAAAAATACTATTGCTCTGTGCACCTTTGTTTGCCTTTGAATCTAGCCTTGGTGGTACTCGATTCAGAGAGCTTTGTGATATAGCCCCTGGTTATCCTTGAAATCTAAATTTGTTGTATAACCTTGGCTCTTTGTGTGGTTAATCATATGCATTGATGTTGTTTATTATCATAATGTTGTAGACACTAACATGTTTCTTGCAGGGATGTGTTTGTGGGAATATTTGGCAATCATAAAGTACATGTCACCTCTGAGGGGGCATGGGCTTTGTGAAAGTCAGTGTTCCCTTGTGTGTTTTCTTCCTACCTTAATGTGTTTGATATCGATAACTGATATCAACCACCTTAAGGTGGGGGCATATATAAGGTAAGTTGTCTATTGTAGATGTTAGCAATGTGCTTTTCCTTAGGTGTAGGCTAGTACGATGAGTACTTCCTGCATCCTGAGTTTGTTTGCAATCAATCAATCTATCTATTGTGTATACCTCCTTTTCACTGTAAGGCATCTCTGTGATGTAGGTGGGGTTGTATACTTTTGATCTCATACCTCCTTCTTCATTGTAAGGCATCTCCATGACATGGGTGGGGTGGTATGCCATGCTTCCTTTTCACTGTAAGGCGTCTCCATGACACAGGTGGGGTTGTATTTTCAAAAGTCCTCTGTGGAGGTGGGGAGCGGTTTTGTGACTAACTTAACCCTTAAGTGTGTCTTTAGAGATTCTTGTAGTGAAGTGCAATCATCGGTGTGTGCCTATAACGTGCTTGAGATGGTGATGAGCCTAGAAATAGGGAACACACCATTGCTTGTCTATCGTGTTGTCTCCGTGTCTTCAAGATTGTGTGTTTTGGTGTTTTTTTTGCCCCATATGCAAAGACCAGCACCTTTGAGTAGTGCTTCATGCATTTTGGGAGGTTTTACGTGTATTGTGTGTGTTGCCCCATATGCAGAGGCTAGCACCATTGAGTAGTGCTTCTTACATTTTTGGGAGGTTTGTTTATTTTCTAGTACTTGCATTTACATTTCATATATATGAGAAAAACAAAAGAAAAGATATCATTTATGTCATCCATGCATTAATGCATCTTCTATGCATTGACTATCTGCTTTGTGTTTTTCATGACTGTTACTATCTTCTCCATGTTTTGCATGCCTGTTACTATCTTTTATGTGGTTGGCGTGTCTTCTCTGTGCTTGGTGTGTTTTTTGTGTTTGTGACCTTACTTTAATACATGTATTGGCCTTGTGTTTATACATACATTAAAGTGGGGGCTAAATGTAACTTCAGAAAATGTCCCCTTGGGGGCTTTTCCCTCGTAAGGTTTAGCTCCCAGGTCTTTAGAGTGCATTTAGGACATTTTAGTTCATATTTTACCATCCCAATGGAATGAGACCTAGGTTCCATGACAAATAAGACCTAGGTGGACCCCTTGAGCTATACCCTACCCAAAATAGGGGGGAGGACTTGGGTACCCATGCCCTAGTCCTACCCTATTTTGGGGCAGCTCTAATTTTTGGGTGTCGGTTTATGACCATTAGGAGGTTATTTTGCCGACATGATAAAGTTTGATTTTTAATATCTTGTCAGGAATGCTTGTAGGTGCATATATAATCATGCTTAGGCATTCATTTGTAAACTAGATTTCAATTAGATAGCAAGTGTGATGTTCAAGTGTTCTCAAGGTGATTCAAGGCTTCTATTGTGATGCAAGAGTAGACTTGTATGTTTTGTGTGTTGATATTTGTAGATTTGAGCTTCAATCTCCTCATGGTATGAAGAGCATCTTCCTCCATGAGAGCTTCACTACAAGGTGACATATCATTGTGTTTTTGTCATTGTTTCCTTTGGTTTTGGCCTCTGCCTCACAAGGACATGCCCTCTTTATTTGAAAATGGTGTTTGGAGACTTAAGTGTCCTCCAGAGTTTGATTGAGGAAAACCTATAAACACCACAACCCCCAAACCAAGTCTTGTGATTGCAAGTTACAAGTGTCACATCTGGAAGAAGTGGAGTTGCAAGAAGGAGTGGCAGACATTAAGGATTTAGGATTTAAAGAAAAGTTAGACAAAGGAGCACTTCTAGGACTAGGGCACCCACAAAAGTGTCCTCTACAGATAGATCTCAAGAAATAGAAGTTACAGGGCTGATCAGTGTTGGAAGGAGGTCCAGATTCCCCCAAAAAAAGTAGGTACCTTGGACTTGGGCACCCGCACTAGTGTCCCCGACTATTCTGCCTCAAGTCCCCGAAAATAGGTATTCTATAATTTGTTCTTTTACTCCCATCTGTAAGGGCTTTTTCTGTATTTTATCAATTTGTTGTCGTATTTGTGTAATTAGGGTTTTAATGGTTAATTAGACATAACAGAAGGAAAAATTGATAATTAATTCCCTAATCCAAGCTTCCCCTCATTTGCAAGTGACCTAGGGTATGATAGTGCTCACCACTTGACCCTAGATCCTTCAATGTTAGGGTGAAAGGAGGATTCAAACATCTAAACAACAAAGATTAACAAAATCCAATTTTACCCTTAACAACTTCATATAAGTGTTTACAACACCTTAAAACCACATAACAAAATATTTATCTGTGGAGGAATGCGGACCACTGCACTAGACCTGTTCACCATTCCTGCTATACCTTTGCTTATCCAAACTTAGACAATTTTTCAAGGTGAATTCTAGAGGAGATCAAGACATAAACTTTGAATCATAACACTATCAAACAACTAAGAACATCATACCTAAACCACATCATCAGATCATCATCTGTAGAGACATACTATCTGAGTTATTGTCCTCTACTCAGAATACTTTCCATACTTAGCCATTTTTTGTCAACCAGACTTAGGATCCAACATGTTCTTCCAAAGATATCTCTTCCTATCATGGTGATAAGATCTCTGAGCCTTGTTTCCATCAATGACAACATACAGGTCCATATTAGAGCAGTGTCTCTTGCTAATAGCTACAACTCCCTAAAATACAATTCAATAGAACTTACAGAATGAGGCTACAACCTCTAGATATTACATTCAACAGATCTTACTGAACAAAACACTTCCACATCATCTGCACACTTCACTTTGTCTCAAAAACTCACTTTCACTACACAATGAACTATGCTACCTTCAACACACCTTCACAAACATACATCTATTCACATATTTTCACACACTCTTGCATTCCTCAACAAACAAGATCTTTCATTTATACCTTCTGTAAATTACAAAATCTTTCTCCCATGTCAGCCAAGATAAAACGTGTATTCATAAAATGTGCAAGGCCACAACAAGTCGGTATCTAGGTAAAAGTTCAAAGTTGTGTCACTCTTTTGGCTAACTTATCAACATAAACAAATTTAAGTATTTCTAACTAAAAGTCAATTTTGGTGAAACTTATGTTCTATTTGGATTCATTCTAGCTAAATTAGATCTAGGCCACAACTCTTTTAGTTGGAATCATCCACTATAAACATATGTAGCATCACTTTGGGGCTCATTTACCAAAAAGTGAAATTATTTGAAAAACTTGATGCTCTAACAACTCCTACTCATGCAAATAATCATTTTAAAAGAATCTAAAAATACCCTTTTCTAAAAAAACTTTGTAGAAATATAATTGTTTATACATTTCAATTAGTGTTTACATTTTAGTTTTTATTTCTACTAAAAGTAAGCCATCAAAACCAAAATATGGTGATGATTGTCATCTTAAGAGAAAATAGTAATGTTTATCAAAATAATTTGAAAAAAATATGATGCACTAGAGGAGAGATTCCTTGTCAAGATGACGTAATTTTTTTCCTATTTTGAATAAATAATGAAGACAAAAGTTGATGTCCCATTGAAACAGTTGTGTTCTCATTACACACAACTTCCAAGATTTATTTAAAAATATATATTTATCAAATTGGGGAAGAAAATAATCCATGCACTAAAGTATTGAGTTATAAATACATAAAAAAATATAGAACAAAAATAAATGCAATTTACTATATAAAGTGTGACGTCCCATTCAACCTTATTTTTCAGTATTTATCAAAAACTAAATTATAGTGTCAATTTTATAAAATACTACATTTTGTTATGTCATAAAATATCCCCTAGGACTTTTACCTCCTAAGTTTAGCTCCTAGGTCGCCTTAGTTTAATCATGCATGTGTAAAACTTATCCCGCATCAAATTCCCCCGAAACCCATGACAAAGGGGGCTAGGGGTCTACTTCAATGCTTAATCAAGACCAAAAATAGGCCTTTGGACTTGGATTCCTACGCCCTAGTCCAGACCTATTTTGCTGGGACCCAAATTTCAATTGTTGGCAAAGTGACCATTAAAAGGTTTCCCTTTGTCAGCCTTGTCAATTTAATTTACGAATGTTGGAGGGAATCCATATATTAAAATGTTTAGGACTTCATTTTAACTAGAGATGGATAATGTGAAGTTGTGATATTCAGATAAATATATTCAAGGCTTTCATTATGTTGGAGAGCAGTATTGTGTTGTGTTTGTATGTGTTTTGATGTAGATTTGGCTTCATCAATCCATCTCCTCATGGTGTGAAAGATCTCTATTTCCCCGTGAAGGCTTCACCTTTGAGGTGATATCTATTTTACATTTCAATAAATCTATGTTATCATTTGCTTTTACCTTTGTCCACCAAGGACACTCTATCTAACAATAGTGTTGGAAGGCTTGAATGCCATTCTAGGGCTTGACCAAGGCAAGTTTTTAAACACCACAATCCCCAACCCCTCTCTTGTGATTGCAAGTTATAGGTGTGGAATCTTGTGGAGAGGAGTTGCAAGAGGTTAGAGCAAGGGATAAAGATTTGGGATTTGAAGAAAAAATGAAGAATATTCCTTCTTGGATGAGGGCGTCTGCCCCTGTGTCATGTAGATTGCCATTGTCAAAAAATTTGAAGCAGGTTGTAGACTTCATACCTTACAGTTCCAAATCCACAGAAAAAGTTGTTTGTTGGACTTGGGCACCTGCCCAAGTGTCCCCAAAGTTTTCTCTTTTTGGAATCCAAATCCTAGTATGTTTCTAACCTGCATTTAGTGCCTTCTTGTGTAATCATTTGTCATGTTTCATCTGTTTGTTTACGATTTCATATAAATAGGGTTTAAGGCTTAATCGGATTAGGGTTTAACAAAGTATCAACTTATTCCAACTTTCCTTATCATCTCAAAGTGACACCAAACCTATAACTAAGTCCTCTTGCAAGAGAAATGACTAAACTTGGATATGTCCTTGAATGATTATATGTGAAATAAGGGTTTGACAAAATATACCTAAAACACTATCAACCTCATCATTCCCACTTTTCATATATAAAATTTTGGTGAACCTGAGTTTTTTTGAACTTACATCTTCCTAAGTGTTGTAAATCAGATCTGCATTCATATATATCATATTCATCATCATACATTTGAAAATCTTGCATAAATTTAAAAAACTTGAAAAACATAGGCTTTTTTGGCTTGCATTAAGGCATAGTTTGCACTATTTTCCTTGCATATCATTGAAAACATCTAATTTTATGATATTTACATCAGATCTGAGATAAACTTGGATATGTCCTTGAATGATTATATGTGAAATAAGGGTTTGATTAAATCTACCTAAAACACTATCAACCTCATCATTCCCACTTTTCATATAAAAAATTTTGGTGAACCTGAGTTTTTGCTGAACTTACATCTTCCTAAGTGTTGCAAATCAGATTTGCATTCATATATATCATATTCATCATCATAGATTTGAAAATCTTGCATAAATTTGAAAAACTTGAAAAACATAGGCATTTTTGGATTGCATTAAGACATAGTTTGCACTATTTTCCTTGCATATCATTGAAAACATCTAATTTTATGATATTTACATCAGATCTGACATTTCATCTTTTTATCATCATTTACCTTGCATTTTCATCTCTCATTTGCTAGGGTTTTGCTTGAAATTTTGCATTTTTCATATAACATGGTAATTTCAAAAGCTAGGGTTTGTAATTAAAATCTTGTTTTAGATTTTATTACTCATTTTAACACTCTTTAAAATTTGATTTTGGACTTTAGTGTTTCATCATTATGTGTTTTTGCATTTACACATTGTGTATTTCAACAAGTATATTTTGCTCCTTTGATTTGTTCTATTAGTTTTTACATTGAGTGTTGTATGATTTTGCATGAGTTGTCTAACCCACTACCCTAATAGAAACATCCCTCTAAGGAGAAGTCTTAGAATAATGGGATCCAGTCCTCCCAATAGCAATGGTGTACCAACATCAAAAAATCCATTGAACACTTACTTTACAAAAGGAGAAACACAAACTTTGCAAGATATAATACCTCCTACAACTACAATGGAAGAACAAACATTTCATGACTTTAAAGATCCTATTGATATAATAACACATGTACCTGATGATCAAATAAACAAACTTGATAAGGAAGTAGTATATTTTCAAGCATTTGTGAAAAAAAAAAGGATAGCTAAAGAGGTTGTACATGTTGTTCATAGTCTAAGCGAGTTATTGAAAGTACACTTGATGGTGTTAATACACTATGTGGACTAGCCCATATAGTGCATAACAACATTATTATGGTGACTAAATGTGCAAATACTATTAATAATATGTCATCACCGACTCATAAACAGGTATTGGCACCTATACTAACTAGCAAAATGTCTACTTTCACATCATCACTCCTTACTACTAATGCACATGCTTGTAGTGATGCTACCATTAGTATTGGAGTATCTAATAGCATTAATTCATAGAATTACAAGGCTGTGGGATTCAACTATCAAAACTTAGCACCTAGGGTGACTTCTTATATGAATAATCACTCTCAACCACCTCTCCATTCCACTTATTCTCAACCACCTCTCACATACAATTATTCTCAACCACCTCTCATTACCACTCACAACCAATCACCTCAAAATTTCATGACCACAAATTTTAATTCTTCTCAACAACAAACCACATCTCCAAATGATGCCCTCCTAAATCAAATCTTACAAGGCATGAATTCTTTACAACAGAAGGTGACAAATTTGACTAATGCTTCTCAGCCTTCTTTACCAACATATCATGCTCATAGTCCCTTATCTTATGCAATATTGAGAACTGCTATGCTTGAAAATTTTGAGACTCCTCACTTTGAAAAATATGGTGGTAAAGTGATCCTAATACTCATGCAGCAACATTCACGACAATGTGTAGTGACTTCTTCTTTGAAGAGGACTTGCTGGTGAAACTCTTCCCATGAAATCTCAACGATACTACTTTGGAATGGTTTTGGTCTTTACATCTAAACTCAATAAACTCTTTCTCATAGCTAGTTGATCAATTCTTACAATAATTCCAAGAAAACATTGAACCTATGGTCTCTTTGATTGACTTGGTTCAGTGTAAACAAGGTTCGAAAGAGAAGTTGACTGAATTCATTAGTCAATATCAAGGTCTCATCTCACAAATACAATACCTGATTAAATATTAAAATCTTTAGAAGGTATTCATTATGAGTTTACAACCTAATATCTACAATAAATTCCTCTTGATGAAGTATAGCTATTTTCAACATTTATGCACAGCCCTTCGTGATTACCAGCTTTCATCTAGTCAATATGAAAATCAAAACTCATCAACTCAATTTGGTCAATCCATGACTAGGCATCCACAAAACAAATTTAAGAGGAATAAAAAAAGATTCATTAAGATCAATGGACAACATTCAAGAAATTTTCAATCACAAGTGTCCAATATTAGTAATGCTAAATGGGCACCATTTCAAATTAGACAACAACAAAGACAATTTACTCCATTATCTGAGTCTCTTCAATCAATAATGAATCAAGCAGTAAGCAACAATCTTTTGAAGCTTCCTCCTATGAAAGCATTTTATAGTAATAGGATACAAGGACCTAATTTTGATGCTAATGCTTTCTGTCAGTATCATCAATCAGCAGGACATGACACCAAACGATGTATGCATCTTAAACATGAAATCCAAGACCTCATCGATTCTAACATAATATAGGTAACTAGAGTGAGTGACAATGGAAATAAGTTAGTTGTCCCTCTAAATCAGAATTTGTAGATTTTTACAAATCCATTTACAAGGCATACCGAGAATAATATGGTAGAACAAAACACAATTGAACAAGAAGATAACTATCTGGATTATGATGAAATAGTTGGTATGATAGAAGTGGATAAGGAGAAGATTGAAGACTCACCTTGTCCACATGGAAAAGGTATCTATGCTGAGGTTCCTCTGTCGTTATCCCTTCAAGGATCAAGAGTGAACTAAAATGCACCAGATAAGCAAATTGAACAACCACGACAAGATATTATGATACAAGAAAAGGTTACCACGATGGAAAATATCACATTCCAGCGTGAATGAATCAATCATCAAAATAAGAAAGAAAATGATTTGAAAAGAACAATGTGATTATCATCAGTGGGAAATAGAAATGATTCCCCTCCTCACAAGCAACAAAAGATTTCAAATATATAAGGATTTGAGAAACAAGCACTGCATGGCCGCTCTGGAAATAAAAATCAATCAGGTATGAACTCCTCACACTTTTTGTTGCACTTGATAGAGCACCATTCTAAGATTCTCACAAGTTCAAATTCCTCTTAGATAAAATCTAAAAATATATATTTATATATACGTGTTGTGTTCCCCTGTGATGTGTTATGTGTTGTTTAGGTCTCCTTGGATGACCATTGATACTCTTGTAAGGTTAAGGATACTGGGAGACCACCTATGTTGTGACCATTCTTATATTTGTTTCATCATTCTTCTATCTTGCCTCTCCTCTACTTTCTTGTTGCATGTCGTGCCTTAGGGGTATAGCATTGCAGAGGATGTTTTTGGGGCACCCTCCTACATGGTGTTCCTAAGGCACTTATTCCCCTCTCTCATTTTTATCGTTTACCTTCTTTAGTGATTCTACCTTGTCGGCAGATAATGAAAACAAACAAGTACTTACATAGACCATGTGTCCCTTCAACGAGTAAGCAAAAATGGACCTAGTCCATATATGAAGATGGGGTTGATATATATATATATATATATATATATAATGCTTGGCTAGTAGAATCACTCCATCTGATGTATCATCTTATGGCATTTCTTGTAACTAACAATTTTCAATCCACTCAATCTACTCTTGCACAATTTGATTAGTATCTCACCTTGTTGCTACACTCAATTCCAAGGTACCTGAAGTATAGTCCAACAGTTATACTTGGCTCCAAACCCATGAGTATAGCCTTGGTCCTCAATATGATTGTTTTCATGAATATATTTCATGATGTTATATGGTTTTTATGTTAGAGTAATAGTTCTAACCATCTTGTTGATTATCTTAGCATATCTTATCAATATGTGTGTGGGAACATTCAGTGATGGTAAGCGCATGTCACCTTTGGGGCATGGGCTTTGTGAGAGTTCTTCTTCCCTTATGTGTTTTCTCTCTACCTTAATGTTCTTGATATCAATAAGTGACATCAACTATCTTAAGGTTGGGGCATATATAATGGCATCTTTCTAAAGATTTTGACACGAGGCAAGATGTTGTATCTCTTGAGCTAGTGCACATCCTTTTATACAAAGTCCTCATCAGGAGGTGGGGTTGGATCTTGAGCTATCCTCCCTTAAGTGTGTCTTTGGGAGTTGTTGTGGCATAAGCCCAACTGTCAAGTGTGTCTACAACATGTTTAGATGGTAGGGACTTAGAAATAAGCTCCTTCCATTACCCGTGTTTATAATGTTTAAGATGTATAATATTTCTATGGTATGCTATATGAAAGTCATGTATTTTGTGTGTCTTTTGTGTGTTTTCCCCCATGTGTGGTATCAAGGGTGTGGTGATGAGTCCCCCCCACACTTGGGTTTTTGTTTGGCATGTCTTCCCCCTAGTGTAATATCAAGGGTGTGGTGATGAATCCCCCCTACACTTTGGGTTTTGTATTGCATGTTTACGACGTAGTCTAAAGTTGTGTGGTGATAAGCCCCTCCCTACGCTCTGTGTGTTTTGTGTTTTTTTTGCATGGTCTAAAGTTGTATGGTGATGAGTCCCTCTCCACACTATGTGTTTGTTTACTTTAATTAGCATTTCATCTATATAGATATTTAATTGCTTAATCATGTATTCATCATGTTCTACATGCTTCAATATTGTCTTCTTTGTGTCTTGTGTGCTTCCTACTATCTTCATTGTGTCTTGCATGTCTTCAATGTGCTTTCTAGTGCTTACTTGAGACTGGGGACTAGAAATAGTTCATCAATCTTTGTGTATGCCTTAGCTTCATGTGTCTGGCATGTTTGATGTGTTTTTGACCATACTTTAATGCACGTATGGGTCATAAGATCATATATACATTACAGTGGGGGCTAAATGTTATGTCATAAAATGTCCCCCTAGGACTTTTACCTCCTAAGTTTACCTCCTAGGTCCCCTTAGTTTAATCATGCATGTGTAAAACTTATCCTACAACAAATTCCCCTAAAACCTATGACAAATGGGGCTTAGGGGTCTACCTCAATGCTTAATCAAGACCAAAAATAGGCCTCTAGACTTGGGCTTCCATGCCCTAGTCTAGATCTATTTTCCCAAGACCCAAATTTAAATTGTTGGCAAAGTGACCATCAAAAGGTTTGCCTTTGTCATCCTTGTCAATTTTATTTTACGAATGTTAGTGAGAATGCATATATAAACATGTTTAGGACTCCATTTTAACTAGAGATGGATAATGTGAACTTGTGATATTGAGCTAAAGATATTCAAGGTTTTCGTTGTGTTGCAGAGTAGTATTGTGTTGTGTTTGTATGTGTTTTGTTATTGATTTGGCTTCATCAATCCATCTCCTCGTGGTGTGAAAGATCTCCATTTCTTCGTGAATGCTTCTCCTCTACGGTGAAATCTATTTTGTGTTTCAATCAATCTATCTTATCATTTTCTTTTACCTCTATCCACCAAGGATATGCACTCTATCTAACAATAGTATTGGAAGGATTGAATGTCATTTTGGGGCTTGACTGAGGCAAGTTCCTAAACATCACAATCCCCAACCCCTCTCTAGTGATTGCAAGTTACAGGTGTAGAATCTTGCAGAGAGGAGTTATAGGAGGTCAAAGCAAGGGATAAATATTGGAGATCTAAAGAAAATAGAAAAGAATATTCATTCCTAGACAAGGGTGCCTGCCCCTGTGTCCTCTAGATTATCATTAGAAACTCTAAAGCAGGTTGTAGACTTCATCACCTTACAGTTCTAGATCGACAAAAAAAGTTACCTATTGTACTTGGGGACCCACCCCAGTGTCCCTGAAGTTTCCTCTTTCTAGAATCTAAATCCTGGTATGTTTCTAACCTGCATTTAGTGCCTTTCCGTGAGATCATTTTTCATGTTTCATATGTTTGTTTATGATTTCATATAATTAGGGTTTAATGCTTAATCGAATTAGGGTTTAACAAAGTATCAACTTATTCCAACTTTCCTTATCATCTCAAAGTGACACCAAACCTATAGCTAAGTCCTCTTGCAAGGGAAGTGATTGAACTCAATTTATGTCCTTGAATGATTATATGTGAAAGGAGGGTTTGATTAAATCTACTTAAAACACTATCAACCTCATCATTCCCACTTTTCATATATAACACATTTAAATAATTTTTTAATTTTAAAAAAAATTAGAAACATAAAATACACTAAAAAATCTACATTTTATTAGTTTACATCATTTTAATATTTAGAACACATACGCCACTAAATGTAGTGATTCAAGTTAACAAGTTAGATCAATGTTGGTTGTTTCCTTTATAAAAGTGTGACATAGGTTTGTACTTTTACCCATCCAAAAGATGTAGAAAATCAATGCGATTCAAGCCAAGTGATAACCAAGACCTATTCTTCATTAGCACATTCTTCCAAGTAGGTGCACACTTCAAATCAATTGGCGGGAACATCAAAACATATGAAGTCAGCCCAGCAAATGCTTATTCTTCCACACCATACCTCCAGACATAAAGCAGTACTAGAGGGATCAATTAACATCATGTGGATCATCACACAAGAAACATAAGACTTATACAAACCTTCTCAATCAAATCCTTCCTCTAAAATATATGTTTTCTTTATAGCACAAACAAATAGAAACTAAGCCTGGTATCACAAACGAACACTAAACACACAGTCTTGAGATAGAGCATTGAAAAACCAACTTGTAGTGCAATTCAACATCTAAAACTTGAATTGAATCATCCAACTACATATCTAAACTCATCTTCCAAACATCAAATCCAAATGATAAACTGTGGTGAAATGCAACAGCTTCTTCTTTCTCCTCCAGACAATTCTAGTCAGCAGAAAGATATGTATTTGTTATGGTGACCCTAGACAACCTCTGTAGTACACCTTAGAAACTAAAACTTTAATATTACCTGTTAGTCTTAGGGTAGACAACTAAGAGGGGGGGTGAATCAGTTGTATAAAACTTTCTTCCAATTAAACACTTAAATCCACTTTGTAATTCAACAGCATAATGATAAATCAATCATGGAAACATGATGCATTAAATCAAGAGTAGAAACACATTAACACACATGACACCAAGATTTTGACGTGGAAAACCCAGTTAAGGGAAAAACCATGAGGTGATTAATCCAAGAAAGTATTCTCTATTAGAAGAATAGAAAGAACAAAATGGCACATGCCAATTAGGGCTCACTGCCCAAGCACACTGCTCACAAGAGGCCCACTGCTTACAAGAGACACACTTTCTATAGAATGATAAGTATTACATACATGAACTGGAGAATAGCATCTTCACCATGCTTGAATCAGTTCCATTTAAGCCCAATACTTCTACTCTGCCTTTTTCTCTTCTCCTTTCTACCACACACACATCTCCACAAAACACCCTTTGAAATGACTTTACAATCCCTTATTTATACAAGACATCGACTTAGGAATAATCAACTAAGTTGGTAAACATCTACAAAATCATTCGCAGAATGTGTAACTCATCTGGTTAGCCAATCTCAGGAAGAACACCATCATCTAAAAGTTATTCTTCAATTGCGAGCTCCAAATCCAATGCGAACCACCAACACAAACTAGACACGATCCAAAGACCTCCACAAGCTTGCCTGAAGCACCAAGAACATCCACACTTCATCCACTTACTAAAATCCTTCTCTCCTTCATCTAGAACCTCAAGAACACAGTCTGTCATTACTATCACAAAGGAATAGATGCTTGTGGACCTCTAGACCATGAAGCAATTGAGTTGACACTTCACAAAGACTTCCTAAACACTCTCTCAAATCCGAAGAACAGGATAATGCAATTCTAGATCTCACTAGACCTATCTGTATCACTTTGTCACCTCTGAACACTTGTCAGAACCAATTTTACTTGAGCGGCCACAACTTCTTCAGATCTTCATGCGGACCTCTGAAATCTCTACTAGATCACCTTAAGACATATATCTACAAACCCTTTAAACCACATCCTCTGATCCTCATCTTCTCTTGGACTTTTACCTTACTGTCTTCACTATTCTTCTTTGTTCCTGATATGACCAATTTTCTCAATATCCTCAGTAAACAGTTCATCCAATCCTTATCATTAATGTAATAGTAGTATGTTGACATCAATGACAACACTAGTTAGGTCCATACTTGTAACAATCTCCCCCTTTGTCATTGATGGCAACATATGATGTGAAAAACTATTTTGACCATCAAGATAATAACTTTTCTTTACTAACACAACTCCCCCTATCACCAACAACCATTCATATGTCTTCTCTCCCTTTACTGCTCCCCCTTTGATCAACAACCACTTGTTTTTCACATGTCTTCTCTCCCCCTTTGACATTAATGGCAAAGGGCACATACTTGTAACTCCAATACTTCAGAATCTTATCAGTTGCTCCCCCTGAGTAACAACTTCCTATCATCAATCCGGATCACAAGATATGACTGTGATATCCACCGGACTGATGCACATTAGTGCACCTTAGTTCATCACCGAAGGGGCAATAACCCCTAACTTCTCCTTGAGATACTCAAAAGAGTCCTTAGGTAGAGGTTTAGTAAAGATATCTACAATTTGATCCTTCGAAGGCACAAACTCCAATCTGACTTCATTCTTGTTTACTTGCTCTCTCAAAAAGTGGAACTTGATGGATATATGTTTAGTCTTTGAATACAACAATGGATTCTTAGATATATTTATTACACTTGAATTATCACAGAAGATTGTGATAGGCTCCTCATACTCCACTCTTATGTCTCTTAGCATTTGCTTCATCTACAAAACTTGAGTACAACTACCTGCTGCTGCAATATATTCTACTTCTACAGTGGATAGAGATATTGCCTCTTGTTTCTTACTCAGCCAAGAAACTAATCTCTTCCCCAAAAAGAATGTTCCACCACTAGTACTCTTCCGGTCATCCACATCTCCTTCCCAATCTACATCTGTATATGCATTAAGAGAGAAATCATGATCTCTGGGATACCACAATCCATACTCAACTGTCTCTTTTAGATATCTAAAAATCCTCTTGATTGCCATGACATGAGATTCTCTAGGATCAGCTTGAAATCTAGCAACAAGACCAACAACATTCATAATGTCAGGTCTAGTTTGAGTGAGATACAACAATCCACCAATCATTGACATGTACTTTTTCTGATTAGCCTTAGGAGAGTCATCATCTTTGCTCAATTTACATCCAGTTTCCATGGGAGTATTCATTAGTTTTGAGTCTTCCATCCCAAATTTCTTCAACAATTCTTTCACATATTTGGTCTGAGAAATGAAGGTTCCCTTCTTTGTTTGAGTAATTTGTAGACCCAAGAAGAAATTCATTTCCCCAAGCATGGACATCTCAAATTCACTTTTCATTTAATTTGCAAAAGTTTTACACATACTATCTCTTCCTCCAAAAAAGATATCATCAACAAACACTTCAACAATCAAGATGTTTTCATGATCAATTTTGAAATACAAATTACTGTCAATAGTACCTTTCTTGAAACCAATCTTCAAAAGATGCTTATCCAATCTTTCATACAAGGCTCTTGGGGCTTGCTTTAGTCCATACAGTGTTTTCTTCAACTTACAGACCATATCACCATGATCAGACAATTGAAATCCATCCGGTTGCTCAATGTATACTTCTTCTAAGTCACCTTTTAGGAAGGTAGACTTGAAATCCATCTAATATACTTTGAAATCCCTGAAGGTAGAAAAATCAAGAAATAATCTGACTGCTTCAATCCTTGCCACCGGAACAAAAGTTTCTTCAAAATCAACTCCTTCTATTTGAGAGTAACCCTTGCAGACCAATCTGGCTTTATTTCTGATTACTTCACCAACTTCATTCAGTTTGTTCCGGAAGACCCATTTGGTTCCAATCACATTCTTATTTTTAGGTCTGGGAACAAGATCCCAAGTGTGATTTTTCTTAATTTGCATCAGCTCTTCTTCCATTGCTTTAGTCTAATTTTCATCATTGCGAGTTCCATTTACTGTCTTAGGTTCAATCTTTGAAATTAGACAATACTCATCTGAATCTTGAGCAATTCTTCTTCTTGTTTGTACACCTTTTCTTTTATCACCTATGATCTGATCTTCAGAGTGGTTCAATCTTACATACCTGGAAACTTTGGGAGTTTCTTGAACTTCTGATTCTTGATTAGGCTCATTAAAACTCATCTCTTCTTCCTGATTTATCGGATCAATTTGAATTTGACTTTTAGAAGAGGCTTGGGCTCCTTCAATTAGAACACCATTCTGATCATCTTCATCATATTCATAAAATCTTGAGGGTTTTTCAATTCCTTCATCAACCTTCACATTTGTACTTTCTATTATCTTTCTCAGTCTCTTGTTATAACACTGGTATGCTTTGCTTTGAGTAGAGTAACCCAAGAATATTCCTTCATCACTTCTAGCATCAAACTTGCCTAGATCTTCATCTCTTTTGATGTAACATTTGCTATCAAAGACTCTGAAATAACTCACAGTAGGAGTGATGACAAACCAAAGTTAATAAGGAGTCTTACCGGTATTGCTTCTGATTTGAACTCGATTGAGAGTATAGACTGCAGTACTGACAGCTTCTCTCCAATAGATCTGAGGAACATTTGCTTCCATCATCATGGTCCTAGATGCTTCCTAGATGGTCCGGTTCTTTCTTTCCACTACTCCATTCTGCTGTGGAGTCCTAGGAGCAGACAATTGTCTCTTTATTCCATGTTTCTCACAAAATTCTATGAACTCACCGGATGTGAATTCTCCACCTTTATCAGACCTTAGACATTTTAATTTTAATCTGGTTTCATTCTCTACCATAGCCTTGAATATTTTGAATTTTTCAAGAACCTTGATTTCTCCTTCAGAAAAGTTACCCACATCATCCGGGAGTAGTCATCATTTAATAGCATGAAGTATCTATCACCTTGCACACTTCTGATTCTTGTCGGACCACATAAATCAGTATGAACCAAGTCCAATAATCTAGTAGAAGATTGTCCCTTGCTTTTGAATGAGACTCTGCTTTATTTCCCCAACTGACATTCTTTGTACAAACTATTTGTAGGTTTCACTAATTTTGGAAGATCTCTTACAGCCTGAGTATTTCTTATCTTGATGATATTATCAAAATTCACATGACACATCCTCCTATGCCATAACCAACTCTGATCAATTTGCACAAATAGACAACTTTTACCAGTACCAACTAAATGGAAGATATTACCTTTTATTTGAGTACCAGATGTAATCTCTGTTCTGGAACTTTCAAAGATTTTGTATTTTCCATTCTTGAATCAGAGATCATAGCCTTTGTCCACCAACTATCCAACACTAAGAAGATTGTGCTTCAATCCTTCAATATACAGTACATTACCAATTTTTTTCCTTCCATCAAAAGAAATAGTTCCTCTACCTCTGATTCTACCAGCAAAATTATCACCAAATTTTACCACTCCTCCTTCATACCCTTCCAAATCTAAGAACTTATTTTTGTCACCTGTCATATGGTGAAAGCGTCCATTGTCAATGACCCAATCATCATTTTCTTCAACTTGGGTAGCCAAAGCTCTTTCTACAACTTTATGATTGACAGATTCAGAGGGGATTGGATCTTCTTCCTTGATGGAAATAAACACCCAATCACTTCCAGATTTATTTCATGTCTCTGATTCATCATATGTTACTCCTTCATCATCTTCTTCTTCATGAACATAGTAACAATTCTTTTGGAACCTTGAACTGTTAGGATTTGGCCTTGAAAAACTTTCCGGACATCCTGAGGCAAAATGACCAATCTTATTGTAGTTAAAACGCTTAAAAGGCAATTTTCCTTCATACTTACCAGATCCTCTTGGCAGTCCTTTTATAATAAGGGCTTCAAGTTGAGCAGTTTTTGCTTCTTCTTCTTCCAGGTCTTTTCTTGCTTTTTCATACCACGATAGTTTCCTTGAAGAGTTCTCTACTGGATCAAACCTTTGTTTACCTTTTACAGAGGAACTGGCTTTGAATGCAGATTTAGTCTTGGGAGGGGCATCTCTAAACTTGGTCATTTCAAATGCAGCCAATTTACCAGCCAATTGATCTCTTGTGATAGTTGTATGGGCTTTAAATTCTTCAATGGCAACAACCTTGATTTTATAAGCGGGAAGGGATCTAAGAATTTTGCCAACAATCTCATCTTCATCCAAGACTCCACCAGCACATCTAATTCCACAAACAAGCTCATTTACTCTTGGCATAAAAGTAGTGATATTTTCATTTTCTCTCATCTTCAGATTTTCAAATTTCCCTTTCAGACTCTGTAGCCTTACACATTTAACATACTTGTCTCCTTTATGCAGAAGTTCTATTTTTTCCCAAACCTCAAAAGTAGTTGGTAGGTCAACAACATTTGAAAGCTCTAAATCAGATAATGCGCTTAGAAGAGCTTCTATAGTCCGCAGATTGTTTTCAGCATCTATGATTTCATTTGGGGCTTTCAAGCCACCCTTTAGAGGAGTATACTTCATTGAAGCCATGGTCCAGTACTGCATTCCCATACATTGTAAGTGACATTTCATGCAACTTTTCCAAAGATTAAAATTGGTTCCATCAAACTTCAGACTATCCTTCTTGTAGGACGACATCCTAGATCTCCTCAAGTGGTTAAGCTCTTTTAGAGGAACTCGACTCTGATACCAATTGTTAGTCTTAGGGAAGACAACTGAGAGGGGGGGTGAATAGGTTGTACAAAACTTTCTTTCAATTAAACACTTAAATCCACTTTATAATTCAGAAGCATAATGATAAATCAATCATGGAAACATAATGCATGAAATCAAGAGCAGAAACACATTAACACACACGACACCAGGATTTTGATGTGGAAAACCCGATTAAGGGAAAAACCACAGGGTGATTAACCCAAGAAAGTATTTTCTATTAGAAGAATAGAAAGAACAAAATGGCACATACCAATTAGGGCTCACTGCCCGAACACACTACTCACAAGAGACCCACTACCTACAAGAGACACACTGTCTATAGAATGATAAGTATTACATACATGAACTGGAGAATAGCATCTTCACCATGCTTGAATCAATTCCATTTAAGCCCAATACTTCTTCTTTGCCTTTCACTCTTCTCCTTGCTACCACACACACATCTCCACAAAACACCCTTTGAAATGACTTTACAATCCCTTATTTATACAAGACATCGACTTAGGAATAATCAACTAAGTCGGTAAACATCTACAAAATCATTCATAGAATGTGTAACTCATCTGGTCAGCCAGTCTCAAGAAGAACACCATCATCCGGAAGTTATTCTTCAATTGCGAGCTCCAACTCCAATGCAGACCACTAACATGAATTGGACATGATCCAAAGACCTCCACAAGCTTGCTTGAATTACCAAGAACATCCACACTTCATCCGCTTACTGAAATCCTTCTCTCCTTCATCTAGAACCTCAAGAACACAGTCTGTCATTACTATCACAAAGGACTAGATGCTTGCAGAGCTCCAGACCATGAACCAATCAAGTTGACACTTCACAAAGACTTCCTAAACACTCTCAATCTATAGAATAGGATAATGCAATTTCGGATCTCACTGGACCTATCTGTATCACATTGTCACCTCTGAACACCTGTCGGAACTAGTTTTACTTGAGTGGCCACAACTTCTTCAGATCTTCATGCGAAGCTTTGAAATCTCTACTGGATCACCTTAAGACACATATCTACAAACCCTTTAAACTACATCCTCTGATCCTCATCTTATCTTGGACTTTTACCTTATTCTCTTCACTATTCTTCTTTGTTCCTGATATGACCAATTTTCTCAATATCCTCATCAAACAGTTCATCCAATCCTTATCATTAATACAATAGGAGTATGTTGACATCAATGACAACACTAGTTAGGCCCATACTTGCAACATTACCATCTTCTCATCTATAAATAATCATCCTTCAAATTGTAAGACCTCAAATTCAATAGCAGAGAATGTTGAGCATTTCCCAGATGCATCCTAACTGCAACAACTCTGAACAACTGTCTTCACTCTGCAAGCTCTAAAAACCTCTATGTTAACCTTCAAGCTTTTAAATTAGAAATATACAACATTCACATATATCTTTGACAAACTCCCAAACTGCAAGGTCGTAGCATCAAATGCTGATGAATGCGATGCATTCTCTTGAGCATATTCTGTGCGAACTCTAGTGCCTTGGATAATTTGAATCTTCCTTTCAAAACTAAAGTAATGCTCTTCCTTAGGAAACAATGAATACAATAGTTACTTCATTAGAGGCTTCATTCTTAACTTCATATAACAACACCAAACTCTTTTTCTTAAAACAAGAATCTTCATTTTAGCACAATCTTTGTCTATAAACTTAAGGAAATAAGGTACAATTGTGTACATAGTATATGACATCCATAATCTTACCCTTCTCATCACAACTTCTTTGATCCATCTTCTTTGTATTCCTCTCTAATCACATTGCCACATATTACCTCTTGTTCACTTGACTTCTGGCCTTCTTCATTAAAGCAATGCTAACAACATTCCTAAACCTCACATTGTTGGCATCAATGACAACACAAGTGCAACAATGGATTGATAAGATTTTACTAAGAGCTAATTAATACCAAGAATTTTATTAGGAGCCATTGAGAAAATAGCATATTCTAAATCTTTAATCAAAAGGTTATGATCTAAAAGTAGACTATATCTAGGATTAACCTTGTTGGGAATGAAATCTTTAACAACATTATCCAAAGTTAATTGGATATTATGCTAATAGTGATCCTCTCTTAAAAGTTTTTCATAGAAGTTTTGAAACTGTTGGTGTTCCCAACTGATGGTCTAAGTTTCCCTAAAAAGTTGCCATCTTTTATGTTCAGGATTCTCAGGTGAGTGGCCAACAAATAGGAGACAATTAACTATTCTCCTCTGCACTTCAGGCTCTACTAAACCTAGGGGGGTATTCCCTGACTTCAATATCAATATGTCAAATCCTTATTTCAACTGGATATTGACACTTAAAGTAGATATGTTCTCTTAGATATAGACCAAAACTGTGTAATTGCTTCAAAGTAGGCTAGCTTTGGAAATTACTTCGTTAGATGGCTTAGAGAATATAAAAATAAACCCTACTCCTAAAAACTAACAAACTGATTGTTATTTTTTCTTATGATTGTTTGATTAGGATTTGATTTGTGAAAATAAGCCCAACTTCTGATTAGTGTGAATCCTAGGGTTCAGAGTCAATCCCTTACATACAGATTACTTCTCATAAACAAAACAAACATTTAGGTTTAGAGGATTTATTTTGTTCTTGCCATACAGGTTAGAATCCAAGAATGGGTATTTCCAACAACTCTTCTTATAAATATCCCTATTGCAAAACACATTCCCACGTATCTGACTCAAATCATTTTAATCTATTCCTTGAATAGAAGCAACAAACTAGACATGCAATGTAGCAAATGTATATGCAAGAACTTAGAAGCCCTTGGTATCCTTATTCAAAAGAGAAATGCAAACAATATAGGAGAAAATTGATGGAAACACATACTTAAATGCATTTTTCATATATTGCAATCTAAAACTGACAAAAGTGCTTATAGAGATAACACATTCAAAATGCAAGAAAATGAAAATTACAACTTAGAATATGAACAACCTCTTGGAATTGCTTTGTACTTCACTGTCAAAGTTTCCCAATATTTTTCCAATCATTTACAAAGTGTGTGGAATAACATGTTCTTTTATAGACACAAGAACATGTTGCCCTAAAACATGTTACCAACATTTGGTTACAAAATCTTACATTACAAGCCACTGCCATAGGCATGGGGAAACTAATCCAAAGTACAAATAAAAGAGAAAAAGACAAAAATAAAATTCATCGTAGAGATGCCACAAACTGTTGGAGATTCTTTTATCCCAATGATGAAAATGACCTATCATATGATTGGATCTTCATTCACCTTGGACACATTTATCTATACTTCTCCACCCAGGCTGCACATGATTTTCCAAAGGCCAATGGAAAGGAATTAATTTTTCTATTTGCTCATTATGCCCCGCATACCTAGCATCCAATAGGATCTTTGACTCCTTACAAAATGTTTCAATATTTAATTCCAAGGCATACAACTTGTCATGTGTAGAACTCAAAATCTTCATATTTGGATCACCATCTACACAACTTGAGGAAATAAGCTGGCCGACTACATCTTCAAAATCACCCTTCTATTTGTCCAAACCTTTCATTTGTCCATCATTATCTAATATGTTTGGCATGACCTTTTTATCCATCCCCTCAATTAACTATCTTTTCTCCTTCAAAAGTTCATCCAATTTTAATTGGAAAGTCATTACTTCTAATAAAAGCAACATGTCAAGGGTTAATTTTATCTCTATTGGACCATCAAGAGTAAACCTTGAACATCTATGAATTTCCCTTATTTCTCCAAATCTAGGTAGCCATACCCTAATCATGTCCTTCAATCTTTCCTTATCCATCTCATGTTTGTCCTGGGTTGTCGTCAAACTTGAATAGGACTCCCATGTGTCATCAACCCTTGCTGTAACCCTGGATAACCTATGCCTAATCAAATTTGTAACCATTTCCTTGACAACGGTCTTCTTCTCACCCTTTACATTTTTTATTTCTTCCTTCAATTATCTAATCTCTGAGATCAATGTCTCTCTATCTATTTGAAAGGCCTCTACAGTATCCACAGGAACTGAACCACTCTGAGTTGAGGTCCTTGGAGACAGTAACATGTGCCCCTTATACTTATTTAATTATGACATTGCCTATCCATTTTTCAACAAAAGATCATCATAATCCTACTATAATTTATTTGTGATAGCTTCAGCAAATTGAGCTATGTGAACACTCAATCTTGCATCTTGAGGAGTTAGAGTATATGATACTCTTTTTATTATCACTTCCCCTATCAACTCATTTAAACCCACCCTTGGCTTATTATTATTTGAGGCCAATTCCCATATTTCCAAGGTCTCAAATTTGGGGTTGAACCCTGCACCAAAGAGTGCTTTATCTACCTGATCATCTGAAATGTTTGTGCACATCCTTATGATAGTATCAAATGCAATTACATCTACCAAAGTCCAATGAGGAAGTATCATCAAACCACTCTTTTCCACCAAGGCTCTCCCTTCATCAGGGGTAATTTTACTGATATCCTGACTCACTTTACTAAGCACCCTTTGTGTTATCTCTTCATACTTCTTAGGATCAGCACCTATCTTTGATTCTTCCACCTTCTTCTGGAATTCTTCATTTCTTACTTTTAGCACATACCCCTTAAATTTAGGGGTATTAACAAAGGCATCATCCTTCAAAAATTGTGCATAGGCAAGCACACTAATGTCCTCTGTATCAACTTGGTCACTAGAAAGTGACCTTCCCAACCTATTTTCTGGAAAAGTAGAAGATCGTATTCTCTCAGGTGAATGCACCTACTAGAAAATTTCTTGTTCTTCTCCAACCTCACCCTCATAAGTCTCCTCCTCCAAGTCCACAACCTGAATTTCCTCTTATTTCTCTAGATCAATAAATTTCATTTTTTAGCTGGAGGAGACTCAGGAGACTCATTTCCTCTTTTGTATAGATCGATTGGAGTCCTTGGGTCTCTTCTATATATTGGTCTCTCTTCACCTGTAGTGGTCCCTTCAATCAAAGTCTCTGCATTAGCTAAAAAATTTCCAATTCTTGTTATTTGGTCTCTCTTCTGCAAAAGACCTAGGATATGCAGGATTTAGATTTGTTTTTATTATGTCAGAAAATGTCCCCTTGGGAGCTTTTCCCTCTTAAGGTTTAGCTCTTGGGTCCTTAGAATGCATTTAGAGAATCTTGCATGTTAATTTTGACTCCCAATGAGAAAACCTTGAAGTCTTATGGCAAATAGGACCTAGGGAGTGCTATTTTGATGATCCCCAAATAAAATTGGCAAGGTGGACTTGGGTGCTAGCACCTTAGTTCTACCATATTTTGGGTCTGCCCTAATTTTAAATGTCAGTTTAATGACTGTTACTGAGGTCCTATGCCGACATCTCAAGTTTGAATTATGAAATTCTTAGCTGGAATCTTTGTAGTTGAATATACAAGCATGTTTAGGTTTTCATTTGTAAACTAGAAGATGATTGCAAACTTTAGGCATATTTGTGATTTTAAGATATTCATTGTTGTAGAGTAGAGCATTGTTATTGTGTTTGTGATTACATATTTGACATCATCTTCTCATGTGATTGAAGAGACTTCATTTATGTGAGATCTACACTTCAAGATGATACCTATTGTGTTTTTGATCATTTGTCATTTGGATTTTACCTCCCTCTATCTCATAGAGATACACACTCTTATCTGACAACGATGTTTGGAAGACTTTAATGTCTCTCTGAGGCTTGACCAAGGCAAGCCTCTAAACACCACAACCCTCTCCCACACTCCTTTGTGATTGCAGGTTACAAGGACTGAGTTTTGCAGAGTGGAGTTGCAGAAAGGAGGTTGCAGAAAACAAGGATTTAGGATTTAAAAGAAAGAGGACAATGGTGAACATTTTGGGACAAGGGCACTAGTGCCAGTGTCCTCCATCTTTTTTGGGGCAAAAATGGAAGATACAATGCAGATCATTTTCAAAAGGAGATTCATATTCCATGACAAAAACTATACCTTGGACTAGGGCACTAGTGCCAATGTGCCCAACTATTCCACATTCTAGATTTTGAAAAATAGTGAGTTAACAATCTTTGTCCTTCACCTTAGTCTGAAGGGATTTGTTGTAATTCAATAATTTGCTTATTGTTTTACTTATTTAGGGTTTTAAGAGTAATTGAGCATTACATTGACATATTGTTTGATACATATGAACTTCTGCATCATTCCATGTGGAGGCCCAACCTAATAGGTGATTTCTCTCGCTTAGTGGAGATTCAACTCGGTTGATATGCCCTTGAATGTTTGGTGAGAAGCAAGGATTTGCCTTTGAAACCTAACCTAAAACATCCCCCCCCTTTTTACTACTAAACATCTTGGTGAACCTGTGTTTTTGGACTTCTTGGCACCTTGCTAAGTGTTGTGTGATAGATTTGCATTCATTCATTTCATTGCATTTGAAAACTACAAAAAAATTGAAAAAATTGAAAATTTTCAAAAAATTTCAAAAATTTCAAAAAAAAATTGCATTCTAGGGTTTGCATTTTCACATAATTTTGCATTAATTTGGTTGCATTTTATTTAATTTCTAATTTTTGCATTAAATATGAAATTTATTTTTCATCATACCCTTATTGCATTTAAAAAATTACAAAAAAATAGAAATTTTGAAAATTTTGAAAAAATTGGCATCTTAGGCTTGCATTTTAGCATAGTTTGAATTAATTGGCATTAAATTTCATTAAATTTCTGTCATTTTCATTAGATCTAATTTAAATTAAATAAATTCATCCTTTAATCATTCACTTCCATTGCATTTTCATGTGTAAATTGTCAAAAAATGGTTGAAATTGTGTATTTTTCATAAAAACCTAGTTTTTCATTACCTAGGGTTTGTAGTCAAAATCTTGTTGAAGATTTTACCACCCTTTCAAAACACTCATTAGGACTGATTTCTAATTGTAGTGTTCCATCATAGTGGTTTTCTTGCAAAATTTCATGTCTAGGGTTTGAAAACCTTACATTTTCACTAGATTTGGCCTTATTTTATCTCTAGAATTGCATTACAAGCATGTTGTGATCGATTTTTCTGCATTATTTGACTATATTAGGATTATAATCTTCTTCCTCTCCTAAAATTCCTTACAACACCCTTTCTACTAGGCATTTGCATTGAAAATTTGTGAAAATTTGCATATTTTAGCTATATTTTCACTAGGCATGTTGTGATGGATTTTATGGCATTATGTGACTGATATCACTTTTATAATCTTATGTCCATCACAAATTTCCTCACAACACCCCTTCTTTTACTCATTTACATTGAAAATTGGTGAAAAAATTACATATTTTAGGTGTATTTTCACTAGGTTTTGACTTGTCATCACTCTAGACTTGCATTAAAAGCATGTTGTGAAAGATATTTTTGCATAATTGGACTGTTATTAGTCATATTATTTTCTTTCCCTCTTGAAATTTTTCACAACACCTCTTCTATCATTTGTTTGCATTGGAAAAAGTACAAAAATCTAGCATTTTAAGTCATTTTAATACATACTTTTGCGCTTGTCCTTGCATAAATTTTGAAAACTTTTGAAATCTAATTTGGCATTCATTTGAAAACATACACATGGATTCTCAATACAACAATAGTGCTAGGCTCCCTCCTAGGCCTTATTTGAAAAGAAGAGCCCCTGAACTTGAAATAACATTTACACCTCATGACAAAGAAATGGTAGATACTGAAGGGCCTCTTTACATTACAGTGAATGTAATGGAAATACTTGTGGATGGAACACTTATAGACCCTAATTGCATGACTAATGTGGTTATAGAAAAGTTTCTTCTTAAACATGATTTGGCACAAAATTATTATGAACCATTGGATTTGAGAATTAAAATGCACAATAGAGCTTTGATGATACATTTGGAAAGATAACCTTATTGGTCTCAGTTTATGATAAAGTTGTAGATCAATTATTTGATGTTATCCCCTTATCTAACCTCTTCCATGTAAAAATAGGACATCCATGGCTTAAGGCTATGAATGTCGTCCCCTCAACTATTCACAAATGCTTAAAGTTCCCTTTGCATGGAGAGATCTGTACTATCCATCGTAATTCATATCAACCTCTGGCTAAGAGAAATAATTTCACTCTTGATTACTTCTGGCCTCAACCTGACAGAGACCCTGAGCCACGAAGAGACCAATCTTTCCTAAGCTATAGATGATACAAAGCAAAACAACTAGCTAGAGTGGCCAGGCCTCCTTTACAAACAATAAGAGAAGAACAACATGCATTTGAAAATCCTCTTAGAGCAAAAGGAAAATGATAAAATGACATAAGAATAACACAATACTATTATGACTATGTTGAAATAATCAACATGATAGAAGTTGATAAGGGAAAGTTTCATAACTCACCTCGTCTACGAAGAGATGGTATCTATGCTGATGTCCCTCCCCTGTCATTCTTACAAGGATTGGGAGGTATTCATCAACAATAAAAAATTTCAACAAGACCAAATGAAATTTGAACATGGTACTTCCTCCTCTAATGTGCAAAACCCTATGGAAAAACATGAAAATGCCTTTGAAGAGATAAGTACTAAAACAAGAAGGAATAGACAAGCAAGAGAAAGGAGGAGGAGAAGCCAAGCTTTTGCCCAATGAAATGCAACTCAACAAGAAAACATTCAACCTAACATTGAAATAGACCAACAAGAGCTTAAGAATGAACAACCTGAAAATAAGAACAAAAGTTGGGCTATGGTACCTTACACACCTATTTCCTCTAGCATTCAAGATTGGAAAGAGGATGATTTGCTTGTCGACAATCCTTAGTTCAATTGTCCCTACAGGTAAGTATTTCTAACCCTTTACCTCTATGTTGTGTTTCCCCCATGATGTGTTATGTGTTGTTTAGGCCTCCTAGGATGACCCTTGATTCTCTCGTAAGGTCAAGGATACCAGGAGACTACCTCTATTGTGACCCTTCTTCTATTTGTATCATCATTCTTCTATATTGCTTCTCCTCTATTTTCATTGTTGTGTGTTGTGTTTGACGGACATAGCGTTGTAGTTGGTGACTTGGGGGCACCCTCCTATGTGACTATCCATAAGGCACTTGTTTCTCCTCTCTTGATTTATTGTTTACCTTCCTCTAGTGGTTCTATCTAGCAGGTGGGTGATGAAAAACATATTATACCAATACGGACCTAGTGTCCCTTTAGTGAGAAATCAAAAAATAGACCTAGTCCATACATGATGAAGGGGTTGATATATATTATCTGATGCTTGGCTAGTAGAATCACTCTGTGTAATATATTGATGTTGTCTTATTGCACTTACAAAACATAACAATACTTATGCTCTATGCACTTTGTCTATCTTAGATCTTTCTTTCCTTGGCTCTCTATGTGAATGATTACATGCATTGTTGTTTATCATGATTATATGGAAGCTAACACCTTTTCTTGCAAGAAATTGTGTGTTTGTGGGAAAATTTAGTGATCATAAAGTACATGTCACCTCTGGGGGGCATGGGCTTTGGAATGAGAGCTCGTGTTCCCTTGTGTGTTTTCTCTCTACCTTAACGTGCTTGATATCGTTATATGATATCAACCATGTTAAGGTGGGGGCATATATAAGGTAAGTTGTCTAATGATTTTGGTACTAACGAAGCATGTTTGAAGTCCTCTTCAGAGGCAAGATGTTGTATCTCTGAGTGAGTGCACATCTTTCTTTTCTATATTGAAATCACTTAAGTCCTATGCAGAGGTAGAGATGGTGTATTTCTCAAGGAGATTACACATCCTGTCATTTTCTAAAAGTCCTCCAAGTAGGCAAGGAGTAGATATGAGACTATCCTAACCCTTAAGCTTGACTTTGATGATTGTTATGGCAAAGCCCAATCATAAATGTGTGCCTGTAATGTGCCTAAGATGGCTCTGTGAACCTAGCAATAGGTTTCTTCCATCGCTTGTCTGTCATGTTTTCTCTGTGTCTTCCATGTGTCTGTGTATGGAGTGTTTGTTCCCAACCATAGCTTCAAGACTGATGGTGATGAGCTCCTCCAATGCTTTAAGATTTGTATAGCATGTTTGTTCTCATGTGTAGTTTCAAGACTGGTGGCGATGAGCTCCTCCTACACTTTGAGATTTGTTTGGCATGTTTGTTGCCCCGTATGTAGTTTCAAGACTGGTGGCAATGAGTTCCTCCTGCATTTGAGTTGTGTGTTTACTTTCCTTGTACTTCAATTTGCATTTATATACGAGAAAATGAAAAAAAGAAATAATCACTACATTCACTGTATTCATTGTGTTTTGTGTGTCTTCAATGCTATCTTCTCCATGTTTTGCATGACTGTAATTGTCTTCTCCATGTTTTGCATGCATGTTACTGTCTTCAATGTGTTTGGTGTGTCTTCATCGTACTTGGTATGTTTGTTGTGTTTATTGACCTTACTTTAATGCATGTGTTGGCCTTGCATTTATATAGACATTAAAGTGGAGGCTAAATGTTATGTCAGAAAATGTCCCCTTGGGGGCTTTTTCCTATTAAGGTTTAGCTCTCAAGTCCTTAGAATGCATTTAGAGCATCTTGCATGTTATTTTTGACTCCCGATGAGAAAAACTTGAAGTCTTATGGGGGTGCTATTTGATGATCCCCAAACAAAAATGCTAGGGTGGACTTGGGCACTAGCCCCTACTCATGGCCTATTTTGGGTCTACACTAAATTTAAATGTTAGTTTTATGACCATTACTTTGGTCCTGTGCCAACATCTTATGTTTGAATTACAAAATTCTTAGCAGGAATCTTTGTAGATGCATATATAAGCATGTTTAGGTTTTCATTTGTAAACTAGAAGATGATTGTGAACTTTAGGCAATTTATGATTTCAAGATATTCATTATTACAGAGTAGAGAATTGTTATTGTGTTTGTGATTGTAGATTTGACATCATCTTCTCATGTGATTGAAGAGCCTTCATTTATGTGAGATCTACACTTCAAGGTGATAGCTATTGTGTTTCTTATCATTTATCATTTGGATTTTGCCTCTATCCCGTAGGGATACACACTCTTATCTGACAATGGTGTTTGGAAGACTTTAATGTCTCTCCAGGGCTTGACCAAGGCAAGCCTCTAAACACCACAACCCCCTCCCACATTCCTTTGTGATTGCAGTTACAAGTACTGAGTTTCACGAAGTGGAGTTGCAGAAAGGATGTTGCAGGCAACAAGGATTCAGGATCTGAAAGAAAGAGGACAACAGTGAACATTTCAGGACAAGGGCGCTAGTGCTAGTGTCCATATTTTGTGGGGTAGAAATGGAAGATACAGTGTTGATCAGTGTCGAAAGGAGATTTAGATTCTGTGATGAAAACTATACCCTGGACAAGGGCACTAGTGCCAATGTCCCCGACTATTCCACATTCTGGATTTTGAAAAATATTGAGTTAACAATCTCTATCCTTCACCCTGGTTTGAAGGGATTTCCTGTAATTTAATAATTTACTTACTATTTTTCTTATTTAGGGTTTTAAGAGTAACTAAGCATTAAATTGAGATATTTTTTTGATACATTTGAACTTTTGTGTCATTCCAAGTGGCATCCCAACCTGACCAGTGATTGCTCTCAATTAGTGGAGATTCAACTCGGTTGATATGCCCTTGAATGTTTGGTGAGAAGGGAGGATTTTCCTTTGAAACCTAAACCAAAACATTTCCCCCACCCCTTTTCACCCCTAAATAGTTCTCATTCTCTCCCCTTCCATCACTACTTGCCACATCTTCCTCAATAAATGAATTTCATCCATGGTGGAGCAGTTTCTTAGAACATCCTCATCAAACACAACCTGATGGTGGAATTGTCATCTCTTGATGCTAAGTCTTACTTGGTTGATAAAACCTTCTGGATTGAATGTCCTTGGGTGTTCCAACCCCATCTTGTAAACCTTCAATACTAAATAAATCTAATCTAGAGCATCCTTCTTTATAGCTGAGAAATCACAGAACTTGGTGGCATTAGGGAAAAATGACCCTTTCTTCAATAGTCTTAGGTGCTCCTTATCTGACTCATTCAAGTGTCAGATAATCTCTAAGTATGCAGTCCTTGTAGGCACATATTTTGGTAGTATATGTGGGGCAACTTTGCTCCCATAAACCCTAATGCAAGTAGTATGGGTGTGGAGGAACCAATCTCCCCAATTATGTTGAATTCCAAGCTCAAGGGTTCTATCAAATGGTCTTAGAAAATCCAACACATCCCTTGGAATTCTTTCACCTTTAGGATCCAAAAAGTTTAGAAGCCTTCTTGCAAAATATTCTTAAAAAATCACATAATCTGCACTCTCACAATGCATATCCATCAAATGGGTCCATAATTGGACATGGAGAAGAGTACCATCTTGTTCTTGTTCTCTCACATGCAGAGCCTAATGTCACAACCCTATTCCAGCATACAAAAACATATGGCACAAAATAGAATACCACCTAAATTCTACCTTTGTATCTACAACACTAAGGTTCTGCTTAATCTTCAGTAATTGATCATGCATCTTGTCTGCTACATAGGTGACATAATCAAATCCCACAGTTGTCGAAATGTCTTGTATGTCTATAGCCAACACCATCATAGGAACTCAAATTTTATCTAATGAGTCTTTCACCAATACTTGGCACAAAGTCTGGTAAGTTTTTACAAAATAACACATGAACTAAGAGACATCAAAAGGTTCCTCATCATTGTCTAAAATTCTAATCAATTTTCAGACATCAATCCCCCTTTCTTTGTGCTTAGGTAATTTGAAGGCTCTGTATGCATGTCAGGCCTTCTTGTATTCATCCTTTAGAATCAAAAAATAAATCTTCTTCTTGGCAATAGGATTTAGGCCAAACACCTTCATGACAAATGCCTTTGTCATCCTGATCATTATTTCATTATTCCCTACCTTAACAGCCCTAGTGGCATGGTCATATCTCTGTGTAGTAGCCCTTAAAAGATCAATGTTTCTAAATACATTAGGGCATGCCAACTTCACCAAATCCAAACCCCAAGCATTGTACATAGGGGCTTTGCAATCCCTCCTATCATACCAGTGTTTAAACAAATTCCATCTTGGCACAAGCAATAGAGCATCCTGGCATCTAGAACACAGTTCAACAATCTATCATTTGGCCCACCTAGACCATATACATTCACTGGCATTCTTGAAGACCCAGGCAACTGAATCATTAAATCTTCATCTAGACTCCTCTTAGAAGTCAAAGGTTGGCTTGCCTGACTCATCTTTGGAACAATACTTTACCAAACTAGTATTTTCTCTTCTAAGAATGCTCAAAATTCCCTCAACAAGGTAGCAATTCAACTCAAACAAACACTGCAGGAAAGAACAACTTACTAGTTTTGGTTGTAGACACTCAAAATCATAATATCTTCTCATCCAGTTGCTTGCCATGTGCAAGAATCATTTCTCGTGCCCGTGAAAATGCCAAGAAAACCTCAACTTTTGATTTTAGCTAAACTTGCAAACTAGGGCTAGTTTAATAAATGCTCATCTTTTCAACCATTGCTACAAATTTATGATGTAGGAGTGCCTTCCAATGACTACATAGAGAATTTAGATTCTTACCATTGATGCAAACTTCATACTGTGAGATCAATGGCCCTGGATTAATCACCAAATTTGAAAATTTAAGCCTTTCACATGAAAAATTGCCAACCAATTAGATTATTCCATCTCAAACATGTCCTTTTTGCTGACTCTTCAATTTCATGTCTTACATGGCCACATGGTGTTATATCGTGGTCACACAATAGAAAGTGGGCCACCTCCTTTTAGTTTCATGAGTGCTAAAGCTTCCATGTGGATCTCCACTATGCAAGCCTTCTTCTTTCCTCTAGGAACTGGTTATATGTCACCATCTCGCAGTAGCATGGAGAATCTTTCCTACTAACAAGATTCTCCTGTGAGGATGCACTACCATCTGATCTTTAATACATGTGCCCCCACTACTTCATTCAATCCTTCAAAACTTGGCACCATCTCCTTCATTCAAAAGCATTGTCAATATTATGGTTGTAATCCATGATACCTCTAACACCTAGCTTCATCTCGCAACCCGGCGATGCAAACATGATGTCAGCCTCAATGGTGTGTGGGCTTGCAATATTTTTCCAAGTGGTACCTTCAGACCCCTTCAAGGATATAAGACTAGAACCTTATGATGCACATGACTTGATGGGTTATAAAAAGTAACTCTAGACTTGGGGCTAGTCAACACATGACAAATAAGATATTAGTTTGCAACTTAACTAATGGAGAACCTAGGTTAAGCGGTCAACAACAAAATAGAACATAAAGTAAAGTCTTGACCATAAGACTTAGGGTTTTAAGGAAAATAAGGAAGACATTTATGAAACTAACTCAAAACCTTAGAACCTAGGTAGGTACCACCATTGGCTCTAGTTGGGGATGTGCAATTTGTAGAATTGTAGCAAGGACTAGAAAACTATGGGAGCAAACCAAAACAAAAACACACACAGAACAAAAGGAACAACTACACAAAAATACACACTATATACAATATATTTACAATGTGCATAGAAAAATAACCTACTTATGAAAAGTAGGGTTTCAAAAATTGTCCATGCACAGACAATTCCTAAAATTCATCGTCAAGAGCTTGGAGAAAATATGAATCTTCTCCATGAGTATTACTTATCAAGTATGGGCCAATCTACCAAATCTCAAACTTTCCATGCTTGCCTTTATGCTGACATTTGACATTCCATAGAAGAACCATATCATTAACCTGGAACTTCCTTTCTGAAGCCCTTTTGTCAAATAAATATTTCACTTTTTTTTTGTCTTTTTATATTGGTTCTTTGTGCTTCTATCCTTGTCTCATCCAATGCAATCAATTGATTTACCCTTTCTTCCATTGGATCCTCCATTCCCTCATCATTTTCCTATATGAATTTGTATACTGACAGAAGATTATTTATTGGCAATTTTGATTCTAGTCCATATACTAACTCAAAAGGAGACTTACTAGTAGCCTTTGTAAAAGTCATTCTATCACCCTATAATTCCAAATTCAACTTGGAGTCCCATGCCCTCTTGTTTTTACCAATAATCCTCTTGATTATCTTCATCAAACTCTTGTTCCTAGACTTAGCCCGACCATCACCTTGAGGATGATATGGTGATGCATAGGCTAGATTAATACCATAATCATTACAGAAATCAATAAAATCTCTTGACCTGAAACACATTGTATTGTCTGTCACCAACTCAGCTGGTACCCTAGATCTAATGATTATGTGCTCCAAGACAAAATCTAGTACAACTTTGCTTGTGGATTTCTTAGTTGGAATGGCTCCAATCCATTTAGTGAAATAATCAGTAGCAACCTGTATCCAACTATGTCCACTGCTTGACTTTTCTGTTATTTATCCAATAAAATCAATTCCCCACTGTTGAAATGGAGCATCTATTGTCACAGTTTTAAGTGGCAATGCACCGGCATACTTTAACTTCCTAGAAAATCTCTGATAGGAATCACATGTCCTCACCACTTTGTATACATTAGAAAAGAGTGTTGGCCACCAATAACCTGATCTAAGGATCTTGTGTGTAGTGGTTTTAGCTATGTAATGTCCTCCACATACCCCCTTATTCATATCAGTCAATATCTTTGTAGCATGATCTTGATCTACACATCTAAGCAACACACCATTAGGGTTTTTACAATATAAATCAACTTGAATAATGACATACTTAATGGCTTGCAACTTCAATGTCCTCTTCTGATTATCATTGAAATGAGTAGGGTAACTCATGTTCTACAAGTACTGAACAATGTCTTTGTACCACTCATATTGTTGTACACTGCATATTTTATCTTGAATCTGGTCTTTAGCTACATTCACTTGACAAGATTCTAGATTTCTCTCTACCATCAGCTTTGCCAAACCTTGTCCTTTGACTAGCTTGGTGATCTAGATGTCAATATTAAACCCCTATGTTTTGTTGATCCATCTACACCATCTCCCTGTTACCTCTTGTTGTGTGAATATATCCTTTACTGCAGAGTGAGGGACATATGCTACAATTTGAGCTCTGACCAAATAGGGTCTAAAATTCTTCACTGCCCTAACCAAAGCATAAGCTTGCTTTTCCATTATAACATATTTTAGTTCTATAGACTGCAAAGATTTAGTAAAGAAAGAAATAGGCTGCTCATATCCAACATCATTCTTTTGTAATAGACATGTAACAATTGTATGAAAAGAAGCAAAAGAAAATAATTGAAATGGTTTAGAGAAATCAGGAGAATTTAGAACAGGGGCAGTTTTGATAGCTGCCTTTATATTTTGAAATGATTGAATTGCCTCATTTCCTCATGTTACAAACTCACCCTTTTTCATCATCTTGGATATTTCTTTGGTATTTTTTGCCAAATTAGTAACAAATCTTCTCACAAAGTTAATCTTCCCAAAAAATGATTGAATACTCTTCACATTCTTGGGTATCTAGATTCTATCAATTACAACAACCCTTTCTAGATCAATTCTGACCCCATATTTTGACACTATATGCCCTAAGATCTTTCCCTCAATTACCCCAAAAGCACATTTTTTAGGGTTTAGTGAAATCTCATATTCCAATGCTCTGACAAATTTTTTTTCCAAGTGCATGTACAATGCTGGTCCTTCTTAGAGTAAGCAATCAAATCATCCTGGTAGACCACCAATATTGAATCAATCATTCCTACAAATGCAACATCCATGGCTCTTTGGAACGTTACCCCAACATTTGTCAGTCCAAATGGCATCCTTACATACACATATGTTCCCCATTGGGTTGTGAAGGTAGTCTTGTACTACTCTAGTTCCTTCACCTTCACCTAACTATAGCCAGAAAACCCATCCATCATGGATAAGAGTTCACATCCTATCACCTTCTGGAGCATAGCCTTCATATTGGGCAATGGATAATTGCCCTTCAAAAATGATATATTCAAGTATCTAAAATCCACAAACAGTCTAATATCTCTATTTTTCTTTCTGACTGGGACCAAGTTTGACACCCAAGTAGAGTGCCTTATAGGTTTTATGACTCCACCATCCCTGAGCTTTATAAGTTCCTCCTGCATCTTTAGAGCCAGAGTAGGATTGATGGGTCTCTGCTTCTGCCTAAATGGCTTAGCTCCAAGCTTCAAAGGAATCTCATGTTGAAATAGGTCTTCTCTATAGGCCTTTAGATCCTCATGTGACCAAGCAAAGACATACTTATACTTCCTCAATAGGGAAATCAACATTGTCCTTATGTGTGGCTTAAGCTACTTCCTAATATAGACTTTCTTTGGAGCATTATTTGTTCCTAAATTTATTTCCTCTAAATCCTACTTGTTTGTGGAAGAAGTCTTAGCAACAAACTAATCTCTTTATCAAATACCCTTTCCAAAGCTACTAGCCCTTTTGCAATCTTATTAGTCTTAAGTTGTATTATCTCTTTTCCAATTAGGGTCTCCTTTCCATCTACAACTTCCACAAAGTTCTGAAAGTCTATCTATTTATTTCATATTCATCAATCTAATGCAAAAACGTTATTATGTCTTTATCATCTTCAAAGACTTGTCAGCTACATATGTTATCTAGGACTGCAAGTCTAACTTTGACCTCAACACACAAATTGTCAGATAATGTGATGTCATCTGGATGGATTGCAACATTAGCTAGAAAGTCTGCTAAGAAATTCCTAGACCTCTCTACCCAAATTATAGAAAATGCATCAAACAATTCCACGATATCCCATACTGCAAGCTTATATTGTTTCAACCTTTTATTTTTAGAAGCATATTTTCCTCTTACTTGAGAGAATTAATTCTGAATCTCCTAACACCTTGAGTAACTTAATTCCATTCTTAATAGCAATATTTAGACCCAACAAAAGAGCCTCATATTTTGTAATATTATTTGTACACCCAAAATTCAGAAGGAATTTTTTTTTTGAATATCTTACTAGTAGGGGACACAAACACTACTCTTGCTCTAGAGCCCTCCTTTGAACATGCACCATCAAAATACATAGACTAGAGCCCATCCTAGTCCATCAAACCTTCTAGTTCATTATCAATGGGTTCCTTCCCTTTTGTATTCTGATCACAAGATACTACTCGAAAGTTATCACAATCAGTATCAACAAAACGAACCTAATCAACTGGCTCAAACTCTTCAATTATATCAGGTGCCCTTTCTTATCTATTCAATTTAACATCCTTTCCATTCATGGGAATAATAGAATATGACAAGTCTAATTGCATACTTCCTCCAATCAATGTTGCCCACCTCCTGGACAACATCCTATATTGTGGCTTAATGTCAACCACAATCACATTCACAGTATAAGATTTCTTAGAATAAGCTCAGCAAGCATGAAATCCACATTCTTCATGATTCCAATAACTGGCACCTCCCTACCATCCATAAAAAATCATTTACCACATGCCTTATCTATTTTCAGTCCATCTTGTTCCATAATAGCTAAAGGCATAATGTTTGTAGATGCACCTGAGTCAAGCATACAATTCCTTATTACTTTTCCATTGATGTTTGTAATGGCTCTACTTGTGATGGACACTTTTTCAAGGTTGTTCCTAAATATACTTTAGGAATCTCTTCTTCATCAAAATTCTTTTCTTGACCCTTAACATGATCCTTAGCAGCTTGGTCTACCTAATTAGGTATCCCAGAGATTAAGGACAATGCCTTATTCCTGTATTCTTCAATTTTCAACATCTCAGGTAATGGGATATAAACCTTCATCTGTGACAAAGCCTAAGTAATATCAAATGGGTCATAATTTTGTACAATAGCTGAGCTCTGATCCGTGTTCCTATTTCTTTCATAAGCATGTCTAGCTTTGACACTAGTGATATTTTGATTGTTATTTGCCACATTGGAACTTCTACTTCTCTCCTCATTCTGGGTTGTCTTACTTTATGAACCACTAGTATAATGATTTGATTTCTCTTTAGAGTCCCTCTTATTGTCATTACTCTATTTCTTCTAGGGCTCAGACCCTTTTGGATTATTCTAAGACTGCTTCACAAATATGTTGCCTAGTTGACCAGAATCACCAGTTTGAGCCCTGCTCCTAAGATTATAATTGCTCTTAACTTGAGCCACTGTAGTAGTTGTAAGGGCTCTGATTTCTTCATCAGAGGGTCTCCTCATATTTATATTAGAAATGTGTCAATCCTGGGCATAGATCTGTTGATCTTCATCCTCTTCATCTAAAAAAATCTGCTGACAAACGTGCCCCTTATGATATCTCTTTTCATCCACATCTGTATCTGCATCAACCTCATCAGAAGAAGAAGAATCCCCACTAGTAAAAATCATGTTAACATTGTCATCTTCAGCATAGTGGGATTCATTACATTCATTACAAGCATTGACATCATTGTGGATAAAGTAAGCAATCATACACTCCAATGATGAGTGAGGCATTTGGTTGAACCATACACCAAGGAGTATCCTCAACAACATTGACACTTTTCTTTAATGGGTCGAGAGTTTCCTTACCATACTGAGACTTTTGATTATTATTATTGTTCAAAATGGTCTTACTATTGTGCCAGTTTGTATTATATGGCATATCATGCAATTGTGGTCTCATTTCTTCTCTCTGATTATTCAATTTTTTAAGCCCTAGTTCTTTTTCTGCTCTAGCAAGTTTATAACTTAGGTCCTTAAAAGCACTTGTCAGCTTTTCCAATTTTTCCTCAGATGTGGAAGCATTATTCTAAGCTCTATTGTTTGGATTTTGTAATATTTTTATATCATCTCTCCTATTTCCTTTACTAGATGTTTTCACATTGGTTGCAATCCTGAAAGCATCTCTTAGACTGGCTAGTCCCTTGTCTCTCAATTCATATGCCATTTTTGCATCAAAAACATTTGTGTACAAAACCATGCACATAGGTTCATTTTGTCTCATATGAAGTGGAAGTTTATTTAATACCTTGGTAAACCTTGTATTAAAATCAAGAACATGGTCATTTGATCCTTTGGTTATACTAGTGAACTCATTTATAATGAAGCTAGGATTAGTCTTGTCTCCATACTATTCTCTAAAAATTTGTATGAAATCATCCCATGATGAAATACTCTAATCAAGAAAATTTTGATACCACTCCCTAGCCTCTTCTACCAGAGACTGCATGAACAATTTCATGAAAACATCTTCATGTTCAACCTCAAAATTGTCCATCAAATTTAGAAAAGCTTTCAAATGATCTTCACCATCTATATTGCATTATTACCTAAAAACTTGGGCAATTCAACCCTGATGTCATTATCAATAGGGTTAGGATACCCAAGGATACTAGTAAAATCTCGCTGTCTATTCCACTATATCTTTCCAATTGCATAAGTCTCCTACCAAAAGCATTATAATTTTGATTTTCATTAATATTCCAATTCACATTATGCTAAACATGTGCATTTGGATTACCTAAATGATTCTGATGTACTCTATTATTATTTCCATTTGGTCCTTAATTGTCTTGCAAAATTTGATTTGCATGTTGATTACCCATAGTATTTGCATTATTTGTTGCAGAGATAGTTATAATTGCATTCTAGTAAGCAACCCTTAGAGCCTCAACCCTAAGTCTCATTTCATTCCTTATTCTTATAGCTTCCAAGAATTCAATCTCAACTTTGAGGTTCTTGACTTCCTCTAGCAACTCATCCTCTTCTAGCATTGATGAGGATGGTCCAATCACATTGGGGTTATTTGTATCCCTCAGTGTTCTATATCTTCAAGCCTATCAAGTGGATCCTTAATAGGACGTGTTCTTGAAATATATCAGATCTTAACCTCATCCTATCATCTTGTTGCTTCTCATAGATTTCATGGATACTAGCTTTTGTAGCTAAAAAATGTTGTTGTTGAGAGGACCTAACATTGGTTTGGATGTTGTCATTATTTTGAGTACTTGGAGAACCTTCTTGGTTGGACTGATTATTTCCCATCTTTCTATACTTCTTTTTTTGGTTGTGCTTTAAATAAAGGGTTTTGCAGGGATCTTCTTCCATGCATACAAATATTAATGTCACCGGCTGGGAGATAAATTTGGAGTCGCCACCCACAATTGGCATTTAAGATTGTGTTATGGGTTCTTTGTGTTGTCAACTCCCTAGTGGAGTCACCAATTTGTTGGTGTTCCCAACTGATGGTCTGAGTTTCCCTAAAAATTTTCCATCTTTTATGTTTAGGATTCTCAGGTCAGTGGCCAACAAATAAGAGACAATTGCTTGTTCTCCTCTGCACTTCAGGCTCTGCTAAACCTAGGGGGTATTCCCTTACTTCAATATTAATATGATAAATCCTTATTTCAACTATATATTGACACTTAAAGTAGATATGTTCTCTTAGATACAGACCAAAATTGTGTAATTGCTTTAAAGTAGGCTAGCTTTGGAAATTACTTCGTTAGATGGCTAAGAGAACATAAAACTAAACCCTACTCCTAAAAACTAACAAGATGATTGTTCTTTTTTTTTTAGATTGTTTGATTAGGATTTGATTTGTGAAATAAGCCCAACTTTTGACCCTGGTGCCAATCCTAGGCTTTAGAGTCAATCCCTTACATACAGATTACTTCTCATAAATGAAACAAACATTCAGGTTCAGAGGATTTATTTTTTTCCTACCATACAGGTTACAATCCAAGAATGGGTATTTCCAACAACTCTTCTTATAAATATCCCTATTGCAAAACACATCTCCCCATATCCAACTCAAAGCATTTTACTCTATTCCTTGAATAGAATCAACAAACCAAACATGCAATATAGCAAATGTATATTCAAGAACTCAGTAACCCTTGGTATCCTTATTCAAAAGAGAAATGCAAACAATATAGGACACAATTGATGGAAACACATGCTCAAATGCATTTTTCATATATTGTAATCTAAAACTGACAAAGGTGCTTATATAGATAACACATTCAACATGCAAGAAATTGAAACTTACAACTCAGAATATGAACAACCTCTCAGAACTGCTTTGTATTTCATTGTCAAAGTTTCAAAATCTTTTTCCAATTTACAAAGTGGAACAACATGTTATTTTATAAACACAACATGTTCCCCTAAAAGTCATTACTAATTATTGGTTACAAAATCTTGCATTACAAGCCATCACCATAGGCATGGGGAAACTAATCCAAATTACAAATAAAAGAGAAAAAGAAAAAAATACAATTTATCTTGGAGATGCCAAAAACTCTTGGAGATGCTTTTGTCCCAATGATGAAGATGACCTATCATATGATTAGATCTTCGTTCACCCTAGAAATAATTATCCATACTTCTCCACCTAGGCTACACATGATTTCTTCGAAGGCCATTGGAAAGGAATTAATTTTGCTATTTTCTCATTATGCCCCACATACCTAGCATCCAATAGGATCTTTGACTCCTTACAAAATGTTTTAAAATTCAATTCCAAGCCATATAACTTGTCAAGTGTAGAACTCAAAATCTTCATATTTTGATCACCATCTACACAACTTGAGGATATAAGTTTGTCGGCTACATCTTCAAAATCACCATTCCATTTGTCCAAACATTTTGTTTGTCCATCATTATCTAATATGTTTGGCATAACCTTTTTATCCATCCCCTCAAGTAACTATCTTATCTCCTTCAAAACTTTATCCAATTATAATTGGAAATCCACTACTTCTAATAAAAGCAACATGTCAGGGGTAAATTTTATCTCTATTGGAGCATCAAGGGCAAACCTTGAACACCTATGAATTTGCCTTATTTGTCTAGGTCTAGGTAGCCATACCCTAATCATGTCCTTCAATCTCTCCTTATCCTTCTCATGTTTGTCCTGGGTTGTCCTCAAACTTGAATAGGACTCCCATGTCCCATCAACCCTTGTTGTAACCTTGGATAACCTATGGTTAATAAAATTTGTAACAATTTCCTTGACAATGGTCTTCTTCTCATCCTTTACATTTTTTTATTTCTTCCTTCAATTCTCTGATCTCTGATATCAATGTCTCTCTATCTGTTCGAAAGGCCTCTATAGTATCCATAGGAACTAAACCACTCTGAGTTGAGGTCCCTGGAGACAGCAACATCTTCCCCTTATACTTATTCAATTCTGACATTGCCTGTCCATATTCCAAAAGAAGATCATCATAATCCTTCTGTAATTTATTTGTGACAACTTCAACAAATTGAGTTGTGTGAACACTCAAGCTTGTATCTTGAGGAGCTGAAGTATCTAATACTCTTTTTATTATCACTTCCCATGTCAATTCATTTAAACCCACCCTTGGCTTATTATTATTTTGGGCTAGTTCCCATATTGCCAAGGTCTCAAATTTGGGGTTGAACCCTGCACCAGAGAGTGCTTTATCTACTTGACAATCTAAAAAGTATGTGTGCATCCTTACGACAGTATCAAATGCAATTGCATCTGCCAAAGTCCAATGAAGAAGTAGCATCAAACCACTCTTTTCCACCAAGTCTCTCCCTTCATCAGGGGTAATTTTGTTGATAGCCTGACTCACTTCACTGAGAAACCTTTGTTTTATCCCTTCATACTTCTCAAGATTAGCTCCTATCTTTGCTTCTTCCACCTTCCTATGGAATTCTTCATTTCTTACTTTTAGCACATACCCCTTAAATTCAGGGGTATTGACAAAGGCATCATCATTCAAAAATTGTGCACTTACAAGCACTCTAATGTCCTCTGTATCAACTTGGTCACCGGAAAGTGACCTTCACAACCTATTTTTTCGAAAGGCAGAAGATCGTATTCTCTCATGTGAATTCACCTAGGAGAAAATTTCTAATTTTTCTCCAACTCCACCCTCATAAGTCTCCTCCTCGAGGTCCACAATGTGAATTTCTTTTTCTTGCTCCAGATCAATAATTTAATTTTTTTAGCTAGAGATGACTTAGGAGACTCATTTCCTCTTTTATATGGCTTGATTGGAGTCCTTGGGTCTCTTCTATATATTGGTCTCTTTTCACCTACAAGGGCCCCTTCAATCAAAGTCTCTACATTACCTAAAATTTTCTGAATTCTAATTATTTGGTCTCTCTCTTCTACAAAAGCCCTAGGATATGTAAGATTCATATTTGTTCTCATTATCTCTCCTTCCATCACTGCTTGCCACCTCTTCCTCAGTAAATGAATTTCATCTATGGTGGAGCATTTTCTTACCACATCCTCATCAAACACAACCTGATGGTGGAATTATGGCCTCTTGATGATAAGTCTTACTTGGTTGATAAAACCTTCTAGATCGAATTCCCTTGGGTCTTCCAACCCCATCTTGTAAACCTTCAATACTAAATCAATATGATCTAGAGCATCCTTGTTCGTAGCCCAAAAATCATAGAACTCAATGGCAGTAGGGAAAAATGACCCTTTCTTCTGCAGTCGTAGGTGCTCCTTATCTGACTTATTCAACTACCAAATAATCTCCAAGTATGCAATCCTCCTAGGCACATATTTTGGTAATATATGTGGGGCAACTTTGCTCCCAAAAACCCTAATGCAAGTAGTATGGGTGTGGAGGAACCAATCTCCCCAATTATGTTGAATTCCTAGCTCAGGGGTTCTATCAAATAGTCTCAAAAAATCCAACACATCCCTTAGAATTCTTTCACCTTCAGGCTCCGAAATGTTTAGAAGCCTTCTCATAAAATGCTCTTCAAAAATCACTTAATCTACACTCTCACAGTGCATATCCATCAAATGGGTCCATAATTGGACATGGAGAAGAGTACCATCCTATTCTTGTTCTCTCACATGTAGAGCTTGATGCCACAACCCTGTTCCAACATACAAAAACATATGGCACAAAATAGAATACCATGTGAATTCTACCTTTGCATGCAACACCAAGGTTCTACTTAATCTTCAGTAACTGACCATGCATCTTGTCTGCTACATAGGTGGCATAATCAAATCCCACAGTTGTTGAAATGTCTTGTATGTCTACAACCAGTACCATCACAAGAACTAGAATTTTATCTAATGAGTCTTTCCCCAATACCTGGCACAAAGTGTTGTAAGTTTTTACAAAATAATTGATGAACTGAGAGACATCAAAAGGTTCCTCCTCACTGTTTGAAATTTTGATCAATTTTCCATCAATCCCCCTTTTGTCTGCGCTTAGGCAATTTGAAGGCTCTGTATGCATGCCGAGCCTTCTTGTATTCATCCTTTAGAATGGCAAAATCAATCTTCTTGTTGGAAGCAAGATTTTGGCCAAACACCTTTGTGACGAATGCCTTTGTCATTTTAATCATTATTTCATTATTCCCTACCTTAACAACCCTTGTAGTAGGATCATATCTCTGTGCAATACCCCTTACAAGATTAGAGTTTCTAAATACATTAGGGCATGCCAACTTCGCCAAATCCAAACCCCAAGCATTGCACACAGGGGCTTTGTAATACCTCCTATCATACTAGTGTTTAAACAAATTCCATCCTAGCATAGGCAATAGAGCATCCCAGCATCCAGAAAATAAGTCCAGCAATCTATCATTTGGCCCACATGGACAATATACATTCACTGGCCTTCTTGAAGACCCAGGCAACTAAATCATTAAATCTTCATCCAGACTCCTCTTAGAAGTTGAAGGTTGGCTTGCCTAATTCATCTTTGGAACAATACTATACCAAACTAGGGTTTTCTCTTCTAAGAATGCTCAAAATTCCCTCAACAAGGTAGCAATTCAACTCAAAAAAACATAGCGGGCAAGAACAATTTACTAGTTTTGGTTGCAGACACTCAAAATCACAATATCTTCTCATCCAGTTGTTTGTTGCACACATGAATCCTTTCTCGTGCCTATGAAAATGCCAAGAAAACCTCAACTTTTGATTTTAGTTGAACTTGCAAACTAGGGCTGGTTGTATAAATGCGCATCTTTTTTACCATTACTACAAATTTGTGATGCAAGGGTGCCTTCCAATGACTACATAGAGAATTCAAATTTTGAGCATTGATGCAAACTTCATACTGTGAGATTGATGACCTTGGATTAACTGCCAGATTTGAAAATCTAAGCCTTTCGCATGAAAAATACCAACCAATCAGATTATTCCATCTCAGATGCGCACTTTTTGTTGACTCTTCAATTTGATGTCTGACACGGCCACATGGTGTTATACCACAGTCACATAGTAGAAAGTGGGCCACCTCCTTTTAGCTCCATGCATGTGCGCTAAAGTTTTTATGTGGATCTTCACTTTGTAAGCCTTCTTCTTTCCTCTGGGAACTGGCTACGTGTCACCATCTCGCAATAGCATGGAGAATCTTTCCTAATGACAAGATTCTCCTATGAGGATACGTGTCATCTGATCTTTAATACATGCAGCCCCACTACTTCATTCAATCCTTTGACACTTGACAACATCTCCTTCATTCAAAAGCATTGACAATATTATGGCTATAAGCAGTGATACCTCTAACACCTATCTTCATCTCGCAGCCCTGTGGTGCAAACATGATGTCAACCTTAGCGGTGTGCAGGCTTCCAATATTCTGCCAAGTGGCACCTTTGGACCCCTTCAAGGATATAAGACTAGAACCTTATGATGCACATGACTTGACGGGTTATAAAAGGTAACTCTAGACTCGGAGCCACTCAACACATGACATAAAAGACATAAGTTTGCAACTTAACTAACTGGGAACCTAGGCTAAGTGGTCAAAAACAAAATAGAACATAAAGTAAAGTCTTGACCATAAGACTTAGGGCTTTAAGGAAAATAAGGAAGAAATTTATGAAACTGACTCAAAACCCTAGAACCTAGGCAGGTACCACTAGAAACATCTTTATCTTAGTTGGGTTTGTATGTAAAGATCCAACATCATCCATAATCGCTCCAATATTATCCTTTTTATTCTTATACTTTAAAAAGTTGAAAATAAAATTATAACTCCTGTTACCCTCCTTGATTCAATGTTATCTCCTTGTCCCCTATAATTGTCAAGTTTACAAAGTTAAGCTTTAGTGGCAGCAATAGAAGTTTGAATGTTAGCATTATTTGGGTCTACATTAAAAAGTATTTTAGCATGCCCTATATTCCCTTAAAGGGATTTTTACTTACGCTTTCATTTCTAGGCCATTCTTCTACCAAAACAGTGTAAGAAATTAACACACTGTGAGATTGTGAAACACCACCATTCCTTATAAGATTCCCCTTCTTTAGGCTTGGGAATATAATTCCATATGTTACTCAACGTATCTATGCATGAAAGATTTTAAGTGAGAAGTATTGAGTTGATAGGGTAGTAGAGAGTCAATCATGTCCTTTTTAGCAAAGAGGGTAGTAGAATAGTCTACTTGGACACAACGACCAGAAGAGTTTAAATTGGCTGTAGGTTAGGAGTATAAAAAACTTGTTTAATTTGCTTAATTTTGCGTCAACCCAAAATCTTTAGTTAGACCAAGTGAACTAGTTATTAGCATGGCTAGAGAATTTATTATGGATAAGATCTACCACTCCCAATGTATTGCAACAATATAGACAAATCTCAAATTCTTCATTGCTCAAATTGAAATGATTATACCAACTATAGTCCTTACAATGTTCCACCATATTAAAATCACCACCTAGAATCCAATCAATTTGGATATCCAAACCCAAAGAGTAATTCAATCTTTCACATTATTAGGTGCATGAATTGGATAGAATCCAATATGTTGTTTGGGTATGTGCAGGATCATGATGGGCCAAACTATACCTCTAAGTGGCAATGAAAATACAAAAAATCAGACTTTATCAAGTTCATGTGAAAATTTGAATGGATTATCTACACAATTTGAAAAAGATGTAAGAACGAAATTCGTAGAAAATTGAATCTAGTTTATAGGCTACTATTTTTTTTTTAAAACTAAATTTACTTAGTGAAAATTCAATATTTCAATGAGCAGCTATTAAATTTTTCAAAAAAAAATAAAAAGTGGGTGTCTGTCCAGCCAACCTAACAATGAGTAAATTTTTTTTTTTTTTAAACTTTCAAAATAAGTAGAGGACTCATGTCCAGATGTGACGCATATTTATTTGAAATTTTTTTCCAATAAAATAATTAGTTATGTTTTTTTTACTGTGACTTTTTTTAAAAACTAAAAAGTAATTTTTCAGCCAACCTAACTCGATAAAAAAAATTGAAATTCAAAATTTTTTTTTTAACCTATAGCCAGAAAAGCATAGAGTATGACGCAAGTTTTAGTTCTCAAAAAGGTGAAATGGTTTGAAAGTTATGGATGTTTTTCAATCAATGTGTCCATTAGGATTTCAGAGACACGATATATAGAAAATTATTAATAATTATTTAATAAAATGATAACCAAACAAATCTTATATTTTTAAAAAGCTAACAATTTTTTCTATAAACCCTTTTCGTTTTATCAATTTTACATAAAAAAGTCGTTAGCACGAAGGGTGAATTTCAAAGAAGAGACTGAAACATGAAAACATGTTAGAATCCATGAAAAGTCAACAACCAAAATGGATATCCATCTTGCTTTGTACCAAAGCAAGACGGATATCTTTGGTAAAAGCAACTCAAAACGGATATCCATTTCCTTAATCTATGAAAAATTTTGTACCATTGATTTTGGATAAAGAGAAGCAACATATTTGAAACATCGAGGTAATAATACAAGAAGTTAAAGTTAGTTGGTCATTTATAGGTGTATCTATTGTTTCATATCACATTACACATAGAATTCTAATTAACAATCTAGTTTCCTCATTTGGGGGAACATTTTTTTATCCATTTCTAATGGAAATATTTAGTTAAAAATTGGTGGCTCCTTGTGAAAAGTATGGGCTCTTATCAAGCACGCATAACCAAGAAGGTTGATATATATTATTCTTACATGTTTGTTGATCACATCTTAT